>CM035429.1:110457868-110622868 GCA_020310875.1 Ceratopteris richardii | reverse complement strand
GTCTATATGTAATTAGATCTCCCTCCACGGTCGATGTCACGCAAAGAGGTTCAAAATTCCTAGGCCTTGATCTTAAACACATTCTAACCGTCAGCATTGTGAAGCATTGGTTCTACATCACATAGCATGTCATTTTCATCCAACATATGTAGTGCACCTTTTCCGACACCGATTTCTTGTGATTATGCATTTGCCTCTATAATCGTCTAATTGATTTCCAAAAATCTTTTCATTTGGATACTGTCATCAATAATTTTCGACACTTTACAGGCCACCATGAACAATCTTCAGTCATTAGCAAACATAGATGTTGAAACCTCTAATGCTACATCAGATGTTTCATTTCTTTTGAGGGATTCAACATTCGGGCCAACTATGCATGATCTGTTTCAACTAAGGAACCATCTCATGTTTATTTTAACAACACACAAAGATTTTGGTCCCTCAACTGGCATATTTACATCAAGCATGTCATGTTGTTCGTATGTTATGTGTATGTAACTCCACAAGTTCCAAGCAAAAGGTATATGACGAGTTTTGAATGACACTTTAGCTAAAGAACACAAGTTTATTGTTTTCTTTCCCTACCACTAGAGCATGGCACTTTTCCATGCAGAATAATAAACATGTTTAGCATCTAGGATCCCCTAACTTCTATCTTACATACAATTTCATCTTGTTCTACATATCTAAAAGTCAACCTACATAGTAAACATCCAAAAATAACAAGCTGCACCTGAATGTATGGATACGTGTTTGCTGCTGCTTGATCCCCAATGAGCATGGAGTCACACTGTGAAAAATTCCTGGCATTGTGTGCAGATGGCTGAACTAGAACTAGACCTCTGTAGCAATTCATTGATTTTCCTGCAGAAATACCCTTTGACACAATTCGACTCCTTGTATTCTTCCCTACGTGGATCATCTTTGTACCAGTGTCAGCTTGCTGCCTGTTATTTGTCACAGCCACTGAGTAAAACTCTCCCTTTGAATTGTCACCTTTCAAGACCACACTAGGATACTTCCATGTTATAGCAGACCCTGTTTCCACTTGAGTCCATGATATTTTGGAATGATTCCCATCACAGAGGCCCCTCTTGGTCACAAAGTTGTAGATACCACCTTTCCCTTCTTCATCACCTGCATACCAATTTTGCACTGTAGAATACTTGATTTCAGCTCCCTCCGCACAATAAAGCTCTACAACTGCAGCATGAAGTTGATTCTTGTCATATGAAGGTGCAGTGCAACCTTCAAGGTAGCTGACAAAGCTCCTTTCATCAGCAACAATGAGGGTGCGTTCAAATTGCCCAGTTTCAAGTGCATTGATTCTAAAGTATGTAGATATCTCCATAGGAGAAACCGTATCTTTGGGTATGTAGCAAAAGGACCCATCGCTGAAAACTGCTGAATTCAAAGCAGCATAGAAGTTATCAGCAACTGGTACAACTTTTCCCAGGTATTTCCTCACAAGATCAGGATATTCTTGGACCGCTTCTGAAATTGAGCAAAAAATAACGCCTGCTTCCTTCAGGGTATTTCTATGTGTAGTAGCTATCGATACACTGTCAAAAACTGCATCAACTGCTACATTTGCCAATCTTTTCTGTTCCGTAAGAGGGATACCTAACCTGTTAAACGTTTCAAGAAGAGCTGGATCTACTTCATCCAGGCTTTTCTTCTTTTCCTTCTGCTTAGGTTCTGTATAATAACAGTAATCTTGAAAATTTATAGCCGGATATTGGTTGTCGGACCATTTCGGCTCTGCCATCTTGAGCCATTGCTTGTATGCATTCAGACGGAAATCAAGAAGCCATTTAGGCTCGTTTTTCTTTGCAGATATCAATCTAATAGTATCTTCAGACAGGCCCTTCGGAATAGAAACCGATTCTATGTCGGAGACAAATCCCCACTTATAGTCTCTCCTGAGGAACTGTTGAATCGCATCAGACGATGAGCCGGATGACGTTGATGGATTCGGTTTTTCCAGCAAAGCAGAATCAGAGGTATCACCAGCAGGCGGGGCTTGAGCAGTCACACAGAAACGCCGCTGTTTCTTATCCGAAAGAGGGGGTTTGACCTGCACAGGACACGACAAGGGAAACTTCGAACAGAGTGCAGATGAGTATTTCGATACTAGACCGGATGAAGAGGATGCAGGAGGGCCTGAGAGCGAGAAGGTGCAAGAGCTCGTAGCATTCATGGCTCTGGTGATGATCGTGAAAGATTAAGAAGCCGGTGAAGAAGAGAATGAAATCTGAGAGCTCCGGAACTTATATCGATGATCGTGAAACATTAACAATAAAAAGCCATTGAAGAAAAAATGAAATGTAAGAGCTCCACAATTTAAGCAATTTATGACATCTAGCCATTTCTATTATCTCCTCTTCATTAATGTCACATCAAAAGGAAAGCTCTTTGGGAGATTTGGAAAGAAAAGAAACATGCATGCTCAACAAAATGAATTTTTCTAAATACTGTCTTCGGAAAGAAAAAAAAGATGCAAAAACAAAAGAAAGATGCATGCTCAACAAAATGAATTTTTCTAAATACTGTTTCATAGAGAACTCTTTGAGAGGAGAATCAAGGGTCATGGGTCATAAAGAAAAAAGACTAAATTTGGATTCGCACAATGGGATAGAATCTTAAGGCTAAAGCATATGGTTAGAGGTGGACAAAAGGATTTTGAAGATGTTCCATACCTTCTCTATTAAGATAAAAAGGTGAAATTCAAATATGTAGGATTACTTATCGTTGTTGTATGTGAATAGAGTTCAAAAAAATAGCAAGCATTTTTATTGTTATTTAAGAATTTACTTATTTTTTAAAAAATTATGTTTTTGTTAGATTTTCCAATGATGGAACACTATAAGGGAGAAAGGGGGAGGGAGGGGGTGTTACAAAGTGAATAGTTAAACTCAAGAAACATAAAAGCTTGGTTTATAGTTTAACCCTTGGTTCAAGCAATTAAGTAAGATATCCTCTATATTGGTTTATGACTAATAGCTTAGTAGTTAAATCTAGTAGATGGGAAGGAGGAGGTTGTTGTCAGGATCTTGCTCACGCGCATACATAGATTACGGGCGTAGAAACCACACAGAAAAATAGATGCAACAAGAGACGAGACAGAATGCAGTATTGGGTGCGATCTCCCCCATGCACTCTATTTCGACAGTCCACGGAGTGCATGTATTTATAGGAACTTTTGATTACGTCAAAAAGAGTAGTTACATGAGAGCGGCTTCAAAAAGCAAGCGTGAAACTAAAAGTTGGTAACTTTTATAAAAAGCCATTGCTTTCAATAACAGAAACTGTGGTCTACAATGACCCTTATTCTAACCATTACTTTTCTAACTGTTTCTAACAATAGAACCTTCTACGTAAGTTTATTTACAAGCTAAATAATAATTATTCGGATTATTGATATCCGCCCTTTCACGCCTTGCACGCTTCTCACGAACTTTCAGCTGTTATATCAGAAACATCAAAAACACATTAATACATCAAGAACTTAACACTCTAACAATGCATTGTTCAATAATAATTTAACACTCCAACAATGCATTGTTCAACATATTCCATGTTATACTCCAACAATGCATTGTTCAACATATTCCATGTTACACTCCAACAATGCAGTGTTCAACATATTCCATAAGTTATAACATGCCCCTCAGTTGAAAAGCAACTGATCTCAGTTGATAAAATAATAAACATGGATGGCCAGTCACATGTTTCATCACTAAATAAAAAATAGGCATGTTCCATGTAAAAACACATGCATAGAAATGTTCATGGAGGTGTTACAGTAATGTGTTTGTGTATGATATGCAGAAATTAAGTGGTCATACTGGGGTGTTAATTGTGTTTTATGTATCCATTGACATTCTTCAATAGAGTGATTTTTGCACTTAAGTAAATATCGATGATATTGAGTACTTGTGCGTGTAGTAGTGACATCATGATCAATGATTTTCTCAGGAACTAAGATTTCAGATTGTTCTTCAATTAAAAGAGGATCATCAAGAAGTGGAGTGAGTGGTAAAATTCCTTTAAATGGTTTAAGTAAACTAATATGAAAAGAGTTATGTATAGTCCAATGAGATGGAATATCTAATCTAAATGAATTATCATTACTTTTTTCTATAATGTGAAACGGTCCATAATAGCGTGGTGCAAGTTTAATTTTAGGATGTTGCAAAATATTTTTGAGACTTCTTTTAATGATACGCAACCATACAAAATCATTTTCCTTGAATTCTTTGGCTAATTGTTTAGTATTGATATTACATGTATATCGCTCTTGACTTTTCCTAATGTGCTCATGAACATCATGAAGTATAGAAACGTGATCATGAGCAATAGAATCAGCCATTGGAATGTCGGTTTGGGTGAGGGACGCGGGAGTGGGAAGCTTTTTACCAAAAACAATTTCAAAAGGTGCACGACCAATAGTGGTGTGTGCAGTGTTATTGTAAGCAAATTGAAGCAATGGCAACTTTTCATCCCAGTTATTAGGATTATCTAATGAATAATAACGCAATAAATCAAGAATAGTACTATCTGTAGCCTCACTTTGTCCATTACTTTCAAGATGAAATGTAGAGCTAAAATCTATTTTAGAACCAAAATGTTGAAATAAGGCAACCCAAAAATGATTACAAAATCTAACATCATGATCAGATAACATTACTTTAGGAAATCCATGATATGGGAAAATGCATTTAATGAATAATTTTGCAGCTTGAGGTGCAGTCAAAGTTTTTCTACACAGAATGAAATATGCATATTTACTAAACCTATCAACTATTGTCCAAATTATATCATTATGTGATGAAGTGATGGGAAGACCTGTGATAAAATCCATAGAAATTTGTTCCCATGGTTCATTTGGAATGGAAAGTGGCATTAATAATCCAAATGGTTTACCATGATAACGTTTGACACGCTGACAAACAATGCATTGAGGAATATAAGGTGAAATATCTTTTTCCATGTGTGGCCAAAAGAAGAAATCTTTGCAAGCAGAAATGGTGCTCTGTATGCCTCTATGACCCACGTAAGATGGTTCATGCATTTCTTTAATGACAAAATCTTTAAAAGCTTGGGTTATGCATACTCTATGTTGAAAATAAAGAAAACCATTATGGAATGTATAATGTTCATCAGATAAAGATGCATCATTATTGAAGTTATGCCATGCACGTGAAAAATACAAATCAGATGCATAAGTGGAAACCATTTCTTGAAAAGAATGCATTTGAATGGCAGAAATATTATGCAAAACAACAAAATGCGAAGGAAGCATTTAAGATGCCTATCAGAGATTAAAGGTTGATTTAATAAATGCTTAATAGCATGTTGATTGGTTTTGATTAAGACCTCCGAGCCCATAAGATAATGTTTCCAAATTCGCAGAGTATGCACAACTGCTAACAATTCTTTATCATACGTACTATAATTCTTTTATGAGGGCTTAAGCTTCCTACTCTCGAATGCAATGGGATGGTCATTTTGCATTAAGACAGTACCTATGCCTGAACTACTAGCATCAGTAACTATATGAAAGGGTTGTGAAAAATCAGGTAACTGTAAAACAGGTGCATGTGAGTAACAAATGAAAAACTGTTTCAATATGCGTTTCATGTTCACTATCATTCTTACTGTAACAAGTATATCATCAAAGAGTACAAGAACAAAAGCTTGGTAATCAAGAAAAATATTGTTCATCATTCGTGCAAATGTAGCAGGGGCATTAGTAAGTCCAAAGGGCATTACGATAAATTCATAATGGCCAGTTTGAGTTCTAAATGCAGTCTTAAAAATATAACTTTGTGTCATACGAATCTGATGGTAACCCGATTTTAGATCAATTTTACTAAAGACATGAGCGCCTCGTAACTTATCTAAGAGATCATCTATTCGAGTAATAGGGTATCTATTCTTTATTGTGATCTTGTTAAGGGCTCTATAATCAATGCACATTCGATAAGTTTTATTCTTCTTCTCTACTAAGAGAACTAGTGCTCCAAATGGGGAAGAACTAGGCCTTATAAGTCCTTTCTGTAGTAGGTCTTTTACTTGGTTTTCTATTTCCTTTTGGTGTAGTGGGCCATGTCTATAAGGTGCTTTATGAGGAGGAGTACTCATGAAAGATTTATATGCATCAGGAAGTGTATGAGTGTAATCATTGATGACATTGACAAAAACAATGCATGAATTGAATCCTTTACTAAATGCATGTTTTACTTGAGTGTGACTAATCAGTGGAAACAGCTGGAAATCATGTCGTGCAATCAAAGTAATGATTTGATCTTTGAATTCAAAGTTAAAGGTATGCGTATGGTAGTCAATACGTGGGTTATAATGGTGACGAAAAGGCATACCTAGTATAATATTGTAAGATTGCAAAGGTGCAATAAAAAATGTTCGTGAATCAACATATGGTCCTATGCTAATCGTAACATCTTGCACTTCTCGTGTTACATTATAACGACTACCTTGAAATGTAGCTTTCACTTTATATAAGGAAGGAAACGTTTGTAATTTAAGTTCCTGTGCTAATAAATGTGAAATGAAATCATGTGAACTACCATCGTCATGTAGAATTTTAACTAGTTTGTTATTTATTGTACCCTACATGCAAAGGAGAGAGTGAAGAGAGATATCTTTACCCAAGGTACTTAAGTCCTTCTCCAATGATTCCTCTGTCCAAACAAGAGGAATTTCTTCATTATGGACCTCCATGTTATGCAATTGAGTTGTAGCCAGTTTCATGTGAAGAGGTCGCAATCTGCATCTTATTTTTGTATGTCCAGGTTTACCACAATTCCAGCAAGTGATTCGTGGTCGCTTCTGTTGGGCATCCACCGCTGAAGTTTGAAGGGTAGGTGGTTTGGTTGGTTGGAGAGATGAAGCAACAAGTGGATTTGAGTAATTGGATTATGGAGGATGAGGAAAACTAGGGTAAGATGGGGCATTAAACGTACGCTTGATAGGAAATTTAGGTTTAACATAAAGTGGTCATTGGCACGGTTGTTGTAAACGGATTGACTTGGTTATGGACTGGAATTCTTTTTCTGCATCATAGGCAAAAGATATAGCCTCGTTGAGAGTTGTAGGTCATAGGGTGTGAAGCTTAGCTTGGATTCCCACCTCCAAACCATCTTCGTATTTCTGCTGCAAGCTATCCTCTGATACATCTTCAAGCATTTGAACAAGTAGTAAATTTTGCCAGAACCGCTCCGTGTGGGTAGTAACCGTATCACCCTCCTTCCATGTAAGGGTCGTCCATGCACGTCGAACATGTAAATGGTATTGAGGAGGAAGAAAAGAATCCTTCACTTTTTCTTGGAAAGCCTTCCACGTTGTTGGACACTCTATACTGTGCCGCAGGACATTCCACCAGAGTTGAGCTTTACCTACGAAATAGTTAGTGGCAAATTTAACTTTTTCACTTTCAGCATACGTTTCATCAGTATAAAAATCATCAAACTGTGACAGCCAAGAAAGGACTAAAGGCCCATCCTTTTGGCCATCAAATCGTAGAAACTGGTAGTTTCTAGTACCAATCTTTGAATGAGTAACATCAGATTGGGCAGAAACAATAGCTTTTACTACTCTCGTAAGGTTGTTTTCCTCAATTTGTATCTTTTGGAGGACTTCATCACGTTCTCGGATCTCATTCTGAGCTCCTTGAAGCTCATGCCGCAAAAGCTCTAGTTGTTGTTCAAGTGTTGCCTCAGGTAGAGGTGAATTACTATAATCCTCCATGGTGCTCTTGGACCCTTAAGCTAGTGCTTTCCTCTCGAGATGTACCCACAGGAAATGTACCCTAGCTGAATGTACCCTGTCTGGATGTACCTTGATGTACCCTGACAGGATGTACCCTGTCTGGATGTACCCTGGTGTACCCTGAGAAGTGTACCCTGACAGGATGTACCCTGAGACGCGCCGCGTCGCGTCGCACCATGCCGCCTTGAAAAGTAAGAAAAATTGCAAGTTATGTTAAATTTAAGGAGAGAGAACTTGAGTATCAACACCAAGAGATGGAGGAGTGGTTAAAGTACTTCCCTTGAAAGTAGGAGGTTGTGGGTTCAAATCCTCCTACCTTAGGGAATCTAAACTCTCTATTGCCACTCAAAATTAAAATTGCCTCGCGCGTAGCCAACGGCTGCCAACGGTCGCCAAGGGAGCCTTGGGTGCCAATGTTGCCAATGTATTGCCTTAGTTATTTGCCTTAGTCGATGCCTTAGTCGACGCCGAAGGAGCAAACGTAGGTTCTGGTTCTGGAATTGGAACAGAAATAGAAGCCGGAACTAGAACTGGAACAAGAACAGGAACCGGAACCGAAACCGGAAACAGAGATGGAATCGGAATCGGAATCGCGAAACGAAAACGAAAACGGAACCCTCTGTATTGACGCGTGCAGAGCTCTGATACCACTGTTGTCAGGATCTTGCTCACGCGCATACAGAGATTACGGGCGTAGAAAACACACAGAAAAATAGATGCAACAAGAGACGAGACAGAACACAGTATTGGGTGCAATCTCCCCCCATGCACTCTGTTTCGACAGTCCACAGAGTGCATGTATTTATAGGAACTTTTGATTACGTCGAAAAGAGTGGTTACATGAGAGCGGCTTCGAAAAGCAAGCGTTAAACTAAAAGTTGGTAACTTTTACAAAAAGCCATTGCTTTCAATAACAGAAAGTGTGGTCTACAATGACCCTTATTCTAACCATTACTTTTCTAACTGTTTCTAACAATAGAACCTTCTACGCAGGTTTATTTACAAGCTAAATAATAATTATTCGGATTATTGATATCCGCCCTTTCATGCCTTGCACGCTCCTCACGAACCTTCAGTTGCTATATCAGAAACATCAAAAACACATTAATACATCAATAATTTAATACTCTAACAATGCATTGTTCAATAATAATTTAACACTCCAACAATGCATTGTTCAACATATTCCATGTTATACTCCAACAATGCATTGTTCAACATATTCCATGTTACACTCCAACAATGCATTGTTCAACATATTCCATAAGTTATAACAGAGGTCTTGCATTCAACCCTCGGCAATGTGGGAGTGTGCTTTGCCACAAGCATCCAACTCAAGTAGACTAGGACACACGACAAACTTACCATGGCTGGACTTAAGAGAACTAGGACAAGTGGCACACACATGTGCACTTGCCTAGAAAGGACCCTTGTGGGTGAGCTATATCAAGAAAATATCATTTTGGAGGAACATTATCTTCTCACATGTATCAAAGTTATGGCATCATGATAGTGGTATGAGAGCTCTTATGAGCTCCCATGAAGACCTTGGTGGCACTTGGGAGAGGTGTGATGTTAGAGGTGTCTTTGATGCTTTTCTGATCATCAAAAAATATCTATTGATGTCATTCTACAATTGGCAAGCCAATATTTTGGAGATCCTCTATATTTATCTAGAAAGAAGAGAGGACTTTGAGGTCTCCCACAGTTCAAGGGGCCCCAAAAGAAAGTCTCAAGTACACAAATGCACCCTAATAGCAACACCCATGAAGGAGAAGGATTTTAGCTACTAGCCATAGACATAGCCAACCATGTGCTCATGGGGTTGTGGATTGAAGGAGGACACTCTCTTCTTCTCCTCCCTCCTTCCTTATTGGAGAAACCAAAGTGCAAGGCTCAATTGTAAGGTCGTTCTACAAGCATATTTTATTTTGTTATGGGATATATGCACTTGGTTTATGCTTTCACATGTGTTTTTCATTCATCATTCTCTCTAGATCTCTTCAATGCAAGCACAAAAAGTGTCATTAAAAAAATTCTCTTTTGCCATTGATAGGAAGCTCGAACCTAAGCCCATCATGCGTGCACACACATAGCAACATCTACGAATTTCCTCCCAGCAATGTCCGATCATTCATGAGACTTACAATCTCATTCTCTCTTCTACTACCATTGAGGCAAATCTCCTCAATGATGCCAAGTGTTACTCCATGCCGCCCAACCTAAGGGGTGGTTCACACCCATTAGCCATACTATGTGATATTTCCTTCTCCTTGAAAACATTTTCATCCTCGAAAATGTATGTGAAATGTTTGTAATGTTAGAAGAAATTGTTCAAACTCCCCTGAACCCCATGTACTACAAGCACATGGTCATCTATGTGTGTTGTTTCCCTATATCTTTCCCTTTGAGAAGCCTTATATGAGATCATGTCCTAGGTGGGAAACCATCTATGTGGTGACTACTATCTCCCATGTACACCCAACTCCCAAATTATCACTCCCATAGCCTCTATCATCATGAAAGTGACATAGGTCTATGTGATGTTTCCTCTATGAAAGATGATTGCCAAGTTAGGTAAACTTGACTAGAGTATTATGGGGATGATAAACCATGTAATCCTCTAGGTAATAGAACATCCCATAATAAAGTGAATCCAAACCCTTCTAGAACTACAATGATTGACTGGCCCTCATGCCACTCTAGGTTTTCCTAACCTTGAGTGTACTCATAAGTAATAGTCTTGGTCTAAACTACTTTGTGCTCTATGCCAAGCCAGAATCTAGCTCTCATATAAGAATTCCTTGGTAGTAAAATGAAACTCTACATTCCACCAACCAAGAAGTCCTTGGTTTATCATCCATAAACTTTGAATTAATCTCTATTGGAAGAGCATCAATGGCACTAGTGCAAACTCTACTATTTTCTTTTCCTTCTATTCTCCCCTATGAATGCAAAAGCATCCCTTCTTGAGATTCAAATAATCCATAAATAACCACCTTCCTAATTGATGCTCAATCTGTTGATATATTTAGGTAGTGATGTGTGTGAACACTCTAGGACCGTCGGGGCACTTTTTTCCCTCTTTAGGAGGTTTGTTTCCCCCAGCTTGTATATACGTCTATTGCCCTAATGGGCTACTTATCTTTGTACATTCTATAGTAATACATTTAGTATTGTGTGTTGAGCTCCAAGCTTCTTCTCCTTCCTTGTGCTGCTCGCGTGCTTCCGCAGACGTCTATCTCCAACAATTGGTATCAAAGCAGGTCGTCGCTTCATCTAGGGCGCTGTCGACACTCCTCCGGTTGCAGTCTCAGAATCGCACGAATTTTGGTGAGCATACTCAACGTGTTTTCGAGATCAAAATAGATTCGCTTTTTGGTGCCGAAATCGCGATCTGAGCTCGTTTCGGCCTCCGAACGCACTATCACAATGCTTGTGTAGGCTATTTTGTCTTTTTGTGCCAAAGGTATATACCAGTTTCTGTTCGCCAGTATAAGCGTCTCGAAGTCTGCTACAGGTCTAGCAAAATTCGTCTCGGCAGTTTTGTTCAACTTTTTGAGATACAGTCAATTTTCTACATCAGGGTATTTTAGTCACCAGCCATGGCTGAGAGCAGTGATGTATTCCATACGTTGGTTGTTGAGGATAAGTGGGATGGTACCAACTACCCGTTATGGGCTTATATGATGCGACATGTGTTGGTTGCAAAAGGACTGTGGAACATTGTGCAGGGTGTCGAAAAACATCCTATCACACCTGCAACTGTTACAACTGCAGGTACTGAAGCTGATGCAAAAGGTGTCGAAGATGGTGATATTCTGCATATTCCTGTTCGTGCTACAGTTTCTGATGCACCTACTGCAGAGTAGATTTGCTCGGATGGCAGAGATGCCCAGGCACATGCAAACGTGCCATTAATCCTCACATTCGCTCTTGCAAAATAGCTAAGGATGCTTGGGATACACTTACCACATTGTACCAAGCTAGGAATGAGGCTCGTGTTGCTTACCTCTGAAAATAGTTGGAGAGTGAGCATATGAATGAAGGTGATTCTATGGACATCTTCTTAACAAAGATCAAAGACTTGAAGGAACAATTGATTTCTGTTGATGAGGTTATACCAGGTAGCTCACTTGTGCAGACCCTTCTGAATGGTCTTCCTGATTCATATCAGAGTTTTGCTTCTACTCTTCGGTTGATGATGAAAGGCAATCCAAATGCCTTATCGTTTGAGGAGTTAGTCTTTGTTATGTTGCAGGAAGATCAGTCCAGGCAGAACAGGTCCATTATGCGAGTTGCAGATCAAGCTTTCCTGGCTAGTCAGAAGGGCAAAGGAAAATGGAGCTCTTCAACTAGTACGCAGAAATCTGCTAATTCGGCACATTTGAAGAAGGAAGATAAAGATGAGAAGAAATCAGAAAAGCAGAAATTGTTTTGTAAGTACTGTAAAGGGAATGATCATATCATAAAGAACTATCCAAAACTAGTTGCTAAAGAGGCAAAGAAGAAAGAGGCTGGAATGGTTGTTGCAGAGGCCTCTACACCAAAAACAGAGTCTCCTTATCTTGTACAGGAAGAAGAATGGGCGTTTACTACTGTCTACAGTTTTGACCCATCTACTCATGAGCAGTGCATGTCTGCAATAGACTCAGATGTTTGGTATTTTGACAGTGGGGCGACCAAACATATTACCTCGCAGCGCAGTTTCTTCTCTTCACTCGAGCCTACCCCTACAGGGAATACTGTTACATGTGCCAACAAGTCCTCTTATCCTATTATGGGAGTTGGTAAGATCATTTTGACTATTGTTGATGGTAGTTCTTTCACTTTGTCAGATGCTTTATTTGTGCTAGGGATCAAGAAGAACTTGTTATCAGTTTCTACATTAGCCAAGATTGGCTTGGTTGTGAAATTTGTTGATGACAGGTGTACAGTTCATGATCTGTCAAATGGCGATGTGATTATTGCTTCTGGCATTTTATGTCATAGGTTGTATAAGCTCATAGACTATGAAAGATCTGTAAATGATTTGACATGTACAGTAAATGATTCTCAGGCTATGTCAGATGCAAAGATTTGGCATGCATGCTTTGGCCATCTGAATTTTGCTAGTTTGCTATGCCTGCAGAAATCTGAAATGGTGTCCTCTTTGCCCAAACTTGAGGCACCTGGAAAACATGTTTGTGAAGGTTGTATTTTGGGCAAAATGCAGCGTTCGTCCTTTCCAAAAGATGGTTCAGTTCGGGCTACTCAGAAATTGTAGCTTGTACATAGTGATGCCTGTGGTCCTATGCAGACACCTTCTTTTGGGAATTATCTTTACTTCGTGACTTTCATCGATGATTTTTCTAGGCATGCATGGGTATATCCATTGAAGGCAAAGTCCAAAGTGTTCATGTGCATCAAACAGTTTTTGGTTTTGGTTGAAAATCTGTAAGCATGTAAAATGGGCACCCTCTGTTTAGATCGAGAGGGGGGATATATGTCTTCTAATTTTACACCAGTGTACAATGTCATATACATGTCAACATAATGGAGTTGCTGAATGAAAGAACACGTCACTCATGGAGATGGTGAGGTGTATGGTCAAGAGCCAGGCTTTACCACATAGTTTCTGGCTTGAGGATGTCATGTGTGCAGCATATGAACTTAACAGGTGTCCCACCAAAGCACTGCACTGTATCACTCCATATGAGGCTTGGCATGACCGCAAGCCATCTGTTGCGCATCTGTGTGTTTTTGGTTGTTTGGCATATGCATTAGTGCCTCAACAACATCGCAGAAAATTGGATGATAAAGCAGTAAAATGTATTTTTGTTGGGTACAGTTCAGAAAGTAAAGGCTATCATTTGTATCATCCACAGACTAAATGCATTCTGGTTAGCCGTGATGTTGTTTTTATGGAAGATGCTATTCAGCCAATCACCAACTAGGAGTTTGGGGGACTTTCTCCTAAAAAAACTAAAGAGATGAGTCATTATTCTACTCTCATTCTCACTAATGTCAAAGTGAACATAACCACATCCCTCTAGAATCTTCCGTCAAGACTCAATCTAGCCACTGACTATCTAATCTCCCTATTGTCTTTGATAGAAGAGTGCCAGCTTATCTAGACAATCTATAAAGAGTATATAAGCTCGCTCCATGTCTTCTAAGGAATAAAGCTATAGCAATGGAAGCTATTCCACTTTCCTCTTCCCCTAAAAAAGACTCTAATAAATTAATTTGTCTCTAGTTTTCCATCAATGAGAACATATAAATAATTTATTTCCTTTTCCCTTCCCAAATTGGGGAGAATCAAACTCCCAAGTGAAGGAAATTTACTATGGAAGTGGATTCAATAAATCTCTAAGTAGAACCATATGTCTATTTCTACAATATAAACTAAGAGATATTCTCTAAATGCCTCTCCTCATTCTACTAGAAATCATACTATATGGATAATGAGCCTTTTTCTTCCTAGCCATAGAAGAAGAGTTTTGAAAGGGAAATAATTCCCACCCTCCCATACTAGTGGTATCCTTTCTGGTGGATTCTCATGAATCCCATATGCTATAACTAGACTAACTTGGGTTGGATGATATTAAGATCACCTACTACCAAATCGAGCTAGTTCTTAAGTACCAATGTAGGTACTTAATGAATTCCCTTACTGTATAGCATCCTATTTAACCTCTTTCATTAGAATTCATTGCTCACAATAGAGCTAAGGCCAATACAAAGACCTATGTGAGTCATGTGAGCATATGTCACTACTCCTTGTGATACCATAAGTCACTGCTCCTAAGTGGTGTCCACCTAGGCTATGCCATCTAGAATAGCTAGACATGTGTGTCAATTGACTATTTTGCCTTCTCTTTCTAAAATTATGACTCCATGTGGGCATTTTTATGAACACTCCATAGTCTCTAATGCTATCACTAACTAACTAATGAGTGAGATTCCCCACTCTTTGGTTTGCTACCATATATGCCCTCCTTGTCTCCATAAAGTACCCTATGAGACTTGAATGAAGATGTGATGGTCTTCATTCATGTGGAAATGAATAAAATCGTTTCCCATAAATCAAAGAAAAGAATTGGATATGAAATAATATCCCTAAACTTAATAAGTGTATATGCCACTATAACATATTATTTATCATACCATAAAAACATTATTATGATGCAATGAAGTGAATATGCATGTTCCTATTTTACTTTAAATGAAGATAAAGAGATCTTTAGATGAATTCAACATTCCAATATTCACGTTCATAACCATGCACATGCATCATGCAACTAAATAAAATGAGAGAAAGGTCAATGAGAGAGTAAAGAAAACTTCCCTGAGGGGATCCAATGCTTCAAATGCTCATCCATGTTACCAGAAAATCCACGTACCGATTCTTCCATGTTCGCATGGTCTTGGAAGTCTTGTAATGCATTTGCATGCACTTGTTCACCTACTAATATGAGCTTAGATACATATAAGAGAATCCCTGAGGCATCTACATATGTCAAATATACAAAATTACAATGTCAAGTAGGATTTTTCTACTTCTATGAATTATACATGATACTTTTTATGAATTTAAGCATTTAAATGCTCGTTATTTTGTTCCTCACCAGGTTTGAAGATCATATCAACATATTTGGCTGCCATTTGCACACTTGTAAAACCAAGAAAACCATCATCAGATGATGGAGATTGCTTCAAAATGAAGCAAAAAGTCTTCATCCACCTACAAAATCTTGTTTTTCATGTTTTCCATAATCTTTCCAGACTTCCAAACACCTGAAAAACATGCTTCTCCACTAGTGAAATCAATAGGAAGTGAAATCATAACAATCACACACAAAATGGTGAAGTTATGCATCTTGTTGTCAGTATCTTTAGAGTGCTTCCAAAAATTCAATTCTTCATGGAATACAAATATTTTTGCATGGATGGGATTAATAATACATCCAAAACATACATCGAATGAGAGAGATAGGGCTGAAAAGTGTCGGCATGTATGCACCTACCATCTTTGAGATGGGTTGAATACAAATGGTGAAAGGGGGCACTTTGATGAGTCCCAACTCCCCTACCACTTTACCATTTTTGAGAATTTTTGATCGTATACTATGCATCTTGGCCTAAATTTCTTGACCTAATGCATCTTGTTTTTTGTCTCCCAAAATGGGTACTTGTCAAACTTAATGGTTAGAAACTCAAAAAAAATGGTGGAGTGAGGGTATTTTGGGGAACGAGATACTCATTTTTCTCTATATTTTGGGGAGCTTTTCAAATTCCTCATGAACTACATACCTTATAGTTCATATGTGTACACTTTTGCTCCTCCAATGCCCACATACATACTATATTCCAATACTCCAAAATGGAGGCTCATCCATGGAAAGAAAATTTATATAGTATACATGAGTATTGAGATATGTTCCAAAACTCTCATGCATGTGGCAGAGATGGCATCAAATAATACCACATACACAAAACCTCTAACATTCTCATTGTATAAGAAGCACAACTCATTCCTAATTCTCATCTAGGAGAGAAAAGGAGAAACATTCTCTCCCTCCCTCTCAATAGTGTGAATGCATGAAGCGAGGAGAGAGGGTCCTCTCAACTTTTTCTCTCTCAACATGTACTACCATCATTGGTGGCATGAATCTACTTATGGATGTGTGAGTTCTTCCTCCTCTACACATACGGAAGCTTGCCCAAGTGTCTTCGATACCAATTTCGTTAAAAAAACCCTCTTTTGCCATTAAGAAGAAGCTCAAACCTCAACTTGTTATGGGCACATACACACAAAGACATCTACAAATTTCCTCCCAACAAGGTCTGATCATTCGTGAGACTTATGATATCATTCTCTCTTCTACTAACATATGATGCAAATCCCCTCATGATGCCAAGTTTAATGGAATGTTGAAATTTAAAGTTTAATTTATTGAGATATTAATGCATTTTGTGTTTTGATACAGCAACTGAAGGTTCATGAGCGAGTGGATGAGCATGGAGATTTTGGATGTGTCTGGACACAAATAAGAGAAATTATATTTTCTATATTTTTTTTTAATAAAGACCCACATAGAGGTTTCTTTCTAGAAAGTCATAAAAATAGTGGTTAACATAAGGATCATTGTCGATCACAAGTTTTGTATATAGAAGATAGGGCCCTCCATAAAAGAGAGCAACTTTTTACTTTCATGCCTATTTTTCAAAGCACTGACCTCATTGTAATCTCTATTTTTGACATAATAAAAAACCTATAAATACATGTACTCTATAGACTCATTGAACAAAATATGTAAGGGGAGATTGCACCCAATATTATGTACTATCTCATCTACCGCACAACTCTGTTTTTTGTGCATTTTTCAATTTTCGTAGTCTCTCTATGTATACATGTGTAATAGAGTAAGTCTATGATCTAAGGGTCCATCTGGATTAGATAGATATGAAATCAAACAATGTTTGGTCACTCGTGTGTACGACCAAATATCTCGAGACTAGACTTAAATATAAGGTCATGTGCTCTTGTAACCAACTGATCCACTTAGCCTAGTGATTGAGACTCAAGGGTGTGAAGGAGGAGGTCTTGGATTCAACCCCCATGGGGTGCATGGGGAGGTTATTTTGCCCAAAGGGCTCTAGTACCTTCTAGAAGCATTCACTTGAGTTAACTCTAGGACACTTGGTGCACATGTAGTCACATGGCCAACACATGGGTGGTTAGTATCCACCTGCCCTAGTAGGCAGTCCTTTGGTGAAAGCTATATATAGAGGAATATGGTTGGGAAGAGAGTCATCTCTCTAGCACATGGTGGTTGTAATCTTCAATCTCTTCATTGGTATCAAAGCCTAGCTTTCATGGAGACCTTGGTGGGTTCACCATCTTCTTCTCCAAGGAAAAGTTTCCATGGTAACATAGATGCCTCATCATTTTCCTCATAAGCATCTATGGAGGTTTTGGAGATGGATCTCGTGTAAAAGATGATGTTAATTTCATTCTCTTCATCTTTTCTATTTTCAAGAATGATTTAATACATTTCTTTCTCCAAAATAAGCACACACATGAGTTTCTTTACATCTCAAGTGGTGCAGTTCTACAAGATAAAAGGGATTTCTAATTTCTCCTCGTGTGGGGCTCTAACCAATGATATGGTCCCTCAAATAGAAGTTTCATATGCACTATGCCACAAGCACCCAAATTTTACTTATCAAAATTCACGAACGTGCTCTTCTAGTGCTAGCGAGTTTTGAACCCAGTACCTTTTACAAAGTAAGACATGACTATACCACATGACCTAGCATGTAGGATGTTGATAATTTTTTGCTAATTTTAGTTGTAGTTATTTTTCTCCTGTCGTGAGTAGCAAAAGATCGGTGCCTTTTTTTTTATATGCCTGCGGTAGCTAATGGGTTTTAAACCCAAGAGGTGCCATCTTGATAAATTGCGCTCGTCACATGAGCTACACCTACCTATCAAGAGATTAATGAACTAATCAAACTCATTGTATTTCTTCTTCTGCCTAGAGTAGCATAACAATTCAAGATAATTTCTATAGTTTCCCTCGCAGGTGATGATTTCTCCGTTGTCTTTGATGACATTAAACAAGGATCCGAGTGTCGGACATGTCTTACAATGCTGATTACCTACAACAATACTTCACGAAGAAGAAAAGTGATGATGTGATTAGAAACCCATCTTCTGTGGAAACCATGCACACTCGATTGTTATGAAGAGAACAAAACTATCCATAATCGAGTTTCCTTCATGAGGAAGGCTTCCATGTTGTCAAATGCAAGGATCAAACCTATCGCTCTTCAATTGATGGAGAATGCTCTATCCAAGAGACTAAGGATTACGACCACCATGTGCTAGATAGATGACTCTCCTCCTAAAATATATAAAAAAAAAGTGATAATAAGCTGATAGGTATGAGATGGTTGATCCTCACCCTTCATAGGTAAGAGATGGTTGAACTACACCCTAAGAGAGAGGATTAGGGAGTAATAAAGTAATAACAAGATTAGGATTAGGATTGGGGGAAAAATGTGATAAAGAGATAGGTAGGAGATGGTTGAACCTCACCCTTGATAGGAAGGAGATGGTTGAACTACACCCTAAGAGAGATGATTAGGAAGTAATCCTCAACCATGGCTTTTGGGGAAAGTGGTTAGCCCATCACACTCCTAGCTAAGAGGTTGTGAGTACAAATCAGCTATAGTTCATTACATTGGTATCAGAGCCTAGGAAGTAGGCTTTGTCAATGTGGATTGATCCAATGACCTCTAAAAAAGGCGCTTGGGCACTCTATCCTGGAAAAGGGTACTAAGGGAGAAGGCAGCACTTTGGTAATTCCATCCAACAAAGATTAGAGCATATCTCTCAATTTGTAGGTTAGATTGAGGAATATAAGATATCGTTAGAAAGATCTCAAAATGGAATTTCAAATCTAATGCAGTAGTTTGGAAGTGTGAATTCCTTGGGACACCTTGGATGGCACTTGATTGAGGGTTCAAGATATCAAACATGGATGAGAATCAGGTTCAAGATACTGAGGTTGGGAATAAGGGCTCAAGACACCAAGTTTGTGAACAAGAAGGTTCAAGACACCACGGTTGAGAGCAAGGGTTCAAGAGACCAAGGTTGTGAACAAGGTTCAAGATACTATGCAAGGTTGAGGACATCAATTCAAGGGTACCTAATTGCCACTCTAGCACAATGGTGAGTACCAACGTGAGGAGATCCACCTCATAAATGTCAATCTGTGGAGACGTGAGGACTAGTATGATGTCCATGAGCAAGTGAAGGCACAAGTGTGTGAGTGAGAAGCACACTAGCATGCACACACATACACACATGTTTGCACACAAGGCAAGAACAAAGAGAGGAACAAAGGAGTGCTTTCTATTACTCAAGAAGTCTCTTACAAAAGCTCAAATCTCTAACAAGTTAACCTCAAAAATGAGCTCTCTAGCTCTTTTTATAGTTTTTGACTAGCTTTTGGCCTATCCTGACCTAGTGTCTGGCCTACTTAAAAATTAGGTTCTAGCGCTTATTTGAGGGCTCAAACAGAATCAAAAAATTATGAAACTTGATATGTAGGTACTTCTAGTACTCTTCAAGCTTGAGGACTCCTCGACTTGAACAAAATGGAGTCTAATCCACCAAAAATGGTATTTACAATGTCGGAGTAGTAATGAAAATCACTTTTGATAGGAAATAAGTTATGAAAAAAAATGATTAGGCCTGATTGTTGGATTGTGTTTGACTGCTCTATCTCCTCATTGCTTGTAGGCCAACACTTCCCCCCCTCTCTAGCATCTGTCGCCCTTGACAGACCTCTATGTTGTAGGGTGGTTGAGGTAGTATTGGATGACATTGGTGGCCAAATCGTGTTCTTGGAGCCTAGATCCTTTTGCCAAATGAGCTTGCAATCATCCCAATTGGTGGGACTTCGGATATTTGGTTGTGGCCTAGTGTAATATTCTGAATACATGGCCTGCTCACATGGAAATAAGTGTAGTAGGTGTGTTGGTTTTGGTGTGAACACATTAGAGTGCTACTCCCAAAAGCCTACAGTGAAAATATCTTGAACGATTTATTTGTAATAGGTTGGGAGGTATTTGATAGGGGCATGCCACACATTCGCTACTCGAATGCTTGGAGTTGTGCTCATGTCGTACACCAAATCATAGTTTCCATTTGTGAAGCCTGATAGAACTACTTGGGGTGCTTGTCTATTGCAAAAAGTCTTGAGAACAATCTGCATCATATCTAAAATCTTCAGCATCATCTTCGTCACGACATCTAGCATTGGCTTCAACCGAGGGATCTAGTGGCTTATAGTGGCAATCATATAAGCAATTGAAGGTCGTCCCTGTGGTGGCGTGATGTATGGGTAGTTGAGCCACTCCTTGCATTGTGCATTATTTTGTACTTTGATGGTGAAGGTTTTCCATGATCTGCGCCTTGGAATGGGACCATAACATGGGTTGTAAAGAAGATGTAGGGGTGCAAGGTTCCATGTGTGCAACATCTCTGGGTAAGTTTCTAAGAGTTTTGGAGTCAGTTCGGCTGATAAATATTACCTTTCTATGCTTTCGATGGTAAGTCAGGCTAGATATGCATCACGAAGATGGGCATCTTCCCCGTGATTCTCTTAATCTCTGCATTATAATTAACTAGAATTACAAAATATGGTCTATACTGAAGTTCAGATGTCATGATGAGTCATCTTGGTGCCAAGTGTTGGAAATAATTGGATTGTAGCACCGTTTCCTCTATGATTCACATTGCTTGATTTTGCACCACGTTGTGATCTTCATGAGTCTGCCCAATGTCTTCCACTTGTTTTAACCATGGGGGTCATGGAGCTTCAAATGTATTCTGGCCTTCTTCTGTTCTTCGTCCACGAAGAATGGGTTGTGGATCATAGTCATCTTCAAATGTTAGTTCCACTGGAATGGATATTGTTTCTTCTTCTATGGGGGCCTTCAATGGGGATGTTGGTCTTTTGTATTGTAACAGCCTCGTTTGCAGTTCGCTGACTTGTTTTGTATTTCTTGTAGCACTGTGGAGTCAGTAATGTTTGAAGAGGCTGATATGGTGGTCTGGGGGACAGCTATAGTATCAAACTTTCTTTGCTACTATAGTTGATCCAGTTCTTTTGATAACTTGTCATGGGCCTCGAGCAGGTTAGCATAATCTTCTAGGATAATCTTGATGTTCTCCAAGGTCACAACTTGAAATTTTGATGGACTTATGGTCGCCTCTGGTGTGCTCTCTATTGCTGCTTCTAGATTTTCTTGATTTTGACGTTGCAATCGTTTATTCTCCTCATGAGTTGTTTTGAGATGCCTTCTTAATAGTGTCATGTTGTGTTGGAGTTTAGAGTTACATTCCATCTGTGTTCGTAGATGACCTTCGACTTGATGCATGGCTTCTGCATCTACGTTTTGTAACTTTGCTTCCAATGTGCTATGGGCCTCCTGTAACGTATGAAACTGCATTTGTAGACTTTCATTGTCTTCCTTCAATTAGCTATTCGTTGTTGCATTCAACAGAGCGCTCTTGTAACATCCAGTTATGTGCCTGTAGCTGATGGTACTCTATCCTTAGTTGCGACTCTCCTCAAATACAAGAGCTAGGAAGAACCAGCTTTGGATGGAGTTCACAACCTTGAAGAAGCAACCAAAGCAAAGTGTAGTTGACTATGTAACCAAGATGAAGGATGTAGCTGACCAACTTGGGAGCATTAGAGAAGAGATAGAAGAGGAGCAGATAGTGAGGCAAATCATAAATGGCATCAAAGTGGGCAACTTTTCACACATGAGATAAAGCTCAACAAGAATGGAGACAACTCTAGAGGTAATCAATCTTGTGCCCTTTACACATATAGAAATAAAAGTAAAGATAAAGGCAAAGGTAAAAAGAATGAAGAAGAGGCAAGTACCTCTCAAGTGAGCTTCACAAGTAGAGGAAGAGGTACTAGAGGAAGGGGCAGAGGAGGAAAGCAAGGTAGGGGGAGATCATACAACTCTTCACCTTGTAATATTTGTGGCTTGAACAATCATACCATAGATGAGTGTTTTAAGAAGATAAAGAATCAGATAGGAAGAGGCTTCCATAGAGGAGGCTATGGACAATCCAAAGGCAGGTTCAACAATGGAGGAAGCAATTACCATCACAACTACAACCAAGGCTACAACAACATCTATCAAGGAGGCTTTTGAGGTAGAACAGTTTATAAAAACTACATAGAAGACCTAGAAGATTCTCTACTGATCATGAACATGATATCCAAGCAAAGTAAAGATGATTGGCATCTTTTCTATGTTGATTTTGGTTGTTCTAATCATGTGGCTGGGAATGTAGCATTGCTATCTGATCTTGAAGAATCTAAAGGGAACCATGAAGTGCAGACAGGTGATGACACTAGACACTCTATTAAGAAGATTGGAAATGTCAAGGCTTCTAATGGTAACATGAACCTTTTAAGTAAGGTATTATATGTGCCAAACATAACAAAAAACCTAATCAGTGTTGGATAAATTCTTGAGAAGGGCTTACAGATAGATTCACAAGGCATGGGCCATATGTGGAAGACCCTCAACAAGGCTTCAAGAGAATTGCAAAAGGTGAGAAATCTGGTAGTCTCTTTACATTTGAAGTTAAAGATACCTGAAACATTGCACGCTTCAATTACAAAGATAAAACCCTATCTAAACTAGAGATATGGCATAAAAGGCTAGGTCATATAGGTGAAAGAACACTAAAGCAAATATGCAAGGATCAGAGTGTGCTTGGAATTCCAAATGTGTCTAAGCAACTTAAGATTTATAGATGTGGAGCATGCCAATTTGGAAAATCTCATAGGCAACCATTCAACAAAAAAGAATACATGTATGAAGACTACTTGGAGCTTGTGCACACAGATGTGTGGGTTCCTAGTAGAGAGCCATCAATCTCATGATCAAGGTCCTATTTTTCATTCATAGATTATTATAGTAGATGGACAATTCTTTACTTCATGAAGCATAAAGATGAAGTCTTCACTTGTTTCAAGAAGTATTTGGCATTGGTTGAGAACCAAACAGGTAGAATCTTGAAGAGGATCATATCTTATGGAGGAGGTGAGTATTTCTCACATGAAATCGAGGTATAAAGAGGGTATTCACAACAAGATATACTCCTGAACAGAATGGAGTGGCAAAGAAGAGGAATAGACTAATAATAGAGGCTACAAGATCAATGTTGAATGAAAAGAAACGTTCAAAGGCACCCATTCAAATCCTTGGATGGAATGACACCTTATGAGGCATGGAATGGCACTTTGGTCTTGTCCATTTCAAAATCTAAAGCAATGAAGTCTATTCATTCAACAAATGAAATACCGTTTCTGCAAAGAAGCAAGACCCAGTTCATGAGCTCATTTCCCAAGACCATCATTAGATCATTGTAAAACCTTTGGGTTCATTGCTTATGCACATATACCCTCACAGATTAGAGGGAAGCTTGATCCAAAAGCTGAAAAAGTGGTGTTTGATGAAAATAATTCATGGTTTGAAGATGATTGCGGGAAAATTAAGCTACCCTATCACTTGGAAAGTGATTTTCAAACTCTGACTCAAGAAGAACCACAAATATCAAAAGATGTCAACTCAGAGGATGAAGCCCAGATTGACTTGAAATCTTGGAATTCCAAGGGCAAGACAAAGTTCAAACAATTGGAAGACATTCCAGAGTCATCCAATCAAGCACTCAGAAGATCTCAAAGGGAGAGTAAAAAAACCATAAGGTATCGCTATGACACATCACTAGTCACCAAGCACTCTGTATACACGACTAAAGATTTCATGTCAGAAGAGCCATCTTCATTTGAAGAAGCTAATAAGAAGAAAGAATGGAGAGAATCTATGCAAGAAGAAATTGAAGCACTTCAAGAAAAAAGCATTTGGCATTTGGTTTCGAAGAAACCAAGCATGAAGATAATAGGATCCAAGTGGATTTACAAAGTCAAGAAAAACTCAGATGGTTCAATCAACAGGTATAAAGCAAGGCTGATAGCAAAGGGGTTTGCTCAAAACCATGGAGTGGATTATGAGGAGACCTTCTCACCTATGGCTAAGATGCCAACAATCAGGGTTTTAGTAAGTATTGCTGCTTCAAAAAGTTGGAACTTGTATCAGTTAGATGTTAAAATGCATTTCCAAATGGATGGATCTCAGAAGAAGTCTACATGGCTCAACCACCGGGGTATGAAGACAAGGATAAACCAGACCATGTGTGAAAGCTAAGAAAAGCACTCTATGGTTCAAAGCAAGCTCCTAGAGCTTGGAGCCATAGTCTTGTCACATATGTGAAGGATCAAGGATTTGTTGCTAGCAAAGATGATTCTTCTCAGATGATGGCATCAAGCAAATCAAATCTCAGATGATGGAAGAGTTCAAAATTAGTGACCTTGGTTTATTAACATACTTCCTTGGATTAGAACTTGTATATTCAGATTCTAGAATCTTTATTACTCAAAGGAAATACATTCATGATATGTTAGTTAAATTCAAAATGGAAAACACTAAAAGTATAGGTACACCCATGGAACTCAATCACAAGCTTAGTTCTCATGAGGGAGAACTACTTGAAGACATTACACATAATCAAAGGCTTGTTGGGAGTCTCAATTTTGCAACCCTAACAAGAGTAGACATATGTTATAGAGTAAGTACATTGAGCCAATTTATGCATACGCCAAGAAAACCTCCCTTGGAAGCTGCCAAGAGGATCTTAAAATATCTAATGGGTACCATAAATAAAGGACTATTTTATCCATTCACTTTTGACTTGGATATCAAGATCTATTCTGATCCAAATTGGGCTGGCTCTAAGGATGATAGGAGGAGCACCTCTAGCTACTTATCTTTTGCAGGTTCAAAAGCTAATATCATGGTCATCAAAGAAACAACCAACTATGGCATTGTCATCAACAGAAGCAACATATAGAGGCTTAGCAAATGCAACACAAGAGGCCATGTGGCTTAAGCTACTTTACACACATTTGGGATTGCATTCTCATACTCCAATGATTTTTTGAGATAACACTAGCTCACTTCATTTGGCTGCTAATCTTGTATATCATGCAATGACTAAGCACATTCAAGTGCACTATCATTATGTACGAGAGAAGCTACTCAGCAAGGACATCCAATTGTCCTATGTATCAACCAATTTGTAATGTGCAAATATGCTCACAAAGTCTTTGGATGGAACCAAGATGAACAGATTCAAGATGATGATTGGATTGTAGGAAATCAAAGAGAAATAAAGACCAAACATGTTAGGCTTGAGGGGGAGATGTTGGTGCAAATGAATCGAAGCCTACATACTTGGACAATTAGAATGTATCTCATATAGTCACATATGACTATTCCCTTGTAAAAGTCAATTTACTTTTCATCCTTGTAAAAGTGCATATGATAATTGCAATAACCCCACGAAGAGTTAGGAGGAATCAAATCTCAAATTCTTGATAGTTGATAGATGAGAGAGTAAAGCCTAAAAATTAGGACTCACTTCATGGTGAGAGCTTGAATTTGAATTCAAAACTTGGCTCCAACTCTAGTTATAAAAGTGGATCAAAATCTCGCATGCAGTAGAGCCCAATTTTTATCAAATACCACATCTTTGCTTACCTTCACCTATCATGTGAGTGGGCTATAACATTTATATCCCTTTTGCTCAAAGGAGTATCCAATGAATATACATTTTTCTACTTTTGGATCAAGCTTCAACCTCAACTCATCTGGAACATGTACATATGCAATACAGACAAAAATTTTCATATATGATAAGTTTGGCTTTTTACCTGTGAACATCTCTTTAGGTGTAACTTCATGTACAGTAGCAATTAGAGTTTTGTTCATGATGTGTACAATAGTGTGCACAACGACTGCCCAAAAACAATCAGGCATATTCTTCTCATCCATCAAGGCTTCTTCCATTTCTATAATATGTCTATTTTTTCATTCAAACAATGTGATTGATTGTGGTGTGTACCTACATGAAAACTGACATTGAATTCAATGACTTTTAAGAAAGTTGCTAAACTAATTTGACATATATTCACCTCCTCCATTAGATCTTAACATCTCAATATACTTCCCTATTTACCATCCTCCATAGACAGTGTTATGTTTCATGTATGCTCAATAAGGTGTGATGTGTCATCACCTGTTTCAACATATCCAAGAACTGGGAATTTTTGCAAACTATTAAACCATTCCACATGATTGTTCATGTGATTTGAAGCACCTAAATTAACATTCCAGACATTACCATTCAATTTTGAAACATCTATTCATCATATGATGTTGAACCTATGAGAAGTGGAGAACAACATGCCTGGGACTCACCTCCTAGCCTATTTATAGCCCTTGCCTAGTCACCATCTAGAGCTCTCTATAAGGTCCCTCTACTCATTTGGCCATCATGAGTAGGCCCCTCGTATGAACTCTCTAGCTTTTGGCCTTGGCTATCCCCTGAGCAAGGAACTTCTCATTCCTCGAGGCATGTACATCTCTACAATATAACACTCTCTCCCCCTTCTAAAGTAGAGTGTGCTAGGTGTCTAAAATACTAGATGCTCAAAAAGTAGAAAACTAGTCTCTCTGCTTCCTATCTAGCATTTCCACCAATTGATAGTAGTCCTTGCCTTGGGCATACTATAGGAATCCCTCTGAGGCCCAATGAGTACATATGTGTGCAACATAAGTACTTGGAATATCCTCAGACTCCTATGCCTAGACCTTGACCACTAGCTTGTGATGGCTTGTCACCTGTAGAGACCTTGGCAGCTTTCCCTTGTCTCCCTCAAATACCTACTGATAGCTTTTCATATGGTATAATTGTGCAAAAATCACTAACTCCGCTAGAGTAATGAAAACTACTATGCTCATCCAAAAGAATTTGACTATGCCCCAATCTCTATGGAAAAATACTAAAATAACTAGAAATCTTTTCCAAATAGTGCTTTATCTCTAAGCTCAAGTAAACCTGCTTGATTTACTCATTGTGATGAAATGTAATTGAAGAAAGTCTTATCATGATGAATTATGTGATGTTAAGCACATAGGTAACCACCAAGAGTGAGGGCAAGAAAATAAAGAAGATAGAACTCCCACAAGAAGAGGAAGAATCTTTATTTGAGGTCCTTGAAGACTTTAAGAAGTATGAGATTGAGGATAAGAAAGTCATGATCTGAATGCCTAAACGTGAACCATTAGCAAGAGAGGCCTATGATAACAAAGAGAAAACTAAGAAAATCATTGTAACCATAGAAGAAGGTGAAGAACGATGCATGTACATAGGACATGATTTGACAGAGCACGAGGAGCAAGATTTGATAGCCTTGCTAAGAGAATATAGAGATGTTTTTGCATGGAGTTATAAGGACCTAAAAGGAGTAGACCCTGACATATGCTCATATAAAATTCCCATGACCTTAGAAGCCAAACCCTCTAAGCAGATGCCCTACACCTATAACGACAATTATGCTACCAAGATAAAGGAAGAGATCAACCAGTTGGTAGAAGCTTGATTTATCTATGAAATTGAGCACACTGAATGAGTGTCCCCCATTGTAGTGGTGCCCAAGAAAGAATGGCAAGTTATGTGTATGCATTAACTTGAAGAAGGTTAACGTAGCTACTATTAGTTATAGTTATCCACTTCCTATCACTGAGCATCTATTAAAAAGAGTAGTAGGAAAGGAAGTTTACAGCTTCCTTGATAAGTTCTCTGGCTATAAAAGTGGCCATTGCCCTAGAAGACCAGCACAAGATGACTTTTGCCATAGAGTGGGGCATATTTTCTTTTCGAGTAATGCCATTTGGGCTAACCAATGCACCAACTACCTTCCAATGGTTAATGTGCCATGTGTTCAAAAAATTCTTACAAAAAAACTTGGAAGTCTACGTTGATGATCTCTGTGCTCATTCCAACATCAGACAAGCACATATACCTAAAATTAGACAAATCTTTGACAAATGTAGAGAATATCAAGTCTGTCTGAACCCAAAAAAGTGTGTTTCTATGGTCAGGCAAGACAAAATTCTAAGACACATAGTGTCAAAGAATGGCATATCAATGGATGAGGATAAGGTTAGAGATATTGTAGAGCTACCTAGGCCAAAGAATGTCAAGGAGGTACAAGCTTTCATGGGGCATTGTGGTTATTATCGACATTTCATTCATATGTATGCAATCATTGCAAAGCCTTTGTACTCCCTTTTGACCAACTTTGAGTGGACAGACAAACGTGAAAACTCCTTTAATGATCTTAAGCAACAATTGTGTTCAACACTAATCTTGACTACACTAGATTGGAATAATCCATGGCATGTTCATGTGGATGCATCCAAGTATGCTATTGGGTGTGTACTAGCACAACCTACTGGTGAAGGTAATATGGATCTTCCAATAGCTTACGCTAGTAGACAATTGAATGCGGTTGAACAAAATTATACTGCTACTGAAAGAGAAGGGTTACACATGGTGTATGCAGTTAAAAAGTTTAGACAATATTTGCTAACAAATAAGTTTAATTTTTTTACACACCATCAAGCATTACTATGTCTAGTGAACAAACCATGCAACACTGGCCAATTAGTAAGATGGTTCCTCTTAATAATGGAATATGACTTTGAAGTGTCAGTTAGGAAAGGTAGGACTCACCTTAGGGTGGATCACCTTTTTAGACTAACTTCAGGAGAGTGTCCTCAAGGAGTATCAGATGACCTTCTTGCTGCTTATTTGTTCAATCTAGAAGTAGCGCCTAACTGGGCCAAACCCATAGTGCCTATTCTCACCTTGGGACCTAAAAATCCTGTATTGAGAGCCAAAGATAAAGAAGTAGTGAGATCTCAGAAATACCACATACTAGTAGGCAGTGTGTATAAGCACACTGATCAAGGTATATTGGCGTGCTGTGTAGATGAAGATGAGCATGCAAAGTGGTTTCAAATAGCACATGTAGGTGCACTGCACCAACATCAGCCCAAACACCAAACCCTATAGAATATGTGAAGATTATGCATATATTGGCCAACAATGGAAGTAGATGTCCATAGGATGTGCAAGGAATGCCCAGTCTACAGTATTAGACCACCAGTGGAACATGCCACTTTCTATCAAGTGTCTTTAGTGCCAGATTGGAGCAAAACATTGGTAAACTTCTTGAGGATGAAAACATTCTCGCAAGAAATGACATTGGCCAGACAACAGAGCTTAGAGAAAGAAGCACTAGATTATTCACTCATAGGTGATAATCTATACAAACGAGGAAGAGACGGCTATCTTAGATTGTGTGTCCATGCGAGTGAATACCTCAAAATATTAGAGGCTAATCACCAAGGTGTAGCAGGAGGACACTTTAGACCACACATGGTGATCAAAGCGATACTTTTTGCAGGTCTTTGGTGGCCAACACTTCACATGGATGCACATACCTATGTGAAGAGGTGTGATATTTGTGATCAAACTCAGTAGCCAATATGCAAGGATGAGATGCCACTGAAACCCATGATGGGTGGGCGTGCATTCTCCAAGTGGGGAATAGATTTTGTAGGTCCTATTAACCCCCCAACTAAGAGTTCACATGCTAAATACATTATTGTTGCCACAGACTATCTAACCAAATGGGTAGAAGTAAAGGCCACAAGAAAGAATGATTCTCAAACGATGGCTAAGTTCTTATTCGAGAACGTGTTCACTAGATATGGACTACCAATAGAGTTAGTAAGTGATAGAGGCACTGAATTTTTGAATGAAGTCATTGAAAACCTTCTCCAAGAATTCTTGGTGGTACATAAGGAGTCTTCCCCTTATCGCCCACAAGCTAACAGACAAGTCGGGAGCACAAATAAGATTCTATGTAATGTATTGACAAAATTGGTGAATAATAAATGCTCTAATTGGGACAAACATCTACATCATGCTGTTTGGGCATATCGAGTTGCCTATAAAATGCTACTCCAAGCCACACCCTTTCAGATGGTATTTGGCCAAAATGCAGTGCTACCATTAGACTTCTTGATCCTGACATTAAAAGTAAGACAAGAGCATCAATGGACTCTCCACGAATTCTCTTCGAGAATCTTTGATCTTGAATGATTATGTGAATCGATATTGTTGATATATCTAGGTAGTGATGTGTGTGAACACTCTAGGACCGCTGGGGCACTTTTTTCCCTCTTTAGGATGTTTTTTTCCCTCGGCTTGTATATATGCCTATTACCCTAACGGACTACTTATCTTTCTACATTCTCTAGTAATACATTCAGTATTGTGTGTTGTGGTCCAAGCTTCTTCTTCTTCCTGGTGTTGTTCGCGTGCTTCCGTAGACGTTTAACTCCAACAATTGGTATCAGAGTAGGTCATGAATTCATCTAGCGTGTCGTCTACACCTCTCTAATTGCAGTCTCAGATTCACATGAAATTTGGTGAGCATACTCAAGGTGTTTCAGAGATCAAACGTGCTTCGCTTTGTGGTGCCAAAATCGCGATCTCAGCTCATTTCGGCTTCCAAACGCACTATCGCAGCACTTGTGCAGGCTATTTTATCTTTTTGTACCAAAGGTATATACCTATTTCGGTTTGCCAGTATAAGCATCTCAAAGTCTGCTACAGGTTTAGTAGAATTCGTCTGGGCAGTTCCATTCAACTTTTTGAGATACACTCAATTTTTTGCATCAAGGTATTTTAGTCACTAGCCATGGCTGAAAGCAGTGATGTATTTCGTATGTTGGCTATTGAGGATAAGTTGGATGGTACCAACTACCCATTGTGGGCTTATATGATGCGACATGTATTGGTTGCAAAAGGAATGTGGAACATTGTGCAGGGTGTTGAAAAATGTCCTATCACATATGCAACTATTACAACTGCAGGTACTGATGCTGATGCAAAAGGTATCGAAGATGATGATATTCTGCATATTCCTATTCGTGCTGCGGTTTCTGCTGCACTTACTGTAGAGAAGATTCGTTGGGATGGCAGGGATGCTCAGGCACATGCATTGATAGCTTTGTCTTTCAAACGTGCCATTATTCCTCACATTCGCTCTTACAAAATAGCTAAGGATGCTTGGGATACACTTACCACATTGTACCAAACTAGGAATGAGGCTCGTGTTGCTTACCTATGAAAACAATTGGAGAGTGAGCACATGAATGAAGGTGATTCTATGGACAATTTTCTAACAAAGATCAAAGACTTGAAGGAACACTTGATTTTTGCTGATGAGGTTATACCAGATAGCTCACTTGTGCAGGCCATTCTGAATGGTCTTCCTCATTCATATCAGAGTTTTGCTTCTACTCTTCAATTGATGATGAAAGGCAATCCAAATGCCTTGTCATTTCAGGAGTTAGTCTTTGTTCTGTTGCAGAAAGATCAGCCCAGGCATAACAGGCCCATTATGCGTGTTGCAGATCAATCTTTCCTAGTTAGTCAGAAGGGTACAGGAAAATGGAGCTCTTCTACTAGTAAGCAGAAATCTGCAAATGCTACACATTCGAAGAACCAAGATAAAGATGAGAAAAAAATAAAAAAAGTAGAAATTGTTTCGCAAGTACTGTAAAGGGAATGATCATATCATAAAGAACTGTCCAAAACTTGCTACTAAAGAGGCAAAGAAGAAAGAGGCTGGAATGGTTGTTGCAGAAGCCTCTACACCAGAAACGAAGTCTCCTAATCTTGTGCAGGAAGAAGAATGGGCATTTGCTACTGTTTGCAGTTTTGACCTATCTTCTCATGAGCAGTGCATGTCTACAGTAGACTCAGATGTTTGGTACTTTGACAGTGGGGCGACTAAACATATTACCTCGCAGTGCAGTTTCTTCTCTTCACTCGAGCCTACCCCTACATGGAATACTGTTACATGCGCCAACAACTCCTCTTATCTTGTTATGGGAGTTGGTAAGATCATTTTGACTACTGCTGATGGTAGTTGTTTCACTTTGTCAGATGCTTTGTTTGTGCTAGGGACCAAGAAAAATATGTTATCAGTTTCTACATTAGCCAAGATTGGCTTGGTTGTGAAATTTGTTGATGACAGATGTACAATTCATGATATGTTAAATGGTGACGTGATTATTGCTTCTAGCATTCTATGTCATGGGCTTTATAAGCTCATAGACTATGAAAGATCTGTAAATGATTTGGCATGTACAGTACATGATTCTCAGGCTATGTCACATGCAAAGCTTTTGCATGCATGCTTTGGTCATCTGAATTTTGCTAGTTTGCTATGCCTACAGAAATCTGAAATGGTGTCCTCTTTGCCCAAACTTGAGGCACTAGGAAAACATGTTTGTGAAGGCTGTATTTTGGGCAAAATGCAGCGTTCCTCCTTTCCAAAAGATGGTTCAATTTGGGCTACCCACAACTTGCAGCTTGTACATAGTGATGTCTGTGGTCCTATGCAGACACCTTCTTTTGGAAATTATCTTTACTTTGTGACTTTCATCGATGATTTTTCCAGGCGTGCATGGGTATATCCATTGAAGGCAAAGTCCGGAGTGTTCATGCGCTTCAAACAGTTTTTGGTTTTGGCTGAAAATATGTCAGCATGTAAAATGGGCACCCTCCATTCTGATTGAGGGGGGGAATATATGTCTTCTAATTTTAATGCATTTCTGGCTGAATGTGGGATAAAACACCAGTGTACAGTGCCATATACACCTCAACATAATGGAGTTGCTGAACAAAAGAACAGGTCACTTATGGAGATGGCGAGGTGTATGGTCAAGAGTCAAGCTTTACCACATAGTTTCTGGCTTGAGGCTATCATGTGTGCAGCATATGTACTTAATAGGTGTCCCACTAAAGTGTTGCAATCTCTCACTCCATATGAGGCTTGGCATGATCGCAAGCCATCTGTTGCACATCTACGTGTTTGAGAAAGCTGACATTGAGGAGGCAAAAACTATGCTAAAATGGCCAGTGCAAACTTTGCGTGACACCAAATTAGATGCACCTCTGTCATATCGTACTAGATCAGGCTCTCATAGTGCCTCTTTTGCATCAGATTGCTATGCTATGGCTACACCTAGTCTCTGTGATGAGAATGAGCCTGTTTCATTTGACGAAGCAAAAAATTCAAAAAATTAGATGGCTGCTATGCAATTTGAATATGATGCTATAATGAAGAACGGTACTTGGTCTTTATGTGACTTGCCTTCTGGCAAGAAGGGCATTAGCACTAAGTGGGTTTACAAGCTGAATCATAAGCTTGATGGAACAATTGACAGGTATACGGCTAGGCTTGTTGCAAAAGGTTATGCACAGGAAAGAGGGATTGTTTTTTATGAGACCTTTGCACCTACATGTCGTATGACCACTGTTTGGAGCATTTGTGCACTTTGTAGCCCATCATGGTTGGAATGTACATCAGTTGGACATTAAAACTGCATTTCTGAATGGTGACTTGCATGAAGAAGTGTATGTCTTTCAACCTCGTGGCTTTGTGCAGAAAGGGCATGAAAACCAGGTGTGTAGGTTAAAGAAGGCATTATATGGTTTAAAGCAAGCACCACGTGTTTGGTATGAGAAGATACATGCCTATCTAATTGCACATGGTTTTGAGAACAGTCCAACTCAAAGCACCTTATATGTTAAGCATGCTAATGATGTGCTTCTGATCATTGTTGTCTATGTTGACGACGTGCTGCTCATTGGTCTTATTGAGAAGCATATTGTTGATTTTAAGGCTGATTTGCATGCCTCATTTGAGATGTCTAATTTGGGGCATTTGCATCACTATTTGGGCTTTCAGTTTTTGCAAGTTGATGGTGGAATGGCTTTGTGTCAAACGAAATATATTGACACTTATTGTAGGGTTTGGGCCTTAAAGACTATAAGCCTATTGCCACTCCTATGGAGACATGTTTACGATTGAGTCTTCATGATGCTAGAGATGCATTTGATGTTGTCCTGTATCAGGAGGCTGTTGGATGCCTGATTTACTTATGCATTACTCGACCAGATATTCAGTTTGTTGTCTCATAGATGAGCAGGTTTATGCATTGCCCAGGTGTCAAGCATTGGCAGGCGGGTAGTTAAGCGCATCTTTCGCTACTTGAGTGGTACTCGGCTACTTGGGTTGTTTTATCCCAAGGGGGGATCACTACCGCCAGATTTGCATGCTTTTTTTGACTCAGACTGGGCTCGTTGCTATGACACTCGTGTGTCCACTAGTGGCTTTTGCTTCATGCTTGGTAGCTCGTGTATATCTTGGTTGAGCAAGAATCAACCTACTGTGGCCACTTCCACTTGTGAGGCTAAGTATAGGGCGGCTTTCACAACTATTGTTGAGTGTGTGTGGCTCAGATGCCTTATGGCTGATTTGGGTGTTGGTCAGTCTTTTGCCACCACCATCTTCACTCACAGTTAGAGCGCATTGGCAGTTGTGAGGAACCCTGTGTTCCATGCTTGCACTAAGCACATTGAGGTGCATTATCATTATGTCAGGGATAGGTTCTCTGCTGGGGAGATCAGCTTGGCATATGTGCCCATGCAAGAGAACATTGCAGAACTTTTCACGACGGCTGTGCCTAGGGAGAGGTTTAAAGCTTTCCGCAAAGCTTTGGGCTTACTTCCTTTTGTGGAGTGATTTCCACATAGCTTGGTACTTCCTTATACATGAGTGCAAGCTACTTGTTCACCGCATCACTCCCAAGGGAGATTTGTTGATATATTTAGGTAGTGATGTGTGAACACTCTAGGATCGTCGGGGCACTTTTTCCCTCTTTAGGAGGTTTTTTCCCCTGGCTTGTGTTGATAGCAGTCAGGGCACCCAAGGACTGACGAGACAAGGAAGCCAGCGGAGAGAGTCAGAGCAAAGAGAAGGATTAAGTAGACAGAGCAGTCAACGCAGATCTGGCAGATAGGCCCTTCAATTTTTTCCAAATCAACATCTTTAAAACAGTGATTCTCATCACTAACAATCATTGTAAATACCATTCCACCTTTTTGTAGCTCCATTTTGTGCAAGCCAAGGAGTCCTTGAGTTTGAAGAGCATTAGAAGTACCTACCTATCAATTTTCATATTTTTTAGACTCCGTTTGAGCCCTCAAATAGGCCATAGAACCTAATTTTTAACTAGGCCGGACACTAGGTCTGGACAGGGCCAAAAGCTAGTCAAAAACTATAAATAGAGCTAGAGAGCTCATTTTTGAGGTTAGCTTGTAATAGATTTGAACTTGCAAGAGCATTTTTGAAGTAATCTAAGGAACTCCATTGTCCCTCTCTTTGTCTTGCCGTGTGTGCGCGTGTGTGTGTATGTGTGTGCATGCTAGTGTGCTTCTCACTCACGCACTTGTGCCATCACTTGTTCGAGGTCTTCATACCATCCTCACGTCTTCCCGGATTGACATTAAAGGAGGTGCTACTCATCAGTGAGCTACAACTTGTATATACGCCTATTACCCAAATGGGCTACTTATCTTTGTACATTCTCTAGTAATACATTCAGTATTGTGTGTTGTGCTCCAAGCTTCTTCTTCTCCCTTGTGTTGTTCACGTGCTTCCGCAGACGTCTAACTCCAACAGAGATTAAGAGCAGCTTCAGGAATATACGCAGCCAAGAAAATGCAAAAGGAATACTTTGATGCCCATGAAAATTTTAAGGGCTTGAAAGTAGGAGATTTAATTTTAGTGTACACCTTGAAGCAACATGCAGAGATATTGGAGAAGCATGGCTATGGACCCATGATACTTAATAGAATATCAACAAGTGGAGATGTCCAATTAGCCACCCTAGAAGGTGATATCCTACCTAGTTACATCAGTGGATATAGAGTGAAGTTATATCAAGAACCCCTCAGGGAAATGCTAAAACGCCTCAACACTGCCAAGAAACATAAGGAAGAGGAAAGATGGGTCCAAGAAGAAGCACAAGCAGAAGCATTAGAACGCATGCGATGAATGAACTTGAGAAGACACGGTAGAGATCAGCCTAGCTCAGATACTCATGATGTGCTAAGATATCACATGGCCATGTGTCAAGCATCACATGTAATTTCTCCTACAATAGTTGATCAACGTCCTATTGTGACCCTAGAAGTAGGACAAAGAAAGAGTGCAAGGTACTATAAGAGCCTTGATTGACTCAGGAGCATTTACTAGTGTAGTCAAAATTTCTTACTATCAAGAATTACAATTAGGTATCAATCCTATAGAAGCACATCTCATAGGATTGGGAGGTGTGGAAACCCCTTGCATGGATAAGGTGGAGCTTCCCATCTACATTAAAGAGGTTCTTATGACATTCAAAGTGCTAGTATGTCAAGACAACGATCTCACGGAACCTCTTGTCTTGGGTCAAGACTGGATCTATGAACATGCAATCAACTTGAACCTAAGAAGCAGACTTCTTCAAGCTTGGGTAAATCAAACCTGCATCACAATTGAGTTAGAAAATCAAGCACTCAAGCAACTAGGAAAGCCACCCACTCGGGGTCCTTCCAGGAGCAAAAATGAAGATAACAATGTTATTCTTGTCCAAAATTCTATGGTGCAGAAGTGTTGGAACAAACCAATCACAAATTGGTGATTACAAAGAGCTTGAAGCAAGCTTATGATTAGATTGAAGTGGAAGAAGACACTTGAGAAAGTGAAGAGATCTTAGAAGTGAAGTTTGTATACATATGTACATTACAGTTGGAAATTCTTGTAATTTGAGTAGAAATAATCCTTAGGATGATAAGGAGTAATGTAATAGATGCGGGATAAGTCTAAAACCATATGTATATAAGTCAATGATGTAAAGAAATATATGAGGACAGTCATTTGAAGACAAGTGCCATAGAGATAGATGTGAAGAGAGTCATCTTCAGAAAATAGTGACAAGGATTTCATAGATTTCTCTCAGTCTGATCATGTGGATTAGAAATTCTTTTGTACACATCTAATATGAAAGCTAATGAAGCTATGTTCAGAGTTATATGATCTGATTCCTTTCCTACTGTGAGAATGATCAATAGGAACATTTGTATGTAGAATCTGCAGATAGACTTCTCAGAGTCACGCACTTTTCCGTGTCAATGTTTTGCTTAGATCTCATTGTACAGTGTAAATTTTTTAATGAGTCAGCATTCAAAATCTAAGTTAGAAGGTAAGGAAGCTATGGCTAAAAGCATTTAGCAAAACGGGATCTGTGCTATGAGAAATCAACTTTAGAAGTTACCTATGTCAAAGTCGCTTGTTCAGGAAGACAGTTTTTGACATACCTTTGATCTTAAGGATCAAATTAAAGTTTTAATGATTCTTTTGAAGAGCTAATGGTTGATATGATTGTGCAAAAGTACTGTGAAGATTTGTGCATCATTGCTTTGAAGAAATCTGAAGATATGTGCAGGTAATGAAGTCAATTTTTGAAGCAAACTTTCTGAAGAAGGAATTTCTTCACTCAGAGAAGTGCTAGTGAAAGTTTTGATAAATCAAGACAATATTTGTGTAAAGTTTGATCCATAACTGATATAGAAGTGTTCTTAGATCAGTATAGATCAAAACTTTGGAGATTAAGAGGTCTCCAACAGTGGTATGAGAGCTGAAGGTGCAATACAAGAGAAGTAAAGGCATTGGAAGTCCCGACTGCTGCAGGTATTGAAGTTCCTTCTAATTGAAGGTAGACAAGGACAAATTCTTGAAGATAACCTGCAGAAGTAAAAAGCACGAGTTCAAAGGATCAAGAAGGATTAAAGCTTCATATCAAAGGTATATTATATTACCATAAATCTGAGTAATTGCAGACACAAGAAAATCAAAGATGGGAGAAAGCTTGCAGATTGATAAGCTAGATAGGGAGAACTATCCAGCTTGGTCCATGAGGATGGATTCACACCTCATGAGCAAAGATTTGATGGCATTCATTATAGGAGAAGAAGAAAAAGCCTGAGTTTGTAGATCCTAGTATTCCATCTAGGGAAGAGCTTGCAGATTTGAAGACCTGGATGAGAAAGGATGCTCAAGCTAGGAGCATCATTTACATGGCTGTAAATGATTATCTTCTACCTCACATTAGAGGATTGGAAAGTGCAACATATGTGTGGAATGCTTTGGAAGAGCATTTCCAAAATACAACCAAGTCAAGGAAGTCTTCATTATGGGCAGAATTTACAACCTTTAAGAAGAAGAGTTCACAATCAATTTCTGATTATGTGGCAAGGATGAAGGATATTGCAGATAGCTTGGGAGCAGTAGATGAAGACATTGAAGAGGATAAGTTGATAAGGCAAATACTTACAGGTTTGAGAGGAGATGAGAAGTGGAAGCCCTTCATATTGTCCATAGAATTGTCACTTGATCACTTTACTCCTGATCTTAATCAATTGCTAGGACACATGTTAACTTTTGAGCACGACATTAAAGGAGACAGTGAGAGGAGTGCAAGTCAAGCTATGTACTCCAAGGATAAGAAAAAGAATGGAAAAGGGAAGCAGTCAATTGATGATGAAGGACCTTCAAGTCAAGCTAACTTTACAAAAGGAAGGATGAACTTCAGAGGTAAAGGAAGAGGAGGTAAGAACAAAGATAATACTAAAGCTTGTTGGATTTGTGGCAAAACCAATCATTTGGCAAATGATTGGTGGTATAACAATCAAAATGGTGGAAGCAATAATCAAAGCTTTAATCAAAGAGGTAGAGGAGCCAGAAACCAAAGAGGCAACTTCAGAGGAAGAGGTGGTAGGACATCATATGCTAGAGGAGGTGGAAGAAGTTTTCAATCTCAGTCCTACAACAACAATTATTATAATTATGCAGCAGATCAGAAGGATGATATGACTCTTATCTTGAATGCAACTCATGAATCAGTAGGAGAAGATCAAAGGGTGTTTTATATTGACTCAGGATGTAGCAATCATCTGAGTGGCAATATATCCTTGATGACTGATATGGAAGCAAAGGTGAATGGACATACAATTCAAACAGGTGATGATACTAAGCATAAGGTGGAAAGTATTGGATCAGTGAAGAAAAAGAATGGAAGTACACTCTTGAGCAAGGTGCTTCATGTTCCTACTATTCCTAAGAACTTGATAAGTGTAGGGCAAATTGTGGAGAAAGGATATGAAGTCAGATTCACAAATGATGGTGTCTATGTGCAAGATCCAAATCAGGGATATAGAAACATAATTGCAGGTAAAAAGGAGGGAAGGCTATTTACTCTCAAAGTCCAAGGTAATGTGGGACATGCTCTATTTACTTATGGAAGTAAAAAGATGTCTGAGTTAGATCTATGGCATAAAAGATTAGGTCATTTCAATGAGAGAGCCATAAAGGAAATGTCAAGGAATGATGTGGTGCTTGGAAAATTCCAAAAGTTGAAGGGCAACACATGGTGTACAAGTGTGAAGCTTGTCAATTAGGTAAAGCACACAAGAATTCAAATATGCTTGAATTGGTTCATACAGATTCCTTCAAGGGACTATAGCATAAATGGATCCAGATATTATGTGTTGTTTGTTGATGATGCAACCAGATGGATTACTTTATATGTAATCAAGGACAAATCAGAAGTGTTCAAGACATTCAAGCATTATCATGCTTATGCAGAAAGGATTACAGGACAAAAGCTCAAGAGGTTGAGATCAGATGGAGGGGGAGAGCATTTTTCTAAAGAGTTTGATGATTATTTGTGGAATGCAGGTATAAAAAGAGAAGTAACTTGCAGGTACTCCCCTCAACAAAACGGAGTTGCAGAAAGAAGAAATAGAACTCTTGTAGATTTTGCAAGATCAATGATGAAGGAAAAGAATTGTCAAAATTACCTATGGGCAGAAGCTATCAACACTGCAACATACCTTGTGAATAGGTTACCTTGTAAAGTATTGGGGGCAAGAACTCCTTATGAAGCATGGTGGGGTAAGAAACCTACTCTTGATCATTGTAAGGTATTTGGATGTTTAGCATATGCTTATGTTCCTTCACAATTGAGACATAAGCTAGAATCCAAAGCAGAGAAGTATGTGTTTCTTGGGTATGATGATAGACATATGGGTTACAGATTGTGGAGTCCATCTACAAAGCAATTTCTTGTTACCAAAGATATTACATTTGATGAGCAAAGCACATGGTATACAGGGTCAACAAATGAGTATGCAGATGTTAAAGAAATAAAAAGAAAAGGGAAGACAAAAGTAAGTGTGTATGAAGAAGATATTGATGATGTTGATTGTAAAAGTAAATTGCAGGATAATGTTGAAGATGGGCCAAGATTTGATCCAGAATCAAATGTGGCTGAGACTTCAAGAAGTGCAGAGGTCAAAAGATCCTCAAGGGAAAGGAAAGATCCTATCAGGTATAGCTGTGACACATCTTTCTTAACAACAAAAGATTATGCTTACATTGTGAAGACAGAAGAGGACCCAATCACATATGAAGAAGCTAAAGGTAAACAAAATTTGGAGAAGGCAATGCAAGAAGAGTATGATGCTCTACTTGAAAATGAAACATGGGAATTGGTGCCAAGACAAAAGAATCAGAAGGTCATTGGATGTAAGTGGGTGTATAAAACAAAAAGGTTTGCAGATGGTAAGGTGTCTAGATACAAGGCTAGACTTGTGGTCAAAGGTTATGCCCAAACTTATGGGGAAGATTATGATGAAACCTTTAGTTCTGTTGCTAAGATGTCTACAATTAGATCATTGATTGCTATTGCTGCTTGTAAAGGATGGAAGCTATCACAATTAGATGTGAAGAATGCATTCCTGAATGGGTGTATTGCAGATGAAGTGTATATGGAGCAACCAGAAGGCTTCATGGATTCAATTGGATCAGATTATGTGTGTAAGCTCAAGAGAGCTTTGTATGGGTTGAAGCAGGCTCCAACAACATGGAATTATAGGCTTGTTAAGTTCTTGACTGAATGTGGATTTCAAGCATCAAAGGCAGATAGTAGCTTGCTAGTGAAGGCAAGTGAAAATAGATACATATATATGTGTATTTATGTTGATGATATTATTGTCACATGTACAGATGCTCAAGGAATCAATGAGCTTAAGAAACAAATAGAGAAGGAGTTTAAGATAAGTGATTTGGGAAACTTATCTTATTTCTTAGGAATGCAGATTGTATATACTCAACATGGAGTATATGTTACACAAGAGAGGTACTTGAAGAATCTTCTGGTCAAATTTAACATGGAGGATTGCACTCCTTCAAGCACACCATTGGAGGTAAATCATAAGTTGAGCAGGTATGGAGGTGAAGAATTTAATGACATGAAGAAATATCAGAGTTTGGTAGGTAGTTTAATCTATGCTACCTTGACAAGGCCAGATCTATCATATGCAGTAGGTGTGTTATCAGAATTTATGCATTGTCCAAAGAAGACTCATTGGATTGCAGCTCAAAGGGTACTCAGATATATCAAAGGAACCCTAAGTGAAGGTTTGTATTATGGATTTACTTCTGATACAAGAATCAAAGTGTTTAATGATGCAGATTGGGTAGGTGGTTCAGATGATAGAAGGTCTACTCATGGGTATCTTTGTTATATTGGAGATAAACTAGTTTCTTGGTGCTCAAAGAAGCAACATACAGTTGCTTTGTCATCTACAGAAGCTGAGTATAAAGGAATGGTAGAGGTTGCAAAAGAACTAATATGGTTAAAGACCTTGTTGAAGAGTTTTGGAACTGATCAGAGTACTCCAATTATTTTTGGACATAATATGAGTTCATTGTATTTGGCAGCTAACCCTGTTTTTCATGCCAAGACTAAGCATATAGAGATTCAGTACCATTTCTTGAGGGAAAAGGTACTTGATAAAGAGATTGAAGTGATGCATACTCCAACAAAAGAACAAGTTGCAGATATGTTGACAAAAAGCTTGGACAGACCTAAGCTACAGAGATTCAAAGAGATGGCAGGAGTGAAGAAGAATGGAATAATAACAATTAGTGATTGAGGGGGAGCTGCTTGAACAAACCAATCACAAATTGGTGATTACAAAGAGCTTGAAGCAAGCTTATGATAAGATTGAAGTGGAAGAAGACACTTGAGAAAGTGAAGAGATCTCAGAAGTGAAGTTCGTATACATATGTACATTACAGTTGGAAATTCTTGTGATTTGAGTAGAAATAATCCTTATGATGATAAGGAGTAATGTAATAGGCATGGGATAAGTCTAAAACCATATGTATATAAGTCAATGATGTAAAGAAATATATGAGGAGAGTCATTTGAAGACAAGTGTCATAGAGATAGATGTGAAGAGAGTCATCTTCAGAAAATAGTGACAAGCATTTCGTAGATTTCTCTCAGTCTGATCATGTGGATTAGAAATCCTTTTGTACACATCTAATTTGAAAGCTAATGAAGCTATGTTCAGAGTTATATGATCTGATTCCTTTCCTACTATGAGAATGATCAATAGGAACATTTGTATGTAGAATATGTAGATAGACTTCTCAGAGTCGCACACTTTTCCGTGTCAATGTTTTGCTTAGATCTCAGTGCACAATGTAAAGTTTTTAATGAATGAGCATTGAAAATCTAAGTTAGAAGGTAAGGAAGCTATGGCTAAAAGCATTTAGCAAAACGAGATTTGTGCTATGAGAAATCAACTTTAGAATTTACCTATGTCAAAGTTGCTTGTTCAGGAAGATAGTTTTTGACATACCTTTGATCTTAAGGATCAAATTAAAGTTTTAATGATTCTTTTGAAGAACTAATGGTTGATATGATTGTGCAAAGGTAGTGTGAAGATTTGTGCATCGTTGGTTTGAAGAAATCTGAAGATATGTGTAGGTAATGAAGTCAATTTTTGAAGCAAACTTTCTGAAGAAGGAATTTCTTCACTCAGAGAAGTGCTAGTGAAAGTTTTGATAAATGAAGACAATATTTGTGTAAAGTTTGATCCATAACTGATATAGAAGTGTTCTTAGATCAGTATAGATCAAACCGTTGGAGATTAAGAGGTCTCCAACAAGAAGAAGATTACTGATGAAGGAATCTTAGGAGCTAATATGGAACTCCCTTCTTTTCCAAAGAGGATCCTACAAAAATAAGCAGGGCAACACAAGAAGCAGATGCAATAGATAATCAAGAGGCATGCTCGACAACCAGTGCAACATAAAGTACTTAATGGAATGAAGCAAATAATTTGGATATGCAAGGGTGAACAACCCTCTGCTCTAGAGACAAGGCCCCAAATATGCACCAAGCAAACTACTCAGTTGAGGACTACAATGGAGTATCCTAGGCATCAATCAAAATGGACCATTTTTATTTGGGTCCCATAGCGGACAATGAAGGCTGACCCCAATGCTGGACAAATTTGGGTGCCCAAGACCTGCTTGCAAGCTCAAATAGCTTCACATGAACTCACAAGCTTGAATCGCCACTCACAGACACTCATGACACAAATCTCAGGGCAAACATATGCACCCCACACCTTCACATCTCCGATCGCATCTAGGATTATTTGGAAATGGGCATCCAAAAAGTTCCAACTCCAAGATGATCTAGACCAAAGACCGATGCATGTCATCACTACCACAAGATGCAATCCCATGCTAAATTCTAGAGAATTAAAACCTATATCAAACCCTCTGACCTAATTTTATAACTCAATTCGCACTAGAATAGATGCATTCTAAGTACAGTACACATCCAAAGTACACATCTACGGAAATCACTGACCTACTAATCGACACTCACCGCAAAAGAACACCTCACTCAATAACTATCTAACCACAACAAATACCAATTCGCGATCCGCCTACAGGACTTACAAAGAAGGTTAGCGGTCATTCTCATTGGTTCAATGAGATGCCAAGGCAGCTACAAGATGCAACATACATATGGGAGTCCAAGTGTGAATTTGGCAATGTGTGGGGACAATTTCAATTTTTTTCAAAAGAATTCGAGACTCTCCTGAACACCCCATAACTACAAGTAATTTGGCAATGCACAGGATTAGCTAAAATTTTCAAGGCACCCATACCAAAGCCACATTTCCAACAATGCTATTATTTAGTGTCCACCCTAAAGGCTAACGGTGTGAAAAATCAACCAGGTACCTTTATAATTCCCTCTCTATCACGCAAGAATGAGCTGAAGAAGTTTGAACTTACCCTAGAATTGGTAAGAGATGCACTTCACATGCACGGCACGCATGTATCCTCAGAGAAAGATCCTTTGATACTTGACAACATAAAGAATAAGAAGCTATTGAAGTTAACGGATATGGAAGCACTTACACCTAATGTTTCCATCCCTCTTCGATTGTGCATGCAATACTTTGCATTTCTAGGACAAGATAGATTCACTTAGCCACACAAGAGAATTTGTTTCAGTCTTTATTGAGCAGAGGTAGGCTCATTAACGATTAAGCTTCCTGTGTGGACTATGGAGCAGTTGTATGAAGCTAATAAAAGGTGGTTCAGGAAGCCAGTGGTGAATGGTTTTTGTGCAATCACTCGTATAATATACAGGTGTTTAACATATGATATGCCCATCGAGCACGCACTAACCCGGTCACAATTACAATTGTTCAAAGGACACAAAGCTTCAACACACCAATCCAATAGAATGAGGGGCACTATTCCATGTGTCCAAATACAAGAAGTTCTTACAACCCCAAAGATCTCACCACGAGGGGAAGCCATATTCCCAAATTTGCCACCCTTTACGATTCAAATTCCCAAATTTGACTCTAGAGACACATCGCATGCAGCTTGCTCTGCACCCCCTGTACCCTCAAAGTTCGAATTTGGTACCATTAGATACATTGAAGGGATGATTACCTTTGATTTTGAATCTTTTTTGTAGACCACTCAACTATCGGATGTAGAGTTCTTTTCGGATGCAAAGGGCCTCGCACATCTACATAAAGAAGGGATAAATCGACAGAAGGTTGCCATGTCCATTGGGGAGATGAACAACAAACTATCTTAGCAATTAGAATGGCCAAAGGGGGAAGAAGAAGAAGAAGAAGAAGGAGAAGAAGAAGAAACTACCGAAGCTCTAGCATATACTGTAGAACTTCGCAGATTATACCAAATCATGGAAAGGGTGCGAGCTCAATGGTTACTTTCTGAACAAAGTAGCGGAGTGCTCATGACCCAGCTCTTGGAAGAGGTTGGTGTCAACTCTAAAACCAGTGAAACTCCCCTATTGCTCTTCGAAACATATGGTGTAGAGGAAGCCATATGATCCACATTGCAAAGGCCTCTCGTCCAATATGATCTGGTGATATTCCAAACACGACCAAGGTCAGGCAAAAACATTCTGATCCCCATCACCACTGTGGAGGCAACTACCACAGTAACCAAACCAATCGAGACAACATCCCAAGCAACTGGAACTCTTGGTCATGAAATGAAGCTCATCCATGAAGATACAACCGAGCCACTACCTCCAACGCCTCCACCATCACCCCCTCGAACCGAAGTTGTAAATATTATTCCTACCACCGATACTCAAGAACAACCCTCCATCTTTCGTAGCCCCTCTTTTAGTTCAACCCTATTTTCTTCTTTTGACAACCCCTTGTATCATACTACCACCGTTACATTAGAATCCCTCATTGATCCTGTCGTAGGATATCCTGCCTCTACAATGTCAGTCATAGGACACCTGGACCTAAGATCCACTTTTCTAGGATTCCCCATCATTGAAACTCCATCCATGGCATTCCCACCTCCAAGCTCTTGCTTTCCACCCTCCATCCCACTAGTCCTTCAACCCGCCCATGCCTTTCTTTCTACATTATTTCAACCCATCACCCAAATCTCATTGTCGATCCCATTCCCAACATCAACACCACAATTATTCACCAACACCTCACAGACACCACCTACCATTCCATTGTATATGGTAGACACCACGATCACCTCCACATCTGATAGCATGGACATTTTGCCACCCACAGCACCTCCCCCTCCCCACACATTTCCACCATCCCCCATTCCCCCACCACCAACTTCATCTGCACACACCTCTCTCCTCTCTAATAGACACAACATCCACACTTACAAGAAAGTACTTCCCAAGTCTCTTGGGAGGTCTTTCAATTCCTAATGTGAGGTAATAAGAAATTTGTTGGTGTATTTCACAAGCCTACACATTTGGCTTGATGGATGCATTGAAGTCCATAAACCTATGAAGAAGCACAGGAACTATTGCTAGTGATTTATTACCACTTTATCTCTTTGTAAAAGTCAAATTGACTTGGAATCTTTTGTAAACATCTACCAAAAGGATTCGTGGAAAAAGTTAGCTCTTTGATTGAAGGAATATCTCCTAGGATATAGGAGCTTAATCATAGGGAGCCAAAAGTTTGAATTTGAATTCAAATTTTTACTCACTCTCTATAAATGAGGTCATGAAAAAATCGCGGTTAGAACTCATCACTTCTGAGCTTCTCATTATTGACTCGGAGAGCGTGTGAGGCCTACACTTTAGCCCAAACCCATCTACACCATTAGCCAATGACATTCATGCCTTTGGTATTGTATACAAGTGTTCAGTAATACATATCTTCTCATTATTCATTTCTGAGTTCTCTGTTATACTACTTAAAAGTCTGTCAACTTGTGGAGTGCATATCTCGGTCAAATCTTCATCAAATTCAATGATCTAAAGCTTTTGGATTCAGCTTGAAGTTATCTACATGCTATCAAAATTTTAAGATATTCTATTTAGCCAATTCAGAGAAATATGCGTCGAGGTGATCACTGGTCAATGTCTGCTACAATCCTAAAAAATCAAGGGTATAACTTCACTTGCTAAATTGATTTCTCTTAGCATAGTTTATCTTTTTACATCATTCCACTTGGAGTAGTTAGCTTGCTAAGCGAGTTAGATACCCCTAAAAGGAATTTTTCCAATTCCTACTGTACTGGTCATACTGAGCAAAAGATCCAGCAGGTGTCAAGACATAAATAGAAGGTTTTCTTGAGATTGTGAGTTTCAAAGTTATCTGTTTTGGTTCAATGATTGCACACATAATTTCCAAAGTACATAGGCCATTTTATGGTGTCATTGGAAAGCTAAGAAGGTCCACTTATCAAGTCTGAAGCAAAAGAGGGCTGGTACAAAGCAGGTTTTGGCAGTACCTATTCAATCTCTTGGAGCATCCATCCATCTTTCCCAACAAAATTACGTATTGATTTAAGTATATAAGACTTGGCTAGAGCATCCTTTGCATACTATGTAGTTAGCCTTTCTTGCTCTTCTCTTGTAGGTTGATGTTTGCTTCTGAATATTGGCATTTCCTCATCTCCAAAGGTGTATCCATATAAGCTTCTTCCTTGGAGATAGCCTTGCATCCTTAGGGACCATGTTGTATAGTTGCTCCTTTCCAATTTGTCAATGAATGATGGAATGTCATTTTGCTTGTTGTTGCTCTAATACCACTGTTGGAGGAGATGGTAGATAGATTCCAGAGATGAAGTGGTGCTGCAAAATCTTGCTCGACACAAGCCAAGAAAAAGTTGTGGAAACTATAGTAGACCCTTTGGACTTCCCAAAAACCATAAATAATCACCTATGTGCTTTGGAACATGATCCTCTAATCAATGGATCAAAACAAATGAGTAGAGAGTTCAACCAAGAGCTAAGAGTTGCTATTTTTGTCTCTGCACATGTTCAGTAAAATGAACAATGCTCTCAACTTGTTAGCAATTGAATAAATTCGTTTTGGGATAATCTATCTAACTTATATAGCTATCAAACCCAAGCTATTTCAAGAAAAAAGATCAATTGTACACTAACAATGATGCTTAGCAAGCTGAAAGACTATCCCGACGTTTTTGGGGTGCTACAGTATGGAGACGAGTGAGTAGTAATGTGAAGATATCTCGAGATTGAGATAAGCAATGACAATGAAACTTTGTATCTATAAAGTAGATAATGTTCTGAATCTATGGCATTTTAAAGCACATCTAAGGATCAACTATGCACCGAGAACAAGCTCTGAGAAGTTCATTGTTTTGAGATGATCGTAGCAGAGAAGTGAAGTAGAGATATGATCAATGTGTATGCATTAAATCACATAGAAATACAATGATATTGGCAATGTATAATTGCACAATGTGAGGCTAATGATGGAGCTATGGAGTGAGCTCACTAATCATACGAAATCCATCTCAATTGATCTCCAAATTAGGCTCTATTGCACACGAGATTTTGATCCACTTTTATAACTAGAGTTAGAGCCAAGTTTTGAATTCAAATTCAACCTCTATCCATAAAGCGAGTCCTAATTTTAGGCTTTAATCTCTCATCTATAAACTATCAAGAATTTGAGGTTTGATTCCTTCCAACTCTTTGTGGGGTTAGTGCAATTATCATATGCACTTTTACAAGGATAAAAAGTAAATTGACTTTTACAAGGGAATAGTCATATGTGACTATACGAGATACATGCTAATTGTCCAAGTATGTAGGCTTGGATTCATTTGCACCAACAATAAGGAGTTTCTTTACCACTTTAATGTTTTCTTCATTATCATCACCTATAATCAATTCATCAACATAAATAGCCACAACTATGATACCATCATCACCTTTCCTTGTATATAATGAATGATTTGCATCACATAGAAAATCCAATGCTGGTTAAGTAATCAACAATCCTTGCATGCCGAGGAAAATGGGCTTGTTTAATCCCATACAAAGCCTTTTGCAACCTGTAAACATATTTTGGATGCTTTGAATCCTCATATTCTTGTGGTTGGTCCATGTATACTTCTTCCTGCAACTCACCATGTAAGAAAGCATTCTTCACATCCATCTGATGCAAAGTCCATCCTTTTGTTGTAGATAATGCCACAAGTTCTCTAACAGTAGAAATTTTACCTACAAGGCTGAATGTTTCTTCATAATCAATCCCATATGTCTTTGCATATCATTTTGCAACAAATCCTGCTTTATACATGCATATGCTACCATCATCATTGTGTTTTACCTTGTAAATCCACTTGAAGCCTATGGGTTTCTTTCCTTGCAACAATGGAGCTAGCTTCCATCTTTCATTTCCATAAAGTGCAGCCATCTCCTCATCCATATCTTTCTCCCAATCTACATTTCCAATTGCATCTTCAAAACAAGACGGCTCAACATCTTGTATTATCTTGGTGATGTAGGCACAATGACGAGCCATGTAACTATCATATATTAATCATTGCACTAAATTTTGCATCCTCCAAGATCTTCTTGGTCCTAGGTCACTTCTCCTTGTATCATTTGTATGTGCCTTTCTTACTCTTGGAGTCTTCACAGAGTGCAATCCAAGTCCCTCATCACGGATCTTTTTTGAATCGCTTGAATCTCCATCAATGTCTTCAGAAGGTGTATATGTTTTACTACTAGGAAAAAACTTTTCTTTACCTTTCTTTGATGTAGTTGATGAATTTGTTGGATTGAAATTTCCATGCAATTTTCCACTCCATGGATTTGAGTTCGAACTATTTTTTGCATTCAACAATGCCATTCTATTGTTGTGTGTACCTGCATGAAAATTATCATTGAATTCCATGAGTTTTTAGAAAGCTACTGAACTCATTTGACATGTATTCACCTCCTCCATTAGATATTAATGTCTGAATATACTTTTGTATTTGCTTTTCCACCATAACCTTAAAATTTTGGAAGTGAGTGGACACCTCCCTCTTCTCTTTCATGAAATATACCCATACTTTTTGTGTATGGTCATCAATGAAAGTGACATGAAACCTGCAACCACCCATACATGTTGTCTTTGCAGGACCCCAAACATCTATATGTACTATTTCTAGTGCATTCTCACTAACATACTTGTCATGTGGAAATGATGCTCTTGAATGTTTACCAAACCATGTACAAACTTAGGTTGCATCCTTCTTCATTCACACAATCTTTCATGGTTAATACTTCATCATTTACACACTTGTCGAGTGTGGCTAATATTTCCATCCATCCATGGGGCTTGAAGGCCTCATCAGGAAATATTTGTGGCATGTAGGTTGGGTTTTCTATATGTCTACATCTCTCTTGCCCTACTTGCCAAGATTATAATCATTCTTCCTCTCATTTTGCTGCCTTGCAAATCCATAGTGGGGTATCCTCATTCATCCAAGATTGGTCACTAGAACCATCACTATGGATTGACACATCCTCCTCCTCTTTATGTACATGATTCCAATGAAGAGATGGTACATCTCTATATGCGAAGATTTGTAGATTTATTTTAGTAGTAGTGCCTTGGTGTTGGAGATACAAATCATCTTGTCCCCAATCTTGAATTACCTTTAGTTGTCACATGAATGGTCTACCTAAGATTATTTTGTATTTCTCATCTTGCCAAATTGGCATATAGCTAAAGTGTGTTCAAATTTGACTCCACAACTTGTCAGAATTACATTTTCTAGGAGCCATAAAGTTTGTTCCACATGACTATCTGCTAGTTGTAATTTCATTCTAGTCGGTCATAGAGTTGGTCTTTCCCATTTCTCCCAAATTTCCTTGGCTGCTATACCAACTCCAGCTCGTGTAACCAAAATGGATTCTAAACTTGGAGCTATCTCACATAGCATTTTAACGGGCTAAAGAAAACGCTATAGCCTTTACGATCAACTTAAGCCTGTAATGATTTTGGTTTTATTTAGCTCCTGCGCTAAAGAAACTTGGTCATATATCCTCATAATTTTATCAGAAGGCACATATTCCCTTCATCTCCTTTGCTAAAAGATCCTAATTTATCGATTGGTATCTAGATAGTTGCTACTTTCTTTAGCTTTTCTTCTTTAATAGACATGTTCTGTTCATTCAATTTGAACTAATTAGATAATTTCTTCCACATATGGGGTTTGACTTGCAAAAGCTCTTCTAAAGTTATAAAACATTGCACTTTTGTTTCCTTCAATTCTTATAAGGTGGTCAGCACTTCCTATGAATTTCTTTTCTCGCCGTATCTTTTTGTTGGGACATGAAAGAAATATGATTTTTTCTCATACTCTCATGTATAATTAGGAAGTGTAGTTAGAGGAATTGCTTCATCTCTTTCCTAATCCGGATTGGATATTTCTTCAATCTTCTTCCTGCTCCAATCTAGGTGGGTTCCTAGAAGCGTCTAGTTCTTCAAAGGGAGGGACTTCCTCCTTAGTTTTCTTACATCTCTCTTCTTGCACTTTGATCCACAAATCTTGTGGCCAATTTTCTTCCACTTTCGGAATCATTGAGTTTCTTTCTATGTTCTCGAAACCTAAGTGTTCTTCACTTTTCTTATTTTTTTAAGGTTTCCTCTCATGATTTATGGTTTTCTAAACATCCATGGAATGCTTCCTCGGGGATTCTCATTTCAAAGAGTCTAGGCATTGTTCATTCTAGTGTAGTTTGAGCAACTTCAATTAATCTCTTACATATTTCAAGCCATTCCTTTTTGATGTCTCCTCTTGGGTAAGTTCTATCATACTGCTCTAGAATAGGTCCTATATCTATTCTATATTGATATGCATTTAACCACATTTTCAAGTCTTCACACATATGTTCCGCTAGAATTGATCATGTCTGTTCTTGCATATGCTTCTCCTTCATCGCATTTGTGTCCTGCTTGGTTGGTTCACTACTTTCAAGTTTGGTATCTTTTACATACTTTTCTTTCTCTTTAGCCATCTTCTTAATCCACTTACTTTTTATCTTCTCTCTTCTAGCTTTCAATCTTTGAGTTTTTTTTTTCATTATTGATGTGTCTATTGATCCTTCTAGGTCTTCTAATATTTGGGGTGAAGATTCTATCTTATCCCCGCTCTTGTGCTATTTGCTTTCTGATTTTCCTTGGTTTCCTTTGCTTTATCCCTAGTAATGGCCTTTGATGGGATGATATACTCTTTTTGACTTCCAAAGTATTCTATTACCTCAATCACATTAATTTGGGTAGTAGATAAAGTTCTATTAGGGTTTTAAGGGAAATCTCTAAACATGTGTTCCTTTCCACATTCATTGCAATACCCTTACCACACCCATGGGGGTGTGGGTGGTATGGCATTGTGCATTCCCTAATGAAGTGATCTTCTGCAAATCTATAGCAAGGTCCCCTAGGTGCAGGTGGTCTAGTTGTAGGTCTACCTAGAGTTTGAACTCTAGGAATTGTATACATGAGGTTGGTATATTATGACCCATATGAGTTTCCATAGCCATCATATTAATAGTATTGTTGCTGGTAAGAGGATTCATACTCCATGGAGTTTGGGTCATAAGAGTAATACTCTCCATAGCTCTGCTCATATCCTATATTTAGGTTTTCTATACTCGTCAATGGTGATGCAGGTACTATGGCTCTCTCTGTATTTTCTTCATGGTGTATGTATTTAATAGGTACAACATTTTGTGGATGTGGGGGCCACTGTCCTAGCATTGGTTGAGGTTGTCGGTACCTAGGATGTTCATATGGTTTGGGTGCCATGGGCTATCCTTGATATGGAACATATCTCAAAACCTCCTTAGCTTGATCTCTTGGGGGATATCCATACGGTTTGTACTGAAGTGGTGGCAATGGTCTTGACTATCAATTGTAAGGGCAATTTCCAGTGTTGTGATTTATATACTTTTGTTCAATGTGATAGTATAGATTAGGTCCTTGGACCTATTGTCTATTGTATTGGTATGGTTGTGGGGGGGACTGGTCCTCCTCTTGCACATGCATGAGATGGATGGTCACCTCCATAGTGTACACATCTTCTTAGCATTGGAATTCTCATGGGATGGTTTTGATAGTTCTTTTGTCCTTGGACACCTAGTTTTTTGGCCACTAAGTCTACCAGTTCTTCTACATTATTGGTTTTTGAAGTTGCATTACTAAATGTGTCTTCAGACTTGGTGGGAGTATGGGGAATCTTCAAATCATCTACAAAATTATCCTCCAAGTGTATGCATTCCCTTAGACATAAACTCAAATTCTGTAATCATTTTGCATAAATTAGGGTTCTCAAATTTCCATTAGCTAGACCATCCAGAAACAAAGATATCATTTTTGCCAGGGAGGTCTTTTTTCTATAGGACATTAAGCAATATATTGCTTGAATTGATTGGATGCTAACCTCACATATTCATTTGGAGCTTGTTTGAAGCTATGAATCAGGGAAGAGGAGTTATGTTTGATACCCCTCTTGGTTAATTCACCTATGAATTCCTCCAAGAATTGTTCTATCTTCACAAAGCGATTGGGATCCAAGGGTTGGAACTAAATCAAAGCAGTTCTAGTAAGAGTGAGACCGAAAGATTCATATTGGACAAAAACATCTTCCACTTGCTTAGCACATAACACTTGCTTAAACTCAGCCATATGGTCATATGGGTCTCTTGAGCCATCAAAATGATTTCTTATAGACTTGGCTACTTGAATAGGTCTTAGTATTCTTCCTACCTCAAGAGGTCTAGCCATGACTTGAATCACAGGTTGCACACCTTTGCCCTCTTCCTTGTGGGGGTCTTAGAGTAGGCAGGGTGGTTCATTGACTCACTTGTTGAATGCGTGGGAGGCATGATGTTGGTATCTGGCATGGTGAGTTGTACATGTGGCTGGATTGGCACATTTTGCTAGCTTGATTAACCGCTGAAAGGATTTTCTTGACTGTGTTGTTGTTTGTGTGGGTTTTGAGAGGTGGTTTCTTCAAGCATTGTTTTGGCTGATCCAACCAATGTCTTGTTTCTCCTACTTAAAAAGTAAAGATCCTACCATGCTTCTCAACTCTGGCTATCTTCTTGAAGCATTGACATGGATCTTCCACAAAAGCCCCATGTTGGGTGAACCTAACTTGCAAGCCTTTTTCAACTATTTGGCCTACACTTATTAGGCTTTTAGTGATAGTGGGTACATAGAGAACCTTACTCAGAATGTTTGTCCTCCCATTGGAAGCTTTGACATTACCATCTTCTCCACATTGTGCGTTGTGTCATCCCCTGTTTGTATTTCGTGTCTATGCTTCGGGCTTTTCAAGTCAGATAGAAGAGCAATGTTGCCTGCAACATGATTTGAACATCCTGAATCTATGTAGAAAAAATGATAATCTTCTTTACCTTCTTTGTGGATTAGATTCATAAGAAGCAATGATTCTTCATGTGGTTGATCTTCAGAATAATTGTTGAAGTCCCCGCTATTATAGCCTCTATTGTTATTATTGAACTTGTATCCACCTCTGCCTCTATTGCTGCTATATCCACCTCTTCCACTTCCTTTCTGGGTCTTTCCATTGAACCAACAATTTTGAGTGGTGTGGTTGTTCTTATCATAGATGGCACAAGGTTGAGCATTCTGACCTTTGGCTTTGTCATGCTTTGGTCCTTTCTTATTCCCTTTCCACTTTTTCTTGCTTGCGAAGTTGGCTTGGGAACTCTCCTCTTCATCTTCTTCCTTCTTCTCGCCTTTCTACTTCTTATCCTTCTTATCTGCATATAGAGCACTAGTTGAATTACCATGATAGGAGTTACCTTCCTTTATGCTATTGTTGGCCTCTTGATTGAAGAGTTGTCCAAGAAAGATGTTGAAATCTGGAGTTTGCACATCCACGATGAGATCATAAGCCGTGGTAAATGATTGCCATTGCTTATCACTTTGAATCCCATTGAGAATATGCCTCATGATAGCCTCTTCTTCAATCAACTCTCCAATGGATGCTAACTGATTTGCAACCTCCTTGAACTTGGTAACAAACCCTATTATGGTTTGTTTAGGTGTCTTTTTCATTTGGTTGAACTAGTTCCAAACATGATTCTTTCTTGCTTTGGTACTAGCAGAAAAGAAAGTCTCGAGGGCATCCCAAGTCTCTTGAGATGTCTTGCATTCTCTAATATGTGGCAATAGAAAGTCAGAGATACAGTTTAGTATGTACGACCTTGCTTGAGCATCCCTTGCACACCAAAGTGTGAGCTTATCTATCTCCTCTTGTGTAGGTCCTCCTTTGGATCTTGGAATAGGCATAGCTTCATCACCTGCTACAATTCCATAAAGATGTCTACCTTGAAAATAGGCCTCCATTCTGGTTTGCCAAGCCACATAGTTTTGTCGATCAAACTTCTGGGTCATTGAGGGAAAGCCATCACCCATCTTGATCTAGCTCTGATACCACTGAAGGAACTTGGAGAAGCTGGTAGAAGGTAGAAAAATGAGTTGCAAAGTGACAAAGTTTGGTCTAGCCAACCGGCACAAGACAAGCCCTTGAGATTATGGAGAATCAAATAGACCTTATAAGCATGCATTAAGTGCATTAAGTACTTTGGAGCATCAATGAGAAAGAGTCGATACAAAATAGATAGGTTCACGCATGGACTAGCTCAAAAAACTTACTATCTTTGGAAGAGACAATGAACTTCAAATGCTCATAGCAACCAGTGTGATTACAATTAAAAAAAATCCTTTTATGGTAGTGATACACATAGGTTTGGATTTGTAGAATGCACAAAAGTATAAGGAATAAGCAAAGTATGCTATTTGAAGGAATCAAACACTCAACGATGGTACCTCCTATTTTTTAGGAACATGTAGAGATTGACCTTGAGATAGAAAAACTAATATTTCTCCCAATTTATCAAACCAAATGCTATGAAAATTTTTATGCATAAACTAGACAATAATATCTTTCAAATGAGCCATCTGACATTCAATTTGGAGCTTTATAGAGAGAGCAACAATGTCTGCAAGGTTCCTGTTGGCAAAGAAGATGATGTAGAGAAATGAAGGAGCAAGACAATGATGGTCATAAGTGTATGTATATTGCTTCCATGTATTACACAAGTGTTTGAGGTCTTTATATAGACTTTTCAAGTGCTCCACAACTTCTGCAAGTGGATTTTGAATTCAAATGAAAGCGGTAAGATTTGTTGGAGGGAATCAATTCACTTTCCTACAATCTAGGAAAAGTGAAGATCTAGTTTGATCTACTTTTAGTTGATTGATTGATTGATTTAATGCAACTCAACCATCTCTTTCTATTTTTACATGTGCAAAGCTCAAGGCTTTTAAAATGATAAAAGATCCATGATTTAAAAAAAAAAAAAACATTAAATGAGCATAAGTAAAAGAACTCTCCAATAGATATTCTTTCGACGTAATCCAAGCCATAGTTTTTGATGTAGATCAAATCCACCTCAAGCATAGTGTAAGCTTGATGTTCCAACACTATGTATAATTAAATATATAAAAGATTAAAATTTTAAGATTATAATTAGTATATATAATTAGATATATAAGAACTAGGATTCTATGATAAATATTAGTTTACATAATTAAATATAAAAAGAGCTAGGATTTTTGAACTAAAATAAATATATATAATTAAATACTAAAAAATAGAGTTTTAGATTTAATATTAATATATATAATTAAATATATATAAATTAGGATTTTATGATAAATACTATATATAATTAAGTAGAAAAAAATAGTAGAAAAAAATAGTATATAAAATCAAATTAGTATTTTAGGAAGAAAATTAATACTTATAATCAAATTAAAAAATTAGGATTTTAGGATTAAATTTACTATATATGACCAAATGTATTACATATTAAATGTTCTAGCATCTCTACATGGTACCAGATGGCATCTTTAGATCTGGAGGTGAGCAAATCAATCCACACGACATTGCACTGCCTACCTCTCCTGGGAAGAAGAGAATGAAATGGAAGGTAAAAGGACAAGGTATTGGTAGCATGATAGAAAATGAACACATGGAAGAAATGCTCGAGGCATTTTATGACATGGATGAAGATCGTGCTGATGGAGATGATGTCGAGGGTTCCATGGATATGACAAAGTTTCCATGATTAGAGGTTGAAAAAGAACATCAGAACATGTGAAGACTAGCCTGTTAATCACTCTATAATAGAGCAAAGATATCTCTACTACGTGTGTCACTCATGCTGCTCAATCTTCAATCCATTTATGGATGGTCAGATAGTACTATCTCTGAATTATTTAGGTAAAGTGGACTTGAAATAAAGTTTTATTGTTGTATCAAAATAATTTTATTTACTAATATCATTGTAATTGCTTATTCCTTGCAGGCTTTTAAAGGATCAATTTTTGCCACATGGTAATGACATACCTCCAACACATGGAGATGCAAAGAAGCTTTTACACTCCATGGGTATGGACTATACCAAGATTCATGCTTATCCAAATGATTGTGTTCTCTTTTGTAACGAGTATGTCATACGTCCAAAGTGTGGAGCAAAAAGGTTTAGAGAAGACCTTATGGACAAAGCAATCCCTCCAAAAATTCTTCGCCACTTTCCTATCATCCCAAGAATTAAGAGCATGTTTAGATGCAAATCCATAAGTCAATTAATGTCATGGCATGTAAAGAGCAAATCTACAGATGGTGTAATGTGAGGGCCTATTGATTTTGATACCTCAAAATACATAGATAGTAAGTAGCCAGAGTTTTCCAAAGAGGCTCTGAATATACATATAGGCCTAGCTATGGATGGCATAAATCCATTTGGTTTATGTAGCTCATCATGGAGCACATGGTTTGTATGTTTGGTCAACTATAACATCCCACCATGGTTATGTTGATATATTTAGGTGGTGATGTGTGTGAACACACTAGGATCACCGGGGTACTTTTTTCCCACTTTAGGAGGTTTTTTTCCCTGGCTTATATATATGCCTATTGCGCTAATAGGTTACTTATCTTCGTACATTCTAGTGGTAATATATGTAGTATTGTGTCTTGTGATCCAAGCTTCGCGTGCTTCCACAAACCTCGAACTCCAACAATTGGGATCAGAGAAGGTCATCGCTTCATCTAGGGTGTCGTCGACACCTCTCCGGTCACAATCTTAGAATTGCATAAAATTTGGTGTGCATACTTATGGTGATTAGGAAATCAAAACAGCTTCGCTATATGGTGCCAAAATCATGATCTAAGCTTGTTTCAACCTCTAAATGCATTATCACAACAGCTATGCATGCTATTTTATCTTTTTGTGCCAAAGATGCATACAGGTTTTGGTGCACTACTATAAGCGTCTCGAAGTCTGATACAAGTTTAGTAAAACTTGACAGGGTAGTTCTGTTCAACTTTTTGAGCTACAATCAATTTTCTACATCAGGGTATTTTAATCAGTGGCCATGGCTGAAAGCAGTGATGTATTCTGTATGTTGGCTATTGAGGGTAAGTTGAACAGTACCAATTACCCATTATCGGCTGATATGATGCATCATGTATTGGTTGCAAAATGACTATAGAATATTGTGAAGGGTGTTGAAAAATGTCCTATTACACCTGCAAATACAATTACTGAAGGTGATGCAGATGGCATTAAAGATGATGATATTCTTCATGTTCCTGTTTGTGCTACAATTCCTATTGCACCTAGTGTAAAGCAAATTTGTTGGGATGGAAGAGATGCTAAGGCACATGCATTGATAGCCTTGTGTGTCAAACGTGTCATTATTCCTCACATTTGCTCTTGCAGAACAACTAAGGATGCTAGGGATACACTTACCATGTTATACCAGGCAAGGAATGAGGCTCGTGTTGCTTACCCCCAAAAAGAGTTGGAGAGTGAGCACATGAATGAAGGAGATTCCATGGACAGTTTTCTAATAAAAATCAAAGATTTGAAGGAACAATTGATTTTTGCTAATGAAGTCTTGCTTGATAGTTCACTTATGAAGACTGTTTTGAATGGTCTTCCCAATTCATATCAGAGTTTTGCATATACTCTTCGTTTGATGATGAAAGGCAATCCAAATGCCTTAACATTTGCAAAGTTAGTCTCTATTTTGTTACAGGAAGATCAGCTTAGGCAGAACAGGTCTATCATGCATGTTGCAGATCAAGCTTTCTTGGCTAGCCAGAAGGGCAAAGGACAATGGAGCTCTTCTATTAGTAAGCAAAAATCTGCTAATTTTGCACAATCAAAGAAGGATGACAGAGACAAGAAGAAAACAAAAAAGTAGAAATTGATTTGCAAATAGTATAAAGAAAATGATCATTTCATAAAGAGTTATCCAAAATTGGCTGCTAAAGAGGCAAGGAAGAAAGAGGCTGGAATGGTTGTTGCAGAGGCCTCTACACACAAAATAGAGTCTGCTAATCGTGTGAAGAATGAAGAGTAGGCATTTACCACTGTTTGTAGTTATGAACCATCTTCTCATGAACAATATATGTGTGTCGTAGACTCAGATGTTTGCTACTTTGATAGTGGGGCAACCAAACATATTACCTTGCAGTGTAGTTTCTTCACTTCACTCAAGCCTGCCCCTACAGGGAATACTGTCACATGCACCAACTCCTCTTATCCTGTCATGGGAGTTGGTAAAATCATTATGACTACTACTGATGGTATTTCTTTTACATTGTCAGATGCTTTATTTGTGCTAGGGATCAAGAAGAATTTGTTATCAATTTCAGCTTTAGCCAAGATTTGATTGGTTGTAAAATTTATTGATGATAGATGTATAGTTCATGATATGTCAAATGGCGATGTAATTATTGCTTCTGGCATTTTATGTCGTGGGCTGTATAATCTTATAGATTATGAAAAATCTGTGAATGATTCAGCATGTGTAGTACATGATTCTCAGGCTATGTCAGATGCAAAGCTTTGGCATGCATGCGTTGGTCATCTGAATTTTGCTAGTTTGCTATGCATGCACAAATCTGAAATGGTGTCCTCTCTGCCCAAACTTGAGGCACCTGGTAAACATGTTTTATGAAGGTTGTATTTTGGGCAAAATGCAGCGTTCCTAATTCCCAAAAGATGATTCGGTTCGAGCTATTCAGAAATTGTAGCTTGTTCATAATGATGTCTATGGTCCTATGCAAACATCCTCTTTTGGAAAATATCTTTACTTCGTGACTTTCGTTGATGATTTTTCCAGGCATGCATAGGTATATCCATTGAAAGCAAAGTCCAAAGTGTTTATGTGCTTCAAACAGTTTTTGATTTGGCTTAAAATCTATCAGCATGTAAAATGAATACCCTTTGTTCTGATCGAGGAGGGGAATATATGTCTTTTGACTTTAATGCATTTCTAGTTGAACGTGGGATAAAACATGAGTGTACAATGTCGTATACACCTCAACAGAATGGAGTTGCTGAACGAAAGAACATGTCACTCATGAAGGTGGCAAGGTGTATGGTCAAGAGTCAGGCTTTACCACATAGTTTCTAGCTTGAGGTTATCATGTGTATAGCATATGTACTTAACAGGTGCCCCACTAAAGCATTGCAGTCTATCACTCCTTATGAGTCTTGGCATGGTCATAAGCCATATGTTGCTCACCTATATGTTTTTGGTTGTTTGCCATATGCATTAGTGCCTGATAAAAAATGCAAGAAATTGGATGATAAAGCATTGAAATGTATTTTATTTGGGTACAGTTCTGAAAGCAAAGGCTATCATTTGTATCATCCACATACTAAACAAATTCTGGTTAGTCGTTATGTTATTTTTGTGAAAGATGCTATTCAGCCATTACTTTCATGTACTAAGGAGACATCTATTAGCTCCAAAGATATGTATGATACTTTGCCACCTCTTTTTATGGTGGGACACTCTAGTGTGGGTCCTAATGAGGTAACTTCTCAACCTTTATAGGTTTCATGTGATGATGCATATCATTGCATTTCTGATGCAGATTTACATGATGCACTTGATGATGAGAGAGCTGATATTGAGGAGGCAAAAACTATGCCAAAATGGCTGGTTCAGACTTTGCATGACAACAAATTAGATGCACCTCTATCATATCCCACTCGCTAAGGATCTCATAGTGCTTCTTTTGCATCAGATTGCTATGCTATGACAACCTCTAGTCTCTATGATGAAAATGAGCTTGTTTCATTTGATGAAGCACAAAATTTTGAAAATTGGATGGCTACTATGCAATTAGAATATGATGGTATCATGAAAAATGGTACCTTGTCTTTATGTTACTTGCCTCCTGGCAAGAAGGCCATTGGCACTAAGTGGGTATAGAAGTTGAAGTGTACACATGATGAAATAGTTGACAGGTATAAAGTTAGGCTTGTAGTAAAGGGTTATGCTCAAGAAAGAGGCATTGATTTTGATGAGACCTTTGCTCCTACATGTTGAATGACTACTGTTCATAGTATCTATGCACTTGCACCTCATCATGGTTGGAATGTAGATTAGTTGGACATTAAAACTGCATTTCTAAATGGTGATTTGCATGAAGAAGGGTATGTTTTTCAGCCCCGTGGCTATGTGCAGAAAGGACATGAAAACAAAGTGTGCAGGTTGAAGAAGGAAATATATGGTTTAAAGCAAGCACCACATGCTTGGTATGAAAAGATACATGCCTATCTGATTGCACATGGTTTTGAAAATAGTCCAACTAAAAGCACCTTATATGTAAAGCATGCAAATGATGTGCTTCTGATCATTGTTATCTATGTTGATGACATCTTGCTCATTAGTCCTCATGAGAAGCATATTATTGATTTTAAGGTAGATTTGCATGCCTCATTTGAGATGTCAGATTTGGGGCATTTGCATCATTATTTGAGCATTCAATTTATGCAAGTTGATGGTGGGATAGCTTTGTGTAAAAAAAAAATATATTGATACATTATTATAGCGTTTTGGCCTTGAAGACTACAAACTTGTTGCCACTCCTATGGAGACAGGTTTATGATTGAGTCTTCACGATGTTGGAGATGCATTTGATGTTGCTCTCTATCAGTAGGCTATTGAATGCTTGATTTATGTATGCATTACTCGGCTAGATATTTAGCTTGTAGTAAACAGATGAGTAGGTATATGCATTGCCTAGGTGTCAAGCATTGGCAGGTGGTTAAGTGCATCTTTCGCTACTTGACTCGGCTACTTGGATTGTTTTATCCCAAGGGGAGATCACTATCGGCAAATTTACATGCTTTTTCTGACTCTGATTGGATTGGTTTCTATCACCACACTCGTATGTCCACTAGTGGATTTTTCTTCATGCTTGGTAGCTCATGTATATCTTGGTTGAGCAAGAAGCAACCTACTCTGGCCACTTCCACTTATGAAGCTAAGTATAGGGCAAATTTTATAGTGATAGTTGAGTGTGTGTGACTCAGATGCCTTATGGCTTATTTGGGTATTGATCAGTCTTCTACCACCACCATCTTCACTAACAGTCATATCGCATTGGAAATTATGAGAAACCATGTCTTCCATGATCGCACTAAGCACATTGAGGTATATTATCATTATGTCAAGGAGAGGTTCTCCGCTAGAGAGATCAGCTTGGCATATGTCCCATGCAGGAGAACATTGTAGATCTTTTCACGCAGGCTCTACCTTGGAAGAAGTTTTAAGCTTTCTGCAAAGCTTTGGGCTTAATTTCTTTTGTGGATTGATTCCACATAGCTTGGCACTTCCTTATACATGAGTGTCAGCTCCTTGTTCACCGCATCACTCCAAGGGGGGGATTTGTTGATATATTTAAGTAGTGATATGTGTGAACACACTAGGACCACGAGGATACTTTTTTTTCTCTTTATAAGGGTTTTCTTCCCTAGCTTATATATATGCCTATTGCCCTAACTGGTTACTTATCTTTGTACATTCTATTGGTAATACATTCAACATTGCGTGTTGTGCTCCAAGCTTCTTCTTCTTCTTCCTCGTGCTATTTGCATGCTTCCACAAACCTCAAACTCCAACAGGTTCACAACAAAAAAGGACTATTTATTATTAGCTCTTATTATGTCACATAAGTATAAGGTAAAAAACATGGATGTATACCTTACACTGCTTATGAAAGAGTTATGTACTTTATGGATGGGATTATTGTGTGCGACATATCTGAATCTTTAGCAAGATGGGATGTACGAGTGCAAGACATACTTATGTGGATGATGACCCAGTTATGGTGACTATTCAAGTCTATAAATTTTGGGTTACAATGCTTGTTTCCTATGCAGACCATGACTCAGAGCTCGCTACTCCAAAGCACTTTGAAAAACTATCTATGAAGGACACCATAGATATCTTCCTGATAGACATGTCTTACATGAAGGATAAATTGATCGACAAGCATAACGAAAAATGGAAGCAAACGATTGGAACCAACTGTGGGATGTAGAAACACCACTCACTACCATGAAATGATTGTCACTCTTTCAGGATATCCCTTATTGGAGTGAGTTATTGATCAATCATTTGGTGGATCTAATGCATATTTTCAAGAATATGAGAGAGATGCTCTGGAAGACATTGATAAGAAAGAAGGAAAGTAAAGCACAAACAAAGGACTTGGAAGAGCAAGTTTGTATGCAAGAGTTATGAGAAATTACCAAGCCAAATAGAAGAGTGTTGCTACCAGGAGCTCCTTGGGCGCTCTACAAGATGGAAGAGCAACAAGTGAAGAAGGTGATTCCAAAGTTTCGGACACCTACTAGATGCATGAGGTATCTAAAGACTACCTTCACATGGAACGATGATATGAGAGGGCTCAAGTCTCATGATTGGCATATTTTTTTGCAGTTTGTGCTCCCTATAGCTATGAAAGATTGTCTTTTAGAGGATGTGTGAACAACCATTTATAAAATCAATTCCTTGGTACGATGGATATCTTCTAAAGAGATAAGGAGAGATAGCATAGGAAATTCCATACTCAATTCTATAGAGGCTATCTGTATGGTTGAAAAGTACTTTTCCACAAGTATTCTCACAATTCAGCTTCATTTACTAGTTCATGTGGTTGAGGAAGTTGCAATAGCAAGAACTATCCATAGTCGATGGATATTCTTCTTAGAGCGGTTCATAAAGACACTAAAAGGATTTATTCGTCAGAGAGCACATCCAGAGGGCAACATGGTAGAGGGATGGCTCATACAAAATTCTTTGGTATTCGTAACAGAGTTTCTATACATGTCAGATCCAGAAATACCTCGCTTATGGAGCAACAATAAAGATGTTTGTCTCGTAGGCAATGAGCCCCAAGGTAAAGGGAGCCAAAGAAAGATGGATGTAGTTTTTAGAGAGAAGACAATGAAGTTTCCATCAATAGTTTAGAGCCTATGCAGAAGTGGTTGAAGACGTAAGACCTTGCAAAGGAGGTAAATGCAACGGTCATTTCATGGAAGCATCTACCATGAGATGAGTTTCTAAACTTGGTTTAGTGTCTTTTAGTTGTTGTTTATAAACATCGTTTCAATTTATTTGATTTCATGAATATGCTTTGTTGCAAGACTATAGATATGGATGTTTGATCCCTTTGGTTTTCTGTATGGCACTCGTATGCCATAATTTTGTATTTGGCTATATGGTAGTGGTGTGTGAAAGAAAGTTGGAGAAGCTTGGAGAGGCTTAGTGAGTTAAGTTGTCAAGTGGTGAAGTTGTTCCAGCAAACCATCATAGGACCAGCCCTAGCTCTTTGGATATCTAAAATAGACCTTGTAGGTATATGGTTACTGTAATAAAATCCAATAGATACTTTGGAACATCAATAAGAACAAGTTGATGCAAAACAGATAACTTGCACCTTGACTAGCTCACAGAGACCTTCTAAAAATGGATGGAACTTATGACTTCAAACATTGAGAGCAACTAGCATAGTAATAATTGGAAAAATTCCTCTACATGCAGTTTCATACATAGGGTTGGCTTGCTATAATGCATAAAATCCCTAATCTATAACAACTATAGAAGGAGCAATCACCTTAGCACTAAATTGGTGTCATCTTGATTTTTTCAAGGATGTGCAGAGAATGATCGTGAGACTAAAAAACTTGAATTTATGAATTTATCTAAAATTAATGAACCAAATTATCTCAAACTTTGTATACATAAACTAAACAGTAATATCTTTCCAATGAGTGCCTAAACACTATATTTGGAGCCCTGTAGAGAGAGCAACACTCTTTGACAATTGACCGAGTCTAAGAAAGAATGAGCAGAGAACATAAATGGCACCAAGCAATGATCAAAGAGTATGTGTATTGCTTCAAATCATTAATCTCATTAATGTAAAAATATTTTGGATTCTTTACATAAACTTGTGAGGATATGATCACACCTTTTCTTCATGGATTTGAATTCAAAGTTAGGCAACTTTGCTAGTTTAGATTGATTGGAATATTTTCCTATAATCTAGGAATAAAGAAAGTTGAAATCAAAACTACCTCTTGATTGATTGGTTGAGAATCAATCCCACCTACTTCTAACTTAAGGCTTTTAGGCCTTTTAATCTTTCCTTTTACAAAGTTAAATACCTTCAACCTTATAAGAAATGATCATAAGTGATCAACCAAAGATTACAAAGAAATAATGTGCACATAAGTGCTATTCTTCAAGGCATATATGATAGATGGTGACATAGCATCCAAAAAATGAATTTGATGTAGAAGATATGCTCCTCAAGCATAATGCAAGCTTGATGTTCCAACAACTTCCCCTCAAGCTAAAGTATGCTTGAGTCTTCATTCTTTGATAGGTTGAATACCTGCCATAGCTTTGAATCTACAAAGATTTATCCCATCAAGTGGTGTTGGAGGATTCTTGTGCAAAAAGGGGCTTGCGTGTTTGTAGGAGAAGGGAGAAAGATAAGAAGAAAGATATAGACACCGGAAGCTTCTGTAGATTGATTATAAGGAGAAAGGTACAATGATGATGTATAATACAATCCAAATGCTCTCTGTGCAAAATACCAAAGAGTGCACAATCAATAGAGTACAAAATACCCAAGTTTCTTGTTGTCCACCTTCTCCAAGAGCTTGCACTTGTGCACACCTTGCAGTCAAGCTTAAATAGGAGGAGGGATGGACACCTTCTGTCGATGCGCACATAGCTTCAATGGGACCTTGTGACCTTTGGTTGCATGGCTTAGCACTTCTCTGCACACTTCTAAGTCACTCTTCTTACACACCTTGCACTTCACTTCTCTGCGTCGCACACTCCTGTATGTCTCTTGCTCTTCTCTCTCCTAATGTACACTATGCTCACCTTGCTTAGTCTAACCAAGAATAATGCCTTGCCTTGATTTAGTGTCGGTTCACATACGCTCTTAACTCCTAGAGTATCTTGGTGCTCACTTTGATGTCCCAAGATTGTCTCCAAATGTGGTCAGCCAATGAATCCATGTTTTATCCTGTAGTGACTTTAGACTAAAAAAAAAGTTTTAATTGGGGGGGCATACTTTCACTTTTGCATAGGCTTCCGCTTCACATACCTTCACTTTTTGCCTTTTAATTCTTCAAATGTGCACCTAAAAGAGGGTTCACCTGTACTTTCTTTGCAGCATCTATGTGTGGTGTTCTAGGTGAGTGCATGAATTGACTAAGCACTCCCACACTATATGATATATCTTGTCTTGTGTGAGTAGCATATATCAAGCTACCAACTAAGCTTTCGTACTCTTTAGGATCATCAATCTACTCACCTTCATAAACACTTCATTCATGGTTCAATTCCAAAGGTGTCCTTGCAAGCTTTGTGTTTTCCATTATAAACTTGAGAAGTAGGTCTTCAATGTATCATCTCTGAGTTAGATACATCCCTTCATCTATATAAATCACTTGCATGCCTAGGAAATATGTGACATCACCTAAGTCACTCCTTTTGAACTCCTCTTACATGTGTCTCTTGATCCTTTGAATGCCATTCAGATCATCGCCTATCACAATAATATCATCTACATATACACATAGATAGATAACCTCATTTTGATCCCTTTTGATAAATAGAGAAGGATCTAAGTTGTGAGGTTTGAACCCTTGATCTTGAAGATATATAGACAACCTATAATGCCAAGCTCTAGGAGCTTGTTTCAATCCATACAATGCTTTCTTAAGTCTACAAACATAAGATGTATGATTAGGTTTTTCAAAACCTGGTGGTTTTGACATGTATACATATTTTCCTTATCCAAGCATTTAAGAATGCATTTTTCATATCAAGTTGGAGGAGTCTCCAATTTCTTGCAGCAACTACAGTTATCGATGTTCTGATTGTAGTCATCTTTACAACTGGTCAGAATGTTTTCTCATATTCGATAACATGAGTTTGTGAGCATCCTTTTGCAACTAATCTTGCCTTGTACCTGCAAATTGATCCATTTGATTTTCTTTTAACTTTATATACCCATCTGCAATCAATTATCTTTTGATTGGGTGACATTCGAATCAAATCCCAAGTATCCATCTCCTACAATCCATCTATTTCTTCTTTCATGTCCTTTTCCCAATTAGGGGGTTTCCCTTTGCCTCTTCATAAGTTGAGGGTTCCTCTAAAATTGAGTCCTCTACCAAGTTCTAGAAGAACATGTTTCATCTCTATGGTGGCATCCTTGCCCAAATGATTAAAAACATCATCTAGCTTTGCATTTGATAAACTCATCTGAGTACAAAGTACTAAATGAATAATAAAGGTGGATCTAAAAACATCCTTGGCCAATTCAATGTGTTCAATATGTGCTATCTAGGACCTAACATGTGAAATGGGTGGATCTAAATTACAAATCCAATTTCAAGCATCACTAGTGCATGGATTTAGTAATCTAGGTGGGATTCTTATTCTTGAAAAGACATTGAGAACTCTCGATTCAATTGAATTTGATTAAGAAAACTACAAGTTTTGTTGTTCCAAACATCTAAGTTGAATGTTTGTACTATGGTTGAATCCCAACCAACAATTACTTGCTTTTTCATCGAATTGGAGGACTAATTTGTCCTCATAAGCTTGAGAAATCATATGTAAAATGTAGGAGAAATTTTTCCAGTCAACCTTACTTTAACCTGATCAAGTTAATTAAAAAATAAACATTTTCAAACTTAAGATAGTTTTCTCAAAGACTTTATCTTTAAGTTCTTGGGAATTGTCAATATTATGAGCAATTCCTAACTTTTCCTTTCAAGAGTGTATTGAACTCTATGAAATTCATTAGAGTTATGCTATGTAACTTGAAGCAAAATCAAATAAATAAATCAACTTAGCATCTTTTGAAGATTGAAAGGGTTCTTGTACATAACCACTAGCTATGATGTTTAATGTACTTACTTGGTTCCAACTCGCTAACCCTGGAATTTTGTGAAAAGAATCACATAATCTATTTGAGTCAAATCCAAAAGACTTGGAAAGCGAAAAGAAAGAACTAAAAATTAATTCAAACCTCTAAGATACTTGAACTTGCTATGAGTCAAATTCTAGCTGACTCAAGACTACAACTTCTCAAGGATTTGTTTCAACAAGGTATTGAAGCAATTTATTTGTTTGAATGAGAAATAAACTTGATTCCCAAAATGATTGCTATATTAAAGCTAAACATCATCCAACCACAAGATACTATCCAACATCATTATTGCTGGAGATCTTTAATTCTCCAAATATCTGATCTATCTTGATGTAAGAACTCTTCTATATCAAGAATAAACCAAACTTTACACAAACGTTACATTATCTTTCAAGTTCATTAAGAAATACTTCTCTGGATCTGTTTCAGTTGGGGATTTAAATCCGTTTATGAACCACTGAGTAATGACATCGTCTGGTAAATTGGCATGCACTGGTGGTAACTACTGTAAATGAGTCCGGAATAGAGTGGCATAGTCTTGTACATTCTGGTGTGGCTTCTGCCTGTTATTCTACAGGCAATCAAAAATTTCTGTTGGGTTTTTCTTTAACCGAAATTGTTGCAGAAATGCATCCTTCACGTCATCGTACTGCCAGAAATGATTCAAGTCATACTCGGTTAACCAGCGTGCAACTTCATTAACCAAAGTTGACTGGAACACAATGGATTTATAAACAGGGTCTATTGGGTAATTCAAAACTGCGTAATTAATTTCAAATGTCCGCACATGCGCATCGGGATCATCTCCCAAAAAACCTCCAAATTTTGTGTATGTGACTCCGGTTGGCACCGGACGCGGTGGAATAATCTGTTGTTGTTGTTGTTGTTGTTGCTACGAGCTACTCATGTTGCCTGAATTTTGGGGAAGTATTTCTTGATGTTCTTGGGCCGTATGGTCACTTTGTCCACTTTTCGATCCTAAGATGTCTCTGAACCAATTACTTAGCTCAAAATCTAACAGCCCTTTCTCAATTTTGGTGTCAAAATTGGCTAAACTTGCACCTAAAAACGGTGAATGCAATAAATTCTTGCCGAACAATAGCGCACTATCACCGAGATCACCGAATTGTCACCGGAGATCACCGAATTATCACCAGATAATAGCGAACTATCACCGAAGATCACCGAATCGTCATCGGGCAATGCTGAACTGTCACCGGTCAACGCCAAAGTACAACAAAAAACTAACATACTGTCTTCAAAATGTACCGGACTATCACCGGAACGCACCAGATTATCGCCGCAAACTACAGAACTACTTCTGCACAGCACCGAACTGACACCGAAATTGCGACTAGCTTGTTGGATTGAACCTTCTGCAATAACTTGGTTGTTCTTCACTTTTACCACCAGAGGGTGTTCCTAACGAACTCGAAACTACCCAGGGATGCTGATCACTTTGGTATTTGGGATAAGATTTGTCGGAACGTGTTACCGGCATATATCAAGGAATTCTTCTTCGACCCTTAACCTTTTTCTTCAACTGGCTACTCCATTTCCCATAGACGGTGCCAGTGTTAAACTAATGTTTAAACTGTTTATCCTACTGGGTTTTTGGGATGGTTAGGGGTTTGTAAAAGAGAGGCCCTATTTGTATTTTTCCCAAATCTACAGATTCGATTGTATGCTACTACACCGACTTAATGCTCCGAATTAAACTATCTTTCAACTACTTATCTATTCTGTACATTACAACTTCTTCACCACAATACGCATAAACATGCAACTTCATCACTTTACCGCAATATCAGATCAACTTAATACTTCATCAAAGATTTAACAAATTACTAAACTTAATGAATAGAGTTACAACATACTCAGAATACTCAAGATTTCAACAATGCACTATGCTCCACTTCAGGCACTCGCCCAAACCAACAGTTTGGCATCGACCACCTTCTATTTCACACACGCTCTTTTCATTAATAAAAAAGAGTTACAACGATTGCGCTATGCCTTTTCGGTGTGCGTGCAACTTTTTAGAATTACATTACAGAATATGTTAATTCCATTTCGGTAGCTCACAGCTTGGATGGACCAAAGTTACAAAGGTTTAAAGAGATGGTAGGTATAAAGAAGGTGCACTTAATCACAATTGATGATTGAGGGGGAGCTGTTGGAGCAAGAAAATCATCAATGGATGATTACATGAAGTCTAGGAATGAAGAAATGAAGAAAAGACTCAAGCTCAAAGCATGAAGTCAAGTGGAGAATCAAGACTAAATGTTCTATACACTTATGTATATTAGTTCTGGAAAAATACTTAAAAATACTTTGACGTAGTGAAGATTTCATAATCATATGCATATATATACTCATGTATAGTCGTGACATAGAAGAGAAATGAAGAATAGATGAGAATATAGTCAATAGAAATCAAGTTTTCTAAGTGATGATGTGTAGAGAGTTTTTTCGTGAGATTAGCAACTAGTCTTTCCTAGAATTCTCTCAGCCTGATCATGCGGATCACGAAATCTTTTGTACATGCCTAACTCAGAAGCTAAGCAAGCTATGACCAAAATCTGATGATCTAATTCTCTTCACATTGTGTGTATGACAAGTAGGAACATTCATATGTAGAAGTCTGCAAGTGAAGTTCTCAGAATCACACATTTTGCTGCTAAGAGATTTGCTTGGATATCAGTGCTCAGTGTAAAGTTTTTTATGTTTGAGCATTCAAAATCTAAGTTAGAAGGCAAGGAAGCCTTGGATAAAAGCATTTAGTAAAACGGGTTAGATTATGACAAATCAACTTAAGAAGTTGACCATGTCAAAGTTACCATTTTTGGAAGGTAGTTTCTGACATAAGTTTGATCTAAGTGATCAAATTAGAAATATAATGGTTCTTTTGAGCAACTAATGATCATTATGATTGCACAAAGGTAGTATAAATATGTTTGCATCATTTGAATGATTAAAATCGAAGTCATATATAGAGATAAAAGTTTATTTCTGAAGCAGATAGTTGAAGCTGAAGGAAACTTCTTAAAGTGTGTGGATTCATGGAAGATTTAGAGTGGTTGAAGGCATCCAAGCATTCAAATGAGGATCCTCTAAAACAAATTTACTGTACTAAATGTAAAAATACAGGACACATCAGCTCAACATGCGCTCTAAATCAGATGTATTGCGCCATTTGCCATACAACGGACCACACTACGGAGACTTGCCCTTATAATGCAAAATTACAGAGAAGAGCGGCGGTCAATGCTATCATTCAGGATCAAGGGCAACCAACTAGTCACTACATACCACCACAAATGAGGAATACTCATTACCAAGGATACAAGAACTATAGAGGAGCATGGTCAACGAACTTTGGACAAACTCGATGGAATGCGGGTCCATCAGGTGAAGGTGCATCTCCTCCACCACCTAAATGTCATTACTGCGATGAAATAGGGCATATCCATAGGTACTGTAAAGATGCAGCTGAGTACGATAAAAGAAAAAAGGGATGACAACACCCGATGGCAAACATGGTGTACATTTCAGAAGTAGACACTCAAACAGCAGTAGTGCAAACACGCTCGGGAAAGCAATTACAACCAGTTGCGGAGATTTTTGAACCTGGAATCCGCGAACAGCAGAAGGTGTTTACTAAAGCAAGCAAGTGGGCGACTCAGGAACAAACTGTTTTTCCTGACCTAGTCCCAGTGATGCAGCAAAGTATACCACAGTCAGTAGATGTCTTATCCAAGGCGTCCATTACACTACCATTGGGACAATTATTGGCTTTGGTTCCTTGCATGCACCAATAGTTTCAGCAACAGGTCAGTCCAGGACTCTCATGTGCTCCTTCGACAGCAACAATCCAACACGAATTGGACCTAATGGTGGACCATACGGTGCCCTTGATTACGGTCTCGTATAAGAATCATAAAATAACACAAGTATTAATCGATGGAGGTTCTGGAGTAAACATTCTTCTCCAGAGGTTTAAAAACATTCAATATTGTTCTAGATCCATTAGATCTCGTTTTGACCTTTTTAGTTTTTCATCTAGATCAAGATGAAACCATTGTTGTTGACATTCTTGGTGAAATTACCTATGAGATCCATAGGGTGGCTACTCTACATGTGGACTAGAGAGAGGTTTTCATTCCTTTTCAATGAAGAGACGTTGTCTAATTTTCACACTTTTTTTCTTTGTTTGTTTGAACTTTTCTTTGGAGTGGCGTTCCCTAATTTGGTGTTGTTTTTATTGTAGCTTTCATTCCTAGCAGATCCTTTCAACATAATGCTAGTGCATGAAGCAAGCCTAAGTGCTTGCTTTATGCCTTACGAATTTTCTTCATATTTGAGGCATAATCTTGTACACATAACATTATATAATTAATGAGTTATAAATGTTAATGTCAAGATTTATCTTTGCCAAAAGTAAAGGAGATATTTGGAAATAATCTTGTGGACACATTGGAAGCCAAATACCACTTATTCATTTGAATTTAAAAATCAAATCAACTCGTATGGACTACTTTTGGGTGGAATCAATCAACATTTATGAGAAAAATTGGTCACTTTAGTCAGCGGACATAAGCTGATTATCACACTCATTTTTGAATGATTCATGTCTTGCCTAAAGGTTAGAGGAGTCCTCCACTCTTTCATTGTATCATATATTGGTTGGAAAATCATTTACCTAGGTTGAAAACTTCATTGCATGGTTTGAACCAAGCACTGCGTGCTTGGTATGAAAAGATACCCACTTGCTCACAACAGTTTTGAGAATAGTCCAATTGAGAGCACCTTATATGTTAAGCATGCAAATGATGTACTTCTATTCATTATTGTATATGTTGATGACATGCTTCTAATTTCCTAATGAGAACCATATTGTTGATTCATTTAAGGTTGATTTGCATGTCTCTTTTGAGATGTCAGAATTGGGACATTTGAATCATTATTTAAACATTCACTTTATGCACGTTGATGGAGGAATAGCTTTGTGCCAAACAAAATACGCTGACACATTATTGCAATGTTTTGGCCTTCAAGCTTGCAAACCTATTGCCACTCCCATGGAAACAAGTATAATGTTGAGTTTTCATGATGATGGAGATGCATTTGATGTTGTTATCTATCAGTAGGCTCTTGGATGCTTGATTTACTTATGTGTAATGCAACCTGATATTCACTGTGTTGTCTGTCAGATGAGTAGGTTTATGTTACAAAGTAATTTTATGACATGAGGTTTTGATAGGTTTAAATGGATCTAGGATCATTGGTCATTCAAGTGTAGGGTAGAAGTCTCGAGAATAGACTTAATGAAAGGTGAGCCCATTGGAGTTGGGACAAGTAAAGAAGATGTGGCCAACATATTCAATGGACTGGTAACAGCGCTCGCACCAAAGAGGCACCCCACAAATTTTTCTAGCATTTTGGTTGGTCTAGATTCTGGGGTGAAGAATTTGCCATAGGAGGACAAACTTTTTGTTTTCTATGAGAGGGTGCCAGATAGCCATGAACTCCATTTCCCATCGTAGTCGCATCCAAGACAAGCACCACTTCTTGCTGAGGTTGACCTGAAAATCAATGATTCCTTTGATATTTTGGATTTTAGTTAGACAATTACCATTGTGCCATCTGAGACGCAACGAACATGGCGAGTCGTGTCCCATGAGGAGATGGAATTTAGAACGGTCCCAGGCAAGATGTCTGCTTTGTAGAATGTTCCATTCTTCATAGGTAATGCTGACACTAGGGTCGATATCGTCGAAGTTGACCCATTGGTTGGTGTCTTGCTTCCAAAGATGTTTCCATTTTTTGAAGCCCGTGTTCCATAGCCTCTTGGCGCTTTGAATGTTCCAAGATTCCACATTCCTGATCCCATGGATCGAAAACCAAATAGAGTCATTCTGTCTGATATCGACCGTCCACTTCCAATGTTCACTGATTCTTATAAAGCTTTTGAACTTATTCTAACTCTTCCATAGGGAGCACACAAGGTTTGAGCCTTTTGGGAAAACCGATATCAGGGAAAACAATAGCATCAGAATGTCAAGATTCTTCCAATTTGGGAATCCCACAAAAGTCAAAGCGTTCTTGTTTTTGAATATCAATTTGGACCACAAAGACTCCCCGTTGCACCAAGTCTTAATCATCCATTTTGCTGCAAGTTTGGTAGCCATGCAATCCATGTCCAGAATACCCAGGCCCCCACTATCCCTTTGGTTGGTGTAGATGGACCATTTGATTTTAGGAAACCCCCTCCTATTGTGGTCGCCTATCCAAAGGAAGTTTCTGCAAATACTTTCCAGTTTCGACAACTCTTTCTCTTTTATTCTCCAACAAGAGAGGAAGTAAATGGTCGACAAAATGAGGAATGTGTAAGTAACCACTGCGCGACCTGCAAGATTGATTTGCATACCTCTCCAATAGTTTAGCTTGCTTTCCATTTTGGCGAGGACCCAACTCTAGAACTGTTACACTTATGTGTTCCTCAGGTAGCTTTGATGTGAACCTTTTCCCTATACATGGGCACTTTTTACTCTAGTGCTAGCTAGAGGTTTTTTCCCCATGTTACCACATACTTGATACTCTCATATGTGGTGGTACTTTGTACTTAGGGATATTATTCAACTCTTACTTCAGTTCAGTTCATCGATCAATAGAGAGAGCTATTCCAGCCATCGTCTTCTCAGTGTGTCTTGCTGCATTTGTGCTCCTTGTGTGTGCTTCTTGTGTGTCTCTCGCACTTCTACACACACCCAACAATGGTATCAGAGCATGTTCAGCTTCTTCTCAAGTTTTGGTTTTTCGCGTCGCGGCGCGCGCACTTTAACAGTGCAAATCGACTTCGGAGCATAGAACTGTGAATTTTAGCAGCCCGAAAACATTTCCACCAGGTGCGCTGGGGTTTTACCCCCATTTCGAAGCCATTTGTGCAGTCAGAATCGCCATCAGAGTGACGGTTTGTGAGCTGAAATTTCAGCACTCATTTCAGCTTTCCTCGAAGTGAAGATTTTGTCACATTCTTGTTCCTTAGTGAAATGGCGGGCAGCAATGACTTGTTTGGCATGCTTCAAGCTGAAGATAAGCTTGATGGGACCAACTATCCGATGTGGTCTTACATGATGAAGCATGTTCTTGTTGCAAAACAACTTTGGAACATAGTGACAGATGTAGATCGAAGACCGGCAGGTGCTTCTACTTCACAGTCTACTGTCACAGATGGAGCTTCTTCTTCGAGTACAGTGGTTTCTCCTTCTCCACCTACACAGGAGCAGCTTAGATGGGATGGAAAAGATGCTCAAGCTCATGCTTTGATTGCGCTTTCAGTGAAGCGTCATATAGTTCCACACATTCGGTCATGTTCTACATCACGACAGGCATGGGACACTCTTGCTTCTTTGTATGCCATGCGTAATGAAGCACGTGTTGCATACTTGAGGAAGCAACTTGAGGATGTATGTATGGCTGAAAATGAGTCATTGGATGTGTATGTGACACGCATCAAGGACTTGAAAGAGCAATTGGCAAACATAGATGAGATTATTCCAGATGCATCACTCATTTCTACATCGTTGAAAGGATTACCGGAATCTTTTCAAAGCTTTGCTACTACACTCCGTTTGGTTGCAAAAGGAAATCCTAATATGTATGCATTTGATGAGGTTGTGTCTCTTCTTTTGCAAGAAGAGCAATCTAGAGTGAATAGGAGTGGTTTGATTGAGGGAACGCAAGCACTTGCTATCTCACAAAAGGGGAAAAGCAAGTATGGTTCAGCTTTGGGTTCATCAAAACCAAAGCCTCAAGCTTCCTCTTCCACTCATTCCTCTAATGATGGTGATTTGCAAAAGAAGAAGAGATGCAAATATTGCCAGAAGGCTGGTCATACTATTGATGAGTGTAGAAAGCTTGCAAAACGCAATGAAAAGAAGAAGGAATCCGGCATGTCTATTGCTGAAAATTCAGCAAATGCAAAGAATGATGAAGCTAACATGGCTCAAGATTTTTGGGCATGTGTTGTTACATGTCATTATGATGCTTCTTTACATTCTAAATGTATGGTTGTGAGTGAGGCTGATTCCGATTGGTTCTTTGATAGTGGTGCTTCAAAGCACATAACATCATGCAAAAGATTTTTTGCCTCTTTGAAAGATGCACCTAAAGGAGGACATGTGGTGTGTGCAAACAATGCCTCTTATCCTATCATTAGAGTAGGAGAAATTGAGCTTACGACTGCAAATGGAGGTGTGATTCTCTTGAAAAATGCATTGTATGTGCCCGATATCAAGAAGAACTTAATTTCAGTTCCGTTGATTGCCAAAGCTGGACTTCATGTACACTTTGTTGATGATAAGTGTATGGTTCATGATTTCAGCAATGGTGATGTTATCGTGATGTCCGATACATTATGTAATGGTTTGTATCGCATGGATACATACAAGAGGGCTGCCTCGAATGCCTTAGTTGCTCATACTTCTTCCATGGCTGAAATGGAGCTTTGGCATGCTCGTTTTGGTCATTTAAACTTCAATAGTTTGCTCTACTTGCAAAAGAAGGATATGGTTATTGGCTTGCCTACACTTGAGTCCATTGAAAAGCATGCATGTGAAGGTTGCATTCTTGGAAAAATGCATCGTGCTTCTTTTCCAAAAGATAGTCATACACACACTACAAGAAAATTGCAACTTGTTCATAGTGATGGATATGGTCCCGTCAAGACTCCATCTTTTGGGAAGCATGTATATTTTGTTACCTTCATTGATGATGCTACTCGCCATACATGGGTGTATCCTATGAAAGCAAAGAATGAGGTATTTTCTTGCTTCAAAGCATTTTTAGCTATGGCTGAAAATTTTTCTTCACAAAAGCTTTTGACTCTACGCACGGATCATGGTGGTGAGTACATGTCACATGAGTTTAATGCTTTTCTTCGTGAAAGAGGTATTTCACACCAATGTACGGTGCCATATAGACCTCAACAAAATGGTGTTGCCGAGCGTAAAAATAGAACTCTACTTGAAATGGCACGATGTATGGTTAAAGGAAAGCATCTTCCTCATAAGTTTTGGATGGAAGCGGTCATGTGTGCAAATTATGTGTTGAATCACTGCCCTACAAAAGCATGAGATTCATCACTCCTTATGAGGCTTGGAATGGTCATAAGCCTATGGTTAGTCATATGCGTGTGTTTGGTTGTTTGGCATATGCTCTTGTGCCATCACAACAACGTCACAAACTTGATGACAAGGCAAAGAAATGTATATTTGTTGGTTATAGTGCTGAAAGTAAGGGATATCGGTTGTACCATCCATTGACGAACACAATTATTGTGAGTCGCGATGTGATATTTGCTGAAAATTCAGTTTTCCCTCTACTTGAATGCAAAAAACTGCCAATAGCTAGCTCACAAGATGTGTTCGATACACTCATGCCTTTGTTCCAAAATGGTGCGCTTGACTATGGCCATGTAGACCAGCCAACTGAGGTTCAAAGGGCTGAAAAATTCCAGCCAAATAGGGCTGAAAATGCATATAATTTCCAGCCAAACATGGTTGAAAAAATTCAGCCAAAAATTGTCAAAACTGTTGGAAATTTCCAGCCACATATGGCTGAACATTTGCGTCAAAATATGGCTGAAACTGAGCACGAAATTCAGACAATGCATGATGTACATATTGAAGATGTTTTACATAATGAATGCATGTCTATCAAGAGTGCACAATCTATGCCAAAGTGGCTGAAACAAACTTTGCAGGACAGCAAATTGAGTGCACCTTTACTTGGTAGAACAAGATCAAGCTCTCACCATGCATCAAATAATTTTGTGGAGTAATCTCTTATTGCTACAGCATGTAATGAAGAGCCACTTTCTTTTGAAGATGCATGTGACCATCCACAATGGATGAGTGCTATGCAATCAGAAATGGATTCCATACATAGGAGTGGTACTTGGGAGTTATGTAAATTGCCAAAAGGAAAGAATGCCATTGGTACAAAGTGGGTTTACAAGATTAAGAGAAAATCTGATGGTAGCATTGATCGCTACAAAGCTAGATTGGTTGCCAAAGGATATGCACAACAATATGGCATTGACTATGAGGAAACTTTTGCACCTACTTCACGCATGACTACCATTCGTACCGTGGTTGGATTGGCTGCCCATCGAGGTTGGAAAGTGCATCAATTGGATATAAAAACAACCTTCTTGAATGGTGATTTGCAAGAAGAGGTTTATGTGAAGCAACCTCCTGGATTTGCTATGAAAGGGAAAGAGAATATGGTTTGTCGCTTGCATAAAGCCTTGTATGGTCTCAAGCAAGCTCCACGTGCATGGTATGACAAAATACATAAGCACTTGATTGCTCTTGGCTTCACATGTAGTCCGATTGAAAGCACACTCTATGTACGCAAAAATGGGGCTGATCTTATAGTGCTTGTTCTTTATGTTGATGACATACTCTTGACTGGGTCATGTGATGCAAAACTTGACATTCTTATGGTTGATTTGCAGCATACTTTTGATGTCACTTATCTTGGTCTTTTGAGCTACTATCTTGGCATCCAGTTTGTATCCGTTGAGGGGGGAATTGTTATGCATCAAGCAAAGTTTGTTGAGAAACAACTTCAGCGATTTGACTTTGAGGATTGTAAGCCAGTTTCCACGCCAGTTGAGATAGGATTCAGGTTCTCGGTTGAGGATTCCAGTGATGCATTTGATACTTCTCTTTATCAGCAGGCTGTGGGATGTCTTATATATGCATGCAACAGAAGGCCGGATATACAGTATGCAGTTTCCCAGTTGAGTCGATTCATGCATAGCCCTGGCACTAAGCATTGGCAAGCGGTGAAATGTGTGTTTAGATATCTTCAAGGCACTTTGAGCTTATGTCTCTTTTATGGCAGAGATGTTCAGCCATGCTTGCATGCTTTTGCGGATAGTGATTGGGCTCGCGTGTCCACTAGTGGTCATTGCTTTTTCCTTGGAGACTCATGCATATCTTGGTTGAGTAAGAAGCAACCTACAGTGGCGACATCGAGTTGTGAAGCTGAGTACAGGGTAGTTTTCACAGCTACAGTGGAGTGTATATGGCTGAGACGCCTATTGATGGATCTTTGCATGGAGATTGATGCTGCTACACATATTCTCACTGATAGTCAGAGTGCTTTGGCTGTTGCACGAAACCCAGTGTTTCATGCACGGACCAAACATATTGAGGTGCATTATCACTATGTGAGAGAGCGCCTTCATGCACGAGATATTGATTTGGTATATGTGCCTACACAAGATAATGTGGCAAAAATATTCACCAAAGCTCTTCCACGGGAAAAGTTTGAAGCTTTTCGCAAAGCTTTAGGCTTGTTACCTTGTGGGGGCTGATCTGTCACTCCCTGTATGTGTTCACATCATTCGCTCCAGGGGGGTTTGTTACACTTATGTGTTCCTCAGGTAGCTTTGATGTGAACCTTTTCCCTATACATGGGCACTTTTTACTCTAGTGCTGGCTAGAGGTTTTTTCCCCATGTTACCACATACTTGATACTCTCATATGTGGTGGTACTTTGTACTTAGGGATATTATTCAACTCGAGGATTGTAAGCCAGTTTGTGCTCCTTGTGTTTGCTTCTTGTGTGTCTCTCGCACTTCTACACACACCCAACAAGAACTACTCCATCGAGATACCAAAGCCCAAGGGAAACCCAAGAAGCTCGAAGACTTGGCCTAGGGGAATGTTTTGGCATCCATGTTCAAAGAGAAGGTTAGGTTTGGATCCAGAGGCTTCGTGAACAGTACAATCGACAAAATAATAAATGCTTGATATTTCTCTCATTCTTCAAAGAGTATAGAAAAACTACTATGAATATTGTTTATATAGGAGATGAACCCAAGATGAGGACCTGTGAGTGGAAGAAGGTAAAGCCTAGCAACTGATCTCTACCACAACATCCAATGAGTTTACACTTCAATGTTTATTATGTTTTTCCTTTGTATAAATGCAAGTTGTGTGTGCATTTTTTTTGTGGAGAATATTCATTGTAGTATTTGGGATTCAATCTTGTATCCATCTGTGTGGATGATGAAGATGTAACCAAGAAGCCACTTTTTGTGCATGGATAATAAATGAGCAACTCCAAATAATATATCGATGCACCACCCATCTCTTTGTTGTCTTGCGATGTAGAAAAATGCTATTTCTACCATGGTTTGGAGGATTAAAACTTTTGAAGCTTCAATGGAGTCTTCATGTACCACCCGACTTTCTACATTATAGTGTGTTCATGCATAGCAGTAGTGTCCATCAATTTATTAAATAAGACAAGCTAGAGAATAGAAAAACAAAGCCTCATTTTGCTCGGATGCAGATTCAAGATACATCCAATGACTTTGTGTGGACAAGAACCAGAAACCTGGCATGCATCCAAAAGCTCATGCATGGAAAAAAAATGTTGATTGTACATCTCTCCTTCCAAAATAATACCTTAAATACACAACAAAAGCTTCCTTCTTGTTAGAAAAGTTTCTATATGCACTCGGGCACATGCACTAGCATGTTTATATTTTTAAAGGAAGCAGTGTTATTATGTTTGTGAAATGACGTATGCAGTGCATGTATGGAGAGCACGAGAGATGTTTGAGTTCATTTAGGGCATGAAAAAACATGCTAACATTCTTGGAAGCATATGCATTTTCAAATATAAGTGTATAATTGTTTATGAAGTAGATATAAGAATGTACTTTCATAGCAGTTGGCTTACCTTTGACATTTAGACAAAATACTAGTTAGTTGCAAAATTATGCTAGATACACCCTTACAACTCAAGTAACTATTAGATTCTCTCCCAATATGATACCTAGGTATCACATACTTAATGAAGAGTTACTCAGTATGCTAAATGTCTTGCTTAGTAAAAATAAGCCCAAGAAGAAAGTTCAGCATTGATGTTTTCTTGCCATCTTGATACACAAGAAGACATGAATACATAAAAACTTATCAAGATTTATGATGTACCTAATTCTAAATGATCCTTAGAGAGTCATAAAGAAAAGTTAAGAAAGAGAATTTACACTTTCTTGTGTATTTCTCTCGCATTCAAATGGGATGATAACTTAAGAAATTTTCCAAGTTCTATGAGCAATTTCAAATCAAAGCTCTCAATTGATTCCATCCAAAGGAGCAATGGAAATAAATGAAGGCTAATTGAACTTAACATAATTTTCACTTTGAAAGCTCAATAGATTGATGCTAGGTTCTATGGTTGAATCTATAGCAATGATGCTAATGCCAACAAAACATGGAAACTTTGAAAGAAATCTTTCTCTTACAAGGGTTAGAGAGTTAATTTTTCTGTAGCTTCAAGAGCAACCATAAACAAGTGATCTTTAGGAAATGAAATAATTCCTAAGGACCATAATTTAAAGAAAGTATTATAGTATTCTATTTCATGAATCATGGTAATTTTCTATTATATTCACGGAGAACTATCTTTTGGGAGTACAAGAACTTCAAGAAATGGATCTCTATTGAATCATGAACTTTTCCCAAAACAAGAATGAGTTCATAAATATGTTAAAAAACGTGTTTTCATTTTGAAAGATATTCTAAACATAAGGAAGCTTTGAGTTCATTTCAAGTGTATTTTCTAGGAAAAAGGGACAAAATCATTAAATCCTAACTCTTGGTTAGGAACAAGAAAGTAAAAACCTTTAGGATATAGATGTTCAGCCAATAATGTTTTAAGAAAATAACTTTTTAGCATGCTATAGTTTAGAAAGTATGGGATCCCTAAACCTAAAGGTGGTTGTAAACCACAAAGAGAATGGAAGTATGTCCAAGTTCAACTTATCCAAAGGATGAAAACAGTTGACTGTTTCAGGTATCTAATATGAAACAGTGATGATGGTAATTAAGACTTTGGATGGTAAAACATAAAGTTTTGCTATCCTTAAAGGGATTTCTCAAAAGTGAAATCCAAAAGCATGAGTGGATGCTTAGATTTAAGTAGTAGAGAGATTCTTGTAATGTCCTTGAGGTAGCTACTTAAAGCTTCAATAATAAAGGAACCTAAAGACAAGAAATGAAAAACTCTTTTTGCATATCTACTTAAAGCTTCAATAAGAAAGGAATATAAAGACAAGAAGTAAAAAGTTCTTTTCAATACAAATTTGTTTAGTAAAATAGGACTTGAATTTGAGAAATTCAAGAACTTGGAATTATAAATCATTTTTCTTTGAAAACCCTAGAAAAGAAGGATCGATATTCCATCCAAAAGTTTTCAAGTTTCCAAGGCAAAGCACAAGGATCGTGAAACCATCATGTGGAGGAATGAAAACCTAGAAAATTAATCTAGAGGTAATTCCGTAGAAACTCTTTTAAAGAATTTAAGTGAGAAGGTAATCTATAGAGATGTGTTTGGACTTTACGATGTATCACTCACGCATCAATGTGAATATAAAATAGGGTGCTATGGGACACCAAATTTTATACAGAGATTGATGTAGGAAAGATAGTATGGGATATAAGAGCATGGGATGATAAGTATATTTTTGTCTTAGAATGAATCTTGAAGTAAGATTGGATCCTGAAAGGAATTCAAACTTCAATGAATAAGTTTAAATTCAAGGAGACCAAAAGCACGATCTCAAGACACTGTGTTTTACAAGATCCTTCAAGATCAAGTAAGTAAGAAGATCACAAAGTAGTTAACTTCAAGGACCTTCGTTTATAATTCAAATATTGAAAAGCATGTTCTTATTGGAATTATGGAATACTTCAAGATAGAGTGCTTTTAATTAATAAATATTTGATAAATTTATGAATAAATAGGACTTTAAAATGATCCTTTAAACTAAGGTTGGAAAGACTAAGTTAGTTTGAAAGCACCTAGTGAGAGTGTGACTTGGTGATATCAATATCTTGGCTAGTAATGTGCAAGAAATAAATTCCTAGTAGGGAGCCATAAAGTGCTGAATAAAGGAGTTGACATAGTCTCAAGTAAAGCATTATTTTGCGTAAAATATGAGCAATAAAACCTCAGTTGGTTGACGTAATTGTTGGAGCAAGACAATCATCAATGGATGATTACATGAAGTCTAGGAATGAAGAAGTGAAGAAAAGACTCAAACTCAAAGCATGAAGTCAAGTGAAGAATCCGGAAGAAATGTTCTATACACTTATGTATATTGGTTTTAGAAAAATACTTAAAAATACTTTGATGTACTGGCGAGTTCATACTCATATGTATATATACAATCATGTAGAGTCCTGAAATAGAAGAGAAGTGGAGAATAGATGACAATATAGTCAATAGAATACAAGTTTTCTAAGTGATGATGTGTATAGAGTTTTCTCATGAGATTAGTGACTAGTCTTTCCTAGAATTCTCTCAACCTGATCATGTGGATCAGGAAATCTTTTGTACACATTTAATTCACAAGATAATTAAGCTATGACCAAAATCGGATGATCTAATTCTCTTCAATTTGTGTGTATGACAAGTAGTAACATTTCTATGTAGAAGTCTGCAAGTGAAGTTCCTAGAATCACACATTTTGCTGCTTAGAGATTTTCTTGGATATCAGTGCTCAGTGTAAAGTTTTTTATGTTTGACCATTCAAAATCTAAGTTAGAAGGTAAGGAAGCTTTGGCTAAAAGCATTTAGCAAAAAGGGTTAGATTTGAGAGAAATCAACTCAAGAAGTTTACCATGTCAAAGTTGCCATTTTTGGAAGGTTGACATAAGTTTGATCTAAGTGATCAAATTAGAAATCTAATGGTTCTTTTGAAGAACTAATGATCATTATGATTGCGCAAAGGTAGTATGAATATGTGTGCTTCATTTGAATGATTAAAATCAAAGTCATATATAGAGACTGAAGTTCATTCCTAAAGGAGACAGTTGAAGTTGAAGGGAACTTCATACAGAGAAGTATTTCTTAATGAACTTGAAAGATAATGTAATGTTTGTGTTAAGTTTGGTTTATTCTTGATATATAAGAGTTCTTACATCAAGATAGATGAGAAATTTGGAGAATTAAAGGTCTCTGGGATTGGCATCAAAGTAGAAAGATCAAATCAAGGTGAAGAAGAAGCAAGGAGAATCCCGACTGTTGCAGATATTAAAGATCTTGTGAAATGAAGGATCAAAGAGTAAAGTTTGGAAGAAAACCTGAAGAAGAACAAATAAGGAGTTCAAAGGATCAAGAAGAATTAAAGCTTCATATCAAAGGTACGTTATATCACCATAAATCTTAGTAATTGTAGACATAGAAGTCAAGAGATGGGCTTGTAGATTGACAAGCTAGATAGAGAGAACTATCCAACATGGTTCATGAGGATGGAAGCACACCTCATGAGCAAAGAGTTTATATCATTTATTACACAAGAAGAAGAAAATCCTGAGTTTAAGGATCGAAGTGTTCCAACAAGAGAAGAACTTGCAGAATTGAAGAATTGGATGAAGAAAGATGCTCAGGCTAGGAGCATCATTTACATGGCTGTAAATGATTATCTTGGACCACACATTAGAGGATTAGAAAGTGCAGCAGATGTATGGAATGCTTTGGAAGAACATTTCCAAAACACAACCAAATCGAGGAAGGCGTTTACAACTTTCAAGAAGAAAGGTTCTCAGTCAATCTCTAATTATGTTATAAGGATGAAGGACATTGTAGATAGTTTGGGAGTAGTAGATGAAGAAATTAAAGAAGATAGGTTGGTAAGGCAAATACTTACAGGTCTAAGAGGAGATGAAAAGTGGAAGCCTTTCATATTGTCTACAAAATTATCATTAGAACATTTTACTACTGACCTTAATCAATTGCTAGGACATATGCTAGCATTTGAGCAGGACATTAAAGAAGAGAATGACAGAAGTTCAAGTCTAGCAATGTATTCAAAGGACAAGAAGAAGAATGCTAAAGGCAAGCAAACAAATGATGAAGAAGGATCTTCAAGTCACGTAAAATTCATGAAAGGGAAGATGAATTTCAGAGGTAAAGGTAGAGGAGGTAAGAATAAGGAAAATGCTAAAGCTTGTTGGATTCGTGGAAGAACAAATCATTTGGCAAATGATTGCTTGTATAAAAGTGAATGGACATACAGTTCAAATAGGGGACAACACCAAACACAAATATGAGAGGATTGGATCAATAAAGAAAAAGAGTGGAAGCACACTTCTAAGCAAGGTACTTTATGTTCCAACAATTCCTAAAAATCTAATAAGTGTAGGGCAAATTTTTGAGAAGTGATATGAAGTTGGATTTACAAGTGATGGTGTTTATGTTGAAGATCCAAGTCAAGGATATAAAAGCATTGTTTCAGGGAAAAAGGAAGGAAGATTATTCACTCTCAAAGTCCAAGGTAATGTGGGATATGCATTGTTTACTTATGGAATTCAAAAGATGTCTCAATTGGATCTATGACATAAGAGGTTAGGACATTTTAATGAAAGGGGAATAAAAGAGATGAAAAATAATGGTGCAATGCTTGGTCTACCAAATATTGAAGGTCAACATATGATATACAAATGTGAGGCTTGTTAGCTAGGTAAAGCTCACAAGAAATCATACAATAAGCAAGGATACATGTATTCAAATATGCTTGAATTTGTTCATACAGATGTGTGGGGTCCTTCAAAGGAGTATAGCATAAATGGATCAAGGTATTATGTGCTATTTGTTGATGATGCAACCAGGTGGATTACTCTATATGTGATCAAGGATAAATATGAAGTGTTTGAGACATTTAAACACTACCATGCTTATGCAGAAAGAATTAGAGGACAAAAACTCAAGAGATTGAGATGAGATCAAGGGGGATAATATTTTTCTAAGGAATTTGATGACTATATGTGGAATGCAGGTATAAAAAGATAAGTGACTTGTAGGTACTCCCCACAACAAAATGGAGTTGCAGAAAGGAGAAATAGAATTCTTATAGAGTTTGCAAGATCAATGATGAAGGAAAAAAGGTGTCCTAATTATATGTGGGTAGAAGCAATTAATACTGCAACTTATCTTGTGAATAGGTTTCCTTGCAAAGCTTTGGAGGGAAGGACTCCTTATGAAGCATGGTGGGGTAGAAACCTACTCTTGATCACTATAAAATATTTGGATGTTTGGCATATGCTTATGTTCCATCTCAATTGAGACATAATCTAGAAAGTAAAGTAGAAAAGTATGTGTTCATTGGGTATGATGATAAACAAATGGGATACAGGTTGTGGAGTCCATCCACAAAACAATTTCGTGTTTCAAGAGATGTTACATTTGATGAGCAAAGCACATGGTTTACCGGATCAAACAATGTGTGCACAGATCTTGAAGAAATCAAAAGGAAAGAAAAGTCAAAGATGAAGGTATATGAAGAAGAAATTGATGATGATGTTTGTAGAAATGAAATGCAAGACAATTATGAAGATAGTCCAAGGTTTGATCTAGAACAAAATGAAGGAGAGACTTCAAGAAGTGCAAAAGTTAGAAGATCATCAAGAGAAAGAAAAAAACCTACCAGGTATAGTTATGATACTTCTTTCTTGACAACCAAAGATTATGCTTACATTGTGAAGACAGATTAAGAACCATCTACATATGATGAAGCTAAAGGAAAGAAAAATTGGAAAAAAGCAATGCAAGAAGAGTATGATGCTCTACTTGAGAATGAGACATGGGAATTGGTGCCAAGACCAAAGAATCAGAAGGTAATTGGATGCAAGTGGGTGTATAAGACAAAGAGGTTTGCAGATGGAAAAGTTTCTAGATACAAGGCAAGACGAGTGGTCAAATGATATGCCCAAACACATGGAGTGGAATTTGATAAAAAATTAGTCCAATGGCTAAGATGTCTACAATCAGAACTATAATTGTTATTGCTACATGTAAAGGTTGGAAACTATCTCAATTAGATGTAAAGAATGCATTTTTAAATCGATATATTGTAGATGAATTATACATGGAGCAACCAGAGGGTATGAAAGAGTCAAATGGATCAGATTATGTTTGCAAGCCTAAGAGACCTTTGTATGGTTTAACGCAAGCTCCAAGGGCATGGAATTACAGATTCGTCAAGTTCTTGAATGAACTTGGATACCAAGCTTCAAAGGCAGATAGTAGTTTGCTAGTGAAAGCAAATGAAGATAGATACATTTATTTGTGTATTTAGGTTGATGACATTATTACCACAGATAGAGATGCTCAAGGAATCAAGGAGCTCAAGAAGCAAATGCAAAAGGAGCTCAAGATAAGGGATTTGGGAAACTTGTCTTATTTTCAAGGGATGGAGATTATATACACTCAACATGGAGTGTATGTTACACAAGAAAGATATCGGAAGAATCTTCTGATGAAGTTTACTATGGAGAATTGTAAACCTTCAACCACACCTTTGGAGGTTAATCATAAATTAAGCAAGTATGGAGGAGAATAGTTCAAGGACATGAAGAAATATCAGAGTTTGGTAGGTAGTTTAATCTATGCTACCTTGACAAGACCAGATCTTTCATATGTAGTTGGTGTCTTATCTCAATTAATGCATTGCCCAAAGAAAACTCATTGGATTGCAGCACAAAGAGTGCTAAGATATATCAAAGGGACTTTGAATGAAGCTTTGTATTATGGATTCAGTTCTGATACTAGACTTAAAGTGTTTAGTGACGTAGATTGGGTAGATAATTCAGATGATAGAAGATCCACTCATGGTTATTTGTGTTATGTTAGAGATAAGCTAATTTCTTGGTGTTCAAAGAAGTAACATACAGTTGCATTGTCATCCACAAAAGCTAAATACAAAGGAATGGTGGAAGCTGCAAAGGAAGTAATTTGGTTAAAGACTTATTAAAAATTCTAGGAATTGATCAGAGTATGCCAATGATATTTGGAGATAATATGAGTTCATTGTATTTAGCAGCTAATCCTGTGTTTCATGCTAGAACTAAACACATAGAAATTGAATATCATTTCTTAAGAGAAAAGGTGTTTGATAAAGAAGTTGAAGACATGTATACACCAACAAAAGAGCAAGTGGCAGATATGCTAACAAAAAGCTTTGTTAAACTAATGTTTAAACTGTTTATCTTACTAGGTTCTTGGGATGGTTAGGGGTTTGTAAAATAGAGGCCCTCCTTGTATTTTTCCCAAATCTACAGATTCAATTGTATGCTACTACACCGACTTAATGCTCCAAATTAAACTATAGCTAGGTCTGCCATTTCTTGCCCTTTCTGCTCCACAAGAGCTAGATCTGCACATGTATTCTCGAGATGGTTGCCCAAAGCTGTCATGGCATCTTCTTTGTCAATCACCGTCTGCTTCAACCTAGTGACCTCATCATCACGTTCTGCAATGATGGTGTCTTTCTCTTTCAACTCGGCTTGCAGACGATGAATTTGCTCCTCAAAGGAACTACCTTCAGCGTTGGCTGTAAGCACTTCTTCCTGAAGTGGCATGATATTGGCTCTAGCATATCCACTTTGGCTTGGTATTGTTGTCGGAGGGAGTGTTGGGCCACTTGAAGGTGATGGGGAAGATGAGTGGAGAGATGGATGAGGTAATTACCGATTTGAGCTAGTTGAGCTAATGAGTCAGGGATGAGAGAGTTGGAGATGGGCTGAGAAGGGTTAGCGGAAATAGCGGTAGATGACGAGGGAGGGGAATAATCCGGTGAGGAGGGAAGAGGCTGGGCTTCTGACTGACATGGGGAAGAAGGAAGGCTAGGTGGCAATGGCACCTTGGATGGAGACAAAGGCAAAGGGGGAATTTGAGATGAAGAAAGTAGAGCGAGTGTTGTTACCACGAGAGCCGAATCATTGAGTTGTGCGGTCTGCTCCTCAGGTTGGGGATTATCAACGGGCTACGTAGTTTTCGTGGTCGTCTCGAGCACGGAATCCTATGGATGGGGCTCGGGTGGCACGACCCTATCAACATGTTGAATTTCGTCAACAAAGGTATCCGGAATAGCTTGATTAGGAGGGGATGGTGGGGTAGATCAAATCTAAGCCGACAAAGTCATATCCTGCACTTGCACAGTGGAGGACGACAAGGCCTTACTATGGGAGGGGCTTAGTTGTAGTGTTTCCCGGGAAAGAATTGCAATAGATCCGCATCATCGTCGATCTCCATCATTTGTGTAGACTCCTCATGTAATAGAATCGTAGGCACTGGAGGAGGTTGCGTGAAGTGAATCATCGGGAGGAGGAAAGCCAGAAGGTGCGGTAAGCGAGTGTGGGATCTCGTGCTTGCCAATTGCTTAGAAACGGCGTGACATTCCCAGTGAATGCGCCAGAAAAAGAAAGAAGCAAAATTAACCGCTTCTATCACTGCGGTGTCAATCATCAACTAAAAGGGGCGAGAAATGTCATAGGTGCGTTTTTGGAGATTCAGGGCAACGACAAGGAATTGCAGTGCGGTACATGCTAGTTTAGGACAAGACAAAATGACAAAATCATTGGACGAGTGGCGGGGAAAGAGTTCTTTCATAGTAGCCATGGGTAAGAGAGGTCCATCGACCAGACCCTCATGAGGGAGACGGAATCCCTCAGCGATTGTATTCGGGGTGACTATGACACGGGGGTTAAGGTAGGCGAGCGGCCAGCATGGTTCAGTAGCCGACATTGCAGCAATGGTAGAGATAATATGTTCAAAGAAAGGATGGCACTCCACTGAATGCCAAGGCAATTCAGCGAAGGCCAAGAGGCCACGGACACGCAGATACTCGCTCACTTCCGAAGAAAAGCCAACCCGGAAGGTGACAATATTAGCCACAGCTTTCATGGCGCAAATGAAAACACACAAAGGCGCAGGTAACACAGAGTCCACAAGCACACAAGGATGCAATAGCGAAAAACAGCGTGAAGAATAGGATTAAGTAGAAACACTGATGGAATCATCCGGAAAGAAACATAATCATCACACAGTATTGGAAAGATACAGACATAATGGCGACATGCACGCATTAACATAATCGGAGACACAGAAGGTGGCTAGTAATCATGGTTAGGTAAGAAAACAAAAATATTACAATAAGTCGGTCAACCGGAATATGCAAAAAGAAAAGGAATGATGAGTCAGAACAATGAGGAAAAAAAATGGGTGAAAAGTAAAAATACTGATCAAGCATCATGAGGACGAAGGCGGGGGATAATAAGGACGAAGCTTGGATCCATTGATCGCCTTAGGGAGAAGGGTACCAGTTAAGGTGGATAACCGGAAAGTTGCTGGTCCCACTTGTTCGACAATGCGATAAGGACCGAACCAACGCAATTTAAACTTTCTAGCGGATCTATTAGATTTAGCATTATAAAAGAGCACTAATTGATTTATCATAAAAATGGGGGTTTTAAGGAAACAATCATGGGTTCTTGCTTGTCTGAGCTGAACTTCCTGCAGCACCAGAAAACTCTTGAGGCACTGTTCATCCAGAGACCATAAAGCATCCAATCGAAAAGGAAATGATTCTTCTGGTAGTAACTTCTGCTCTAATGCCACTCGCAGACTAGGAACCACCAGTTCCATAGGGGCAATCACCTCCAAACCATATGCCAACTTGAAGGGAGTTGTTCCGATCGCCACTTTATATGTTGTACGGTAAGACCATAATACTGTAGGTAGGAATTGATCCCATCTCTCCGGGCAATCCAATACCAGTTTCTTTAAGATGTTCAATAGAGATTTGTTTGTGCTCTCAGCGAGTCCATTCGCTCGTGGATAGTAGGGGGAACTGAACTTATGTACAATCTGGAAGGTGTGAGTAAGCACTTGTATTAATGTGTGGCTGACCGTAGAGCCCAAGCTTCAGCCCACCTCGTCGCATAATCCGTGCATGTAAGGATATATCTGTTACTGGTAAGTGCCGCAGGAGGTGTTATCAGTCTAATAAAATCCAAGCCCCATTTCTGAAAGGGTTCGAGAGGCAAAACTGGTTGGAGCGAAAAGTAATGTCTCTGTAAAGGTTGACCCGAATGCTGACACATCGCACTGTTGCACAAACTGGGTCACATCACGGTACATAGTAGGCCACCATAAGCCACTCTGCAAAATCTTCCGGTGGGTCAGGTCAACCGCAAAATGACCTCCAGCTGGGGTGGAATGAGCCATGGTGATTACTGAAGCAGTTTCATGTGGTGGAACACATCTTAGTAGGACTCTCGAGTGATCCATATAATATAACTGCCCTATAATTAGCCGGAATCGTCGACTATACATGGCCAGTTTTCGTCGAGCAGCAGGAGAGGTCGTACCGGGAGGACATCCATTGGTCAAGAAAAGCATCAAAGTGTCATAATAGGAGGATTTTACTGGCAATTCTTGTTGATCATCATGTACCGTCTGTGTTGCATAAATAGGGGGTGTGGTATCATCAACTCCTTTTGGAAGTTCACCGGAATCCAACCGAGATAAAAAGTCAGCAAGCACGTGTGTGGACCCTAATCGATGTATGACTGAATAACCAAACTCTTGGAACAAAAATACCCATCTGGCTAACCGTCCTCCCAAATGCTGTTGGCAAACAAGGTACACCAAGGCGGCATGATCGACATGGAAGGTGAAGCGGCATCCTAGTAAATAATGCCGAAATTTCTTCACCGAATACACTAATCCGAGACATTCATGTTTGGTGACTGAATACGCTCTGTCGGAGCTAATCTGTGACTCTCATAATACACTGGATGGAACCATTTCTCCGTTTGCTGCATCAGCACGCTGCCAATTGCAATGTCGGATACATTCACAAAAACGTGAAATGGGAGTTCCCAATTTGGCGCTTGTAAAATAGGTGTCTGCGTTAACAGTGATTTCAACTAATCAAAAGAGAGCTGACATGCTTCAGTCCATTCAAATTGGCGAGAAGTACTGGTTATTAGTTGATTGAGTGGCGTGGCCAGATGAGCAAGCCACCACAAATGTCACCCATGCCATCGGATTTGTCCCAAGAAGCGCATCACTTCTTTGGGTGTCTTGGGAGCAGGTGCCTCCAGTACTGCCTTCATCTTTTCTGGATCAACTTGGATCCCCTATTGTGAGATAATGTGCCCTAGCAACTTGCTGCAAGATACAGAGAATACAGATTTATTTGGGTTTAAGCACAAACAGTATTCTCGACACTTTAAAAAACGGCACCGTAAATGATACAGGTCGCTGAAGTATTACCGGATAAGGAGAAGTCATCCAAGTAAACTCTCATGAATGTAGTTAGATAAGGAGAGAAAACTTCCTACATACAATGCTGAAACGTACTTGGAGCATTTCGTAGACCAAACCACATCATTGTACACGCATAGATGCCCCAATTTGTTATAAATGTTGTCTTTGGAATGTCCTCTCTGCCATTCGTACTTGGTTATAACCACTATATCCGTCCAAAAAAGAGTACATCTCACGGCCTGCCACATCCTCTAACATTGTGTCCAAAAATGGCAGAGGGATGGATCAGGTACTGTTGCTGCATTTAATTTCCGGTAGTCCACACAAATTCGTAATTGCTTATTCTTCTTAGGGACTATGATAATGGGGGAAATCCACTCCACATGCTCGATGGGGACAATAAACCCAACCTTCACCAATCGATCCAATTCTACTTTGACTTGGGCCACATAGTGAGCATTCATTCTATAGCTGGGTTGTTTAATAGGCCGAGCATCTGGTTTCAGCATAACCTGGTGTTGATAGATGCACGGATCCAACCCCTTCATATCGCGGTAATCCCAGGCAAATACATTAGAGAATTCACGTAATAGTTGCAGTAAGTATCTTGGAAGGTCTCTGATAGTCCCGCTTTAATCTTCACTGGTCGCAGATTGGCTTCATCGCCTAAATTGCAGGTAACCAATTGGTCTTCCGGTATGTAGAACTATCGGGGCATAGCAAAGTCATCGGCTGGCTGCAGCAATTGTTGTAGCATCGTATCATCCAAGGTTTGTACTGCACTTGGTTCGGGTTCACCGGTCAGTGGTACTACCGTACAGGCCGCCGGACTCCAGTTATCTGCAACCATTTGTAAGTCCACAGTTCCGAGTGCCATCAGATCCTTGTTGGCTTTAAGAAAAGCTTCCTCTTCATCATCTGAAAGATCATCCAACATGTGTACAGGTTCGGCTACATATGTTCGTGCATGCAAGTCACAAGGCTTCATGTCGTCCAGTGGAACGACATATTTTCTGTGGTTATTCTTAAAAATCAATTCATGCACTGAACAATCCTGAACTACCTTAGCTTGCTTTAACCATGGTCATCCAAAGAGCAGGTTATAATCAAGGCTGGATTCGGGTAATTCCAGAACAATGAAGGTCATTTTAAATACAGCTCCTTGAAGAGTAATAGGAATGTCTCGCACCAATCCAACCAGATGAACTTGAGATTCTCATTCAACATTCAAGGTATGCAAAGCTAAAATATGAAAATCACCTAGAATTCAATGCTTGAGAGATAAATATTATGAACCAAATCTTATTTTCCAGAAGAGGTGAAGATTGATACAAAAGACAAAATGAAGAGACTCAAGAAAGACTCCTTGAGCTATATGTAAAATCTGATGGATCATTGCTTTAACTACATGATGAATGCCCCTCCTCGGATGTATGATCTTTGATATGAAAACTTGATGGATTTCCAACAATTTTGATGGGCAACACCCATTATTTGTGGTGGTCCCATTTCCTTGGAATCGTGATAATGGATTTTAACATGGTGGAGAAATTTATTGAAAATGGGATAAACGAGTATAACCATTGAAGTATTAGATAAATAAAAGCTAATAGGGCTAGTAATGCTATTTGTGGATTTCTTGAAGAAAATTAGGTTAAATAGAACATCCCTGTTATGAACAAGATGGATGATATCTTTTGCAATCTTGAGACGAAAGACCTAAATTTTAAAGTGAATCAATTCAAAATGACCATGGGAACCATGTCCCCTACGTTGGATCATAGGCATGCATGCATGTATACTATTTTTGCAATAAGAGGAATAGCTTCTTGGATGGGCCTCAGTAATGAGTTCTTTATATCTTTCAAAGACATTTTGGTGGGTTCGCTCTCCCAAGTATGGGAAGAATGATTGAGATTTTGTGTCCTCTCAAAGTCTCTAAATGAGGGGAATAGTAAGTTGATTTACAGTAAAGATAAACATAATGAATTCAAGGATCCCACATGCTTAATGATGTTGATGATATTTGATGGAGACATCTACTATGACTTTCAAGAATACCAAATCACCATATCTATGGGATATGGGTTTTTCATTTGGAATGGGCGCACTAATGTATAACCTCAATGAGACTTTAGAGAGCAACACCCTTCAAGATTACTTTGGTAGATGCAAATACTTAACAAAGTCACTATCTCCAAACTTTTGAAGAGGCATTCCACATGGGCTTCTTTGAGAAGTTCACAAAAAAATTTGGAATGATCTCGTCTTGCTTGATAACTGCTAACGTTTATGCTAGGGAGCTTTTTTACAAAGATAGGATGGTGACCACAAGCCATGAAATTCAATTAGCTCTTGGACGAATTGTCAATAGTGATAAAAAATGTAGAAGTAGACCATGTAGAACATATAATCGAGATTATTATCCAACACAAAAACCCTTAAGTCATTCTATCAAGGATGATAGATCCATGAGTGGGAAAGTTATTGGATAGAAGACAGTAGAGATTATAGTGTAAGGAAGGGCAAACAATTTCTTTCCAAGATCATTGATCTTCATTGAATATCAAATCCTCCAAGGTATCTCAAGTATGGCCACCAATTATAACCAAAAGATTTTTCTATTTAATCATCCTCTAGCTTGATTTGTGAAGGAACGCTGCTCTACAGGATGAACGCTTCCTCTAAATGTATCAAAGAAATTGCGGACAATGGCTACTTTAATGCAATGATTCTTCTTTTATGACAGCACATGACGTCGACAGAATGGCTACTTTAATGGCGACAGAAAGCTTGCCATCAAGACTCAACAATGCCGTGAAAGAATGGCTAATTTAATCGAAAGATTCTAATTTAATCTATTGAAAGAATCTTGTGGACTGGTTTTTCTTAATGGAGGTTCGGCCGAGGCCTACTCCCCCAGGCTTTAACTTTGAAATTGCAACTGTACAAGGAAGGGCATAGTACCCATGGGACCCCCCTTATCCCATAAGAACAGGGGTTTACAAAGCCAGGTTATACTGCGGTCACATCTACCGTGGGGAACATCAAGTGATGGCATAGCCACATGATACATTCCATGATTAACATGTGCCTTACATGTAGCCGATGGGGGTTGAACCCTCGCCTGCGCCTCAAGAGGCAAGCAGCCCAACCACCTGAACAACGACCAGGGACATCTTGTGGACTGATTTATTTTACTCTCCATCTACTTGAATTATTGAACCTAGCATAGATTGCAAATCAATGAGCAGAGTTTGCCAAACAAAATACGTTGACACATTATTGCAATGTTTTGGCCTTCAAGCTTGCAAACCTATTGCCACTCCCATGGAAACAGGTCTAAGGTTGAGTTTCCTGATGATGGAGATGCATTTGATGTTGTTATCTATCAATAGGCTCTTGGATGCTTGATTTACTTGTGTGTAATGCAACCTGATATTCACTGTGTTGTCTCTCAGATGAGTAGGTTTATGTTATAAAGTAATGTTATGACATGAGTTTTCGATAGGTTTAGACAGATCTAGGATCGAATATCATTTGGTCATTCAATTGTAGGGTAGAAGTCTCGAGAATAGACTTAATTAAAGGTGCTTATGCTCTCATTCTAGACAAGCAAATGTACTGGCCTAGTGGTTAAGTCATATGGATGGGAAGGACAAGGAGTTGAGCTCAAGTCCTATGAGAGACATGAGAGAGTGTTTTCCCTAGGAGTTCTAGAGCCTTCTAGAAGCATCCGATTGAGTTGAATTTATTTAACTAGGATCCCTATGAAGTGGTGGTCCTAATCATCAATTTGTTGCATTGATAGACTAGCAAATGGTGGTCCTAATCATCAGTTTTTTGCATTGGTATCAAAGCAGAGAAGATGAGTCTTTTCTAGAGATATCATGGATGCAAAGAACACGGTTCGAAGGCATGATAATACAAATTGCACATAATGGTTTCATACTCATGATCTGGCAAAGAGAGGACATTGGACTATCCAAAAAGCATAGTCTTGGAGTGAAAAGTTTCATGAAGCATGAGTGTACACACGTTTTCGTATTGTTTTTTTTAATAAAAGAATTTTGGCCTTAGCCTACTCTCCCAGACTTGTATTAAATAAAAGAAAAAGAAAAGTACAAGTGAAGGGCACTAGTGCCCACTGGAACCCCCAAGTCCCACAGATTGGGGGTAGACCTTACAAAGTTTAGATGGCATTACAAAGAAGGTTAATCACCCTCTCATCACCTTCATGTGGGGCCCACTTGGGCTTAAGCATGTTGTTGATCAGGATAATCAGTTTATGATGCCTGAAAGGGGGGGGGGATTTCTTACAGTTGGCGATTCTTTTATCGAGGAGGAACAACAATTTTTCAATCGACCACTCTTTGGGGGAGTCGTCAAAGTTATAATCACATCTTTCCCGCCAGATCTTCTAGAAGACCCCCCCTGTGATGGCATTCCAGAGGGTCACTGAGCAGTCGATCGCTTCACCCAAGAGAGCTTGTTTCCAGCTGATATGCTTCTGAGGTTTAATTTTCTTTCCGACAATTTGCCAGAGCCTATTGGAGTTGGGACAAGTAAAGAAGATGTGGCCAACATCTTCAATGGACCAGTAATAGTGCTTGCACCAAGGAGATGCCCCACAAATTTTGCTAGCCTTTTGGTTGGTCCAGATTCCCCAGTGAAGAATTTGCCATAGGAGGACAAACTTTTTGTTTTCTATGAGAGGGTGCTAGATAGCCATGAACTTCATTTCCCATCGCAGTCGCGTCCAAGACAAGCACCACTTCTTGTTGAGGTTGACCTAAAAATCAATGATTCCTTTGATATTCGGGCGGATTTAGTTATGCAATTACCACTGTGCCATCTGAGACCCAACGAACATGAGGAGTTGTGTCCCATGAGGAGACGGACTTTAGAGGGGTCCCAAGCAAGACGTCTGGTTTGCAGAATGTTCCATCCTTCATAGGTAATGCTGACACTAGGGTCGATATCCTCAAAGTTGACCCATTGGTTGGTGTCTTTCTTCCAGAGATGTTTCCATTTTCTGAAGCCCTTGTTTCATAGCCTCTTGGCACTTTGAATGTTCCAAGATTCCACGTTCTTGATGCCATGGATTGGAAACTAAATAGAGTCATTTTGTCTCATACCGGCTGCCCACTTCCCATCTTCACTGATTCTTATAAAGCTTTTGACCTTATTCCAACTCTTCCATAGGGAGCACACAAGGTTCGAGCCTTTTGACCCTATTGTTTCCCCGATTGTTTCCCCTATCGGGGAAACAATAGGGTCAGAATATCAAGATTCTTCTAATTTGGGAATCCCACAAAAGTCAAAGCATTCTTGTTTCTGAATATCATTTTGGCCTACGAAGACTCCCCGTTGCACCAAGCCTTAATCATCCATTTTGCTACAAGTTTGGTAGCCGTGCAATCCATGTCCAGAATACCCAGGCCCCCACTATCCCTTTGGCTAGTGTAGGTGGACCATTTGATTCTAGGAACCCCCCCTTTTGCTGTGGTCACCCATCCAAAGGAAGTTTTTACAAATACTTTCTAGTTTGGATAGCTCTTGCTCTTTCGGTCTCCAACAAGAGAGGAAGTAAATGGTTGACGAAATGAGGAACGTGTTCATAACCATTGTGCGACCCGCAAGATTGATTTGCATACCTCTCGAATAGTTTAGCTTGCTTTCGAGTCTGGCTAAGACCCAACTCTAGCACTGCTCCATCGAGATACCAAAGCCTAAGGGAAACCCAAGAAGCTGGAAGGCTTGGCCTGGGGGAATGTTTTGGCAGCCATATTCAAAGAGAAGGTTAGGTTGGATCCCGACAATAGCTATGAAGGCAGTCTTTGAGTGGTTGATTTTGGATCGAGAGGCTTCACGAACAGTACTATGACAAAATAATAAATGCTTGAGATTTCTCTCATTCTTCAGAGAGTATAGAAAAACTACTATGAATGTTGTTTATATAGGAGATGAATCCAAGATGAGGACCTATGAGCGGAGGAAGGTAAAGCCTAGCAGCTGATCTCTACCACAATATGCAATGAGCTTACACTTCAATGTTTATTATGTTTTGCCTTTGTATAAATACAAGCTGTGTGTGCATTTTTTTAGTGGAGAATATTCACTCCAGTATTTGGGATTCAATCTTGTATCCATCTGTGTGGATGATGAAGATGTAACCAAGGAGCCACTTTTTGCGCATGTATAACAAATGAGCAACTCCAAATAATATATCGATGCATCACCCATCTGCTTGTTGTCTTACGATGTAGCAAAATGCTATTTCTACCATGGTTTGGAGGATTCAAACTTTTGAAGCGTCAATGGAGTCTTCATGTACCACCCGACTCTCTACAGCATAGCGTGTCCATCAATTTATTAAAGAAGACAAGCTAGAGAATAGAAAAACAAAGCCTCATTTTGCTCGAATGGAGATTCAAGATACATCCAAAGACTTCCGTGGACAAGAACCAGAAACCTGGCATACATCCAAAAGCTCATGCATGGAAACGAAATGTTGATTGTACATCTCTCCTTCCAAAAGAATACTTTAAATACACAACAAAAGTTTCCTTCTTGTTAGAAAAGGCACGTGCACTAACATGTTTATATTTTTGAAGGAAGCAAAGTTATTATGTTTGTGAAACGACGTATGCAGTGCATGTATGGAGAGCACGAGAGATGCTTGAGTTCATTTAGGGCATGAAAAACACATGCTAACATTCTTGCAAGCATATGCATTTTCAAATATAAGTGTACAATTGTTTACGAAGTGGATATAAGAATGTACTTTCATAGCACTTGGCTTACTTTTGACATTTGAGAAGACAAAATACTAGTTAGTTGCAAAAGTATGCTAGATACATCCTTACAACTCAAGTAACTAGTGGATTCTTTCCCAATATGATACCTAGTTATCACATACTTAATGAAGAGTTTACTAAGTATGCTAAATGCCTTGCTTATAAAAATAAGCCCAAGAAGAAAGTTAAGCATTGAATTGTCTTACCATCTTGATACACAAGAAGACATGAATACATGAAAACTTATCAAGATTTATGATGAACCTAATTCTAAATGATACTTAGAGAGTCATAAAGAAAAGTTAACAAAGAGATTTTACACTTTCTTGTGTATTTCTCTCGCATTCAAATTGGATGATAACTTAAGAAAATTTCCAAGTTCTATGAGCAATTTCAAATCAAAGCTCTCAATTGATTCCATCCAAAGGAGTAATGGAAATAAATGAAGAGTAATTGAACTTAACATAAATTTCCCTTTGAAAGCTCAATAGATGGATGCTATGTTCTATGGTTGCATCTATAGCAATGATGCGAATGCCAAGGAAACATGGAAACTTTGAAAGAACTCTTTCTCTTACAAGGGTTACAGATCAGTTAATTTGTGGTTTCATTTAAGCTATTTGTAGCTTCAAGAGCAACCATAAACAAGTGATCTTTAGAAAATGAAATAATTCCTGAGGACAATAACTTAAAGGAAGTATTATAGTATTCTATTTCATTAATCATGGTAATTTTCTATCATATTCAAGGAGAACTATCTTTTGGGAGTACAAGGACTTTCAAGAAATAGATCTCTATTAAATCATGAACTTTTCCCAAAACAAGAAATGAGTTCATAAATATGTTACAAAAAGTGACGTCCTTTTGAGAGATATTCTAAACATAAGGACGTTTTGAGTTCTTTTCAAGTGTATTTTCTAGGTAAAAGGGACAAAATCATTAAATCCTAACTGACGGTTAGGAACAAGAAAGTAAACTTCTTTAGGATCTAGATGTTTAGCCAACAATGTTTTTAGAAAATAAATTTTTGGCATGCTATAGTTTAGAAATTATGGGATCCCTAAACCTAAAGGTGGTTGTAAACCACAAAGAGAATGGAAGTATGTCCAAGTTCAACTTAACCAAAGGATGAAAAGACTTGACTGTTTCAAGTATGTAATATGAAACAATGAGGATGGTAATTAAGTCTTTGGATGGTAAAACATAAATTTTTCCTATCCTTAAAGGGATTTCTCAAAAGTGAAATCCAAAAGCATGAATGGATGCTTAGACTTAAGCACTAGAGAGATTCTTGTAATGTCCTTGGGGTAGCTACTTAAAGCTTCAATAATAAAGGAACCTAAAGACAAGAATGAAAAATGCTTTTTGCATATCTACTTAAAGCTTCAATAAGAAAGGAATCTTAAGACAAGAAGTGAAAAGCTCTTGTAAATACAAATTGGTTTAGTAAAATAGGACTTGAATTTGAGAAATTCAAGAACTTGGAATTATAAATCATTTTTCTTTGAAAACCCTAGAAAAGAAGGACCGATATTCCATCCAAAGGTTTTCAAGTTTCCAAAACAAAGCACGAGGATCGTGAAATGATCATGTGGAGGAATGAAAACCTAGAAAATCAATTTAGAGCTAATTCCTTAAAAGCTCTTTTAAATAATTTAAGTGAGAAGGTAATCTATAGATATGTGTTTGGACTTTATGATGTATCACTCACACATCAATTTGAATATAAAATAGGGTGCTATGGGACACCAAATTTTATACAGAGATTGATGTGGGAAAGATAGTATGGGATATCAGAGCATGGGATGATAAGTATCTTTTAGTCTTAGAATGAATCTTGAAGTAAGATTGGATCCTCAAAGGAATTCAAACTTCAATGAATAAGTTTAAATTCAAGGAGAATAAAAGCATGATCTCAAGACACTGTGTTTTACAAGATACTTCAAGATCAAGTAATTAAGAAGATCACGAAGTAGTTAACTTCCAAGACCTTCATTTATAATTCAAATATTGAAAAGCATGTTTGTATTGGAATTATGGAACACTTCAAGATAGAGTGCTTTTAATTAATAAATATTTGATAAATTTATGAATAAATAGGACTTTAAAATGATCTTTTGAACTAAGGTCGGAAAGCCTAAGTTAGTTTGAAAGCACCCAATGATAGTGTGACTTGGAGATATCAATATCTTGGCTAGTAATGTGCAAGAAATACATTCCTAGTAGGGATTCATAAAGTGTTGAATAAAGGAGTTGACTTACTCTCAAGTAAAGCATTATTTTGAGTAAAATATGAGCAATAAAACCTCAGTTTGTTGACATAATGATGTTGGATACCACAATAATATCTTTTGGTTGGATGATGTTTAGCTTTGATACATCAATCATTTTGAGAATCGAGCTTATTTCTCATTTCAAACAAATAAATTGCTTCAATACCTTGTTGAAACAAATCCTTGAGAAGTTGTAGTCTTGACTCAACTAGAATTCGACTCATAGCAAGTTCAAGTATCATAGAAGTTTGAATTAATTTTTAGTTCTTTCTTTTTGCTTTCCAAGTCATTTGGATTTGACTCAAATAGATTATGTGATTCTTTTCACAAAAGTCTAGGGTTAGCGAGTTGGAACCAAGTAAGTACATTAAATATCATAGATACAGGTTATGTACAAGAACCCTTTCAATCTTCAAAAGATGCTAAGTTGATTTATTTATTTGATTTTGCTTCACGTTACATAGCATAACTCTCATGAATTTTATATAGTTCAATACACTCTTGAAAGGAAAAGTTAGGAATTGCTCATAATATTGACAATTCCCAAGAACTTAAAGATAAAGTCTTTGAGAAAACTATCTTAAGTTTGAAAATTTTTATTTTTGAATTGACCTGATCAAGTTAAAGTAAGGTTGACTAAGAATAAATGGAAAAATTTCTCCTACATTTTAGATAGGATTTCTCAAGCTTATTAGGACAAATTAGTCCTCCAATTCGGTGAAAAAGCAAGTAAATGTTGGTTGGGATTCAACCATAGTACAAACATTCAACTTAAATGGCTGAACAACAAAACTTGTAGTTTTCCTAATCAAATTCAATTGAATCGAGAGTTCTCAATGTCTTATCAAGAATAAGAATCCCACCTAGATTACTAAATCCATGCACTAGTGATGCTCAAATTTGGATTTGTAATTTAGATCCACCCATTTCACATGTTAGGGCCTAGATAGCACATAGTGAACACAGTGAATTGGCCAAGGATGTTTTTAGATCCACCTTTATTATTCATTCAGTACTTTGTACTCAAATGAGTTTATCAAGTGCAAAGCTACATGGTGTTTTTTTATCATTTGGGCAAGGATCCCACCAAAGAGATGAAACATGTTCTTCTAGATTAGAACATGAGGCTTGAGGGTTGCCTAAAATTTATTTATATAGCTCTAATTTCAAGGAAGAAAATGTTTTCCAAGGGGTGAAGAATGTTGTAAACTAAGTTTATGACATGAGGATAGAATTCTCAAAAGTAGAATTAAGTGAAGTTGCTTATGGTCTCTAGACAAGAAAATGTGCTTTGCCTAATGGTTAAGTCATATGGATGAGAAGGAGGAGTTCTTGGGTTCAAGTCCTATGAGAGATGTGGGAGAGTGTTTTGCACTAAGAGATCTAGAGCCTTCTTGAAGCATCCACTTGAGTTAACTCTAGTTAACTAGGACACTTGGTACACATGTAGTTACATGGCCGACAATTGGATGAATAGTATTCACCTGCCATAGTAGGCAGTCCCTGAGAGAGGAGCTATATATAGAGGCATATGTTAGGGAGGAGAGTCATCTCTCTAGCACATGGTGGTCCTAATCATCAGTTTGTGAATGCCCAAGTGTGAAGTATTGGTAGACACTTAAGTGCATCTTTTGCTACTTGAGTAGTACACAACTACTTGGATTGTTTTATCCTAAGGGGGGATCATTACGGCCATATTTACATGATGTGTCTGACTTATACTGGGCTGGTTGCTATGACACTCATGTGTCCACTAGTGTCTTCATGCTTTGTAGCTCATGCATATCTTGGTTGAACAAGACACAACCTACTATGCCCACTTCTACTTGTGAGGCTGAGTATAGGGTAGCTTTCTATTGGGGTATTCTTTAGTTGACAAGGCTTCATTGTTTGTAGGAGAAGAATGGAGAAGGAGAAAGACAACAATTTCACCAAAGGCTTCTATGTCTTGATTAGCATAGAATATTATAATAGCTTTGTTTAGAATAAGACAAAATGATCTCTATCCATAGCAGTTAAGCCAAAGAAGTACACAAATGATCACAATTACTTGTGCAACCAATCTTTGCAGCAGCCCTTCACCTTTTCGAATATCTTGCCCTTGTGTGCTCCTTGCACCCAAGCTTCCAATAAGGTTGAAGGATTTGGTCACTTCTACTGTCAACTTGCAACACCTCCTTGATGATACTTTATAATACCTTAGTTTCTCTCTTGGTTGCTCTCTATGCCTTCTCTCTGCATACTTTATCACCTCCTTTTCGCACTTTGCCTCGCTCTTTCCACACCTTGGCTCTATATGCACTGTCCAAGTGTCTGTGTCTTGCTCTCTCTTGCTCTCAAATTGTAGTGTATACTCTTGCTCCCTTAGACTGTCTCCAAGAATGCTCCTTTATGGTCTATCAATTCCCCTTATGTATGTTGCCTCAACTATTTGTCTATCTTGATGCTTACTTTGTTGTCCTAAGGGCCTCTTCATGTAAAGAACAATGAATCCTTATTTTGATTTGTCATGAATTTATGGAAAACAGAAATTTCAGTGGGGGCACCACACATAAGCTCTTGAACACCATCTTCACCTCATATCTTTTCTCTTTCTCACCATAGTTTCTACAAAATATGTGCATAAGGGAGGGGCCACCTACACCTTCCATAACACTTTAAACCCTTCAAACATACATTTTTGCAAGTTGTATTTAACTTTTCTTGTAGACCTTTTGAACAATTGGCCACTTTTGTACCACCTATGCACCACTTTTCCAAGTCATCATTTCACTTTTTGCACAACTTGTGAAGTCATCCATTGATAGGCCCAATAGTTTCCCACCACCTAGCACACTCTCCAACCCAAAGAGGAAAATTATACAGTGACCATCCTAAGAGAAGAAAGAGACATCAAGGCATATGGTGTATACCAATGGAATGTGAAGCACAACATAACTAGATGAGTATTCATAATGAAATGGTTATAGAGCCAAGACAAAAGGGAAAGGGAAGGAAAAATGGAAAATCAAAAAAGGGGAAGGGAAAGGAAAAATGGGAAGAGAAGGGAACGTATGAAGGGAAGGGATGAAAGGGTAAGGGAGCCAAGATGGAAGGGAGATAGAAGGGAAAAATGTGGAATTGAAAAAGGGTAAAGGAAGGGAAAAATGGGAAGGGAAGGAAATGTAGGAAGGGAACTTAGAAAATGGGTAGGGATCTGAGATGTTAGGGGAATGGAAGGGAAGGAATGATTGGAAGGTATGAAAGGGGAATGGAAGGGAAAGGGAAAGGTAAGTGTAGGGGATGGGAAAAGGGAGAGAAAATGAAAAGAGCTAAAAATGGAAGCATGAAAAATTTATGCACCAAATAAGACCAAAGTCTCAAAAGAACCATCCATACAAAACAACTGAATATTCCATTGAGATAGCTACAAGGCCATGATTAGATAGTAAAAAAACATGCAAGGATAACAAAAGAAGTGTCGAGCCACATATGTGATGATGGCTAGATACAAATATCAAACCCAAATGAAATTGACTCTATGCAAGGGCTAGAGCACCCTAAGACTCATGTGGGTAACGTGGTGAAGCTGGGGAAGGTGGAGGGGCATCTAATGGGGAACCTCGAAACATTGAGGGTGGAGGGTGATCAGGGAGTGTAGGGTCTAGAGATGATGTAGAAGACATCGAACATGGTGGAGCTATAATAGAAGTCTGCTCAATCACAACTACAATGTTATTGAGACATCATCAAAGATGATCATGCTCATGATGAACTAGAATACAAACAAGATTGTCATAGAGCCTAAGGGAAGATCTGTGGTGTAGCTCAAAGAGTGCTCAATTTGCTGAATCAATTTGTGCATAGAAAGTGTCACACTCGTGTTGGGCAATCTGCAATGAAGATTGATATGGACACCACTAGGATGCAACTAAAGTATGAATGCAATTGATCGTGGATGCATACTGCTAATGAAGGGCATCGGTCATTGAAAGTGAATCCAAGGAATGTCATGCAACATTTGCACCATCAAGAGCAATGAAAATCCCATCATGAAGCATCCCAAGGAATGGAGGAACATTTGGAAGGGGGCTCTATGAAGTGTGGGGAGTGGCTTGGGGAGAGAAATGAGGTGGTGGAGGGATTGATGATCAAGTTGGTGAAGTGGATGTGGTTTCTATGGAGATAATGTGTTGTGTGATGGTGTGGGGAGGGGAAAACAAGACTGTAGTCAGGGAAAGAGTCCACAAGATGTGTGTGGCCTCATTGCATGGGAGGGTGAGTGCTGGTGAGAATGTGGGTGGCCCTATGGGTGTTGAAAAGAGGTAGAGCAAGCTAATGCCCAGAAGGATGAATCATGGCAAAGGGAGGAGGAGGGTGATAGGATGGCAGGAGGGGTTGGCAAGGGAGGACAAAGAAGCATGAGTGTGAGGAGGACACTACCCAGTCAAATGGTATGACAATGCCAAGATGGGTGTAGAGTATATCAAGAGCAATCCGGTTCCACATGTGGTAGTAGTGATGTAATGTTGGGACCGTAATAGGAAGGAGCCAAACATCAAGGAGGCATACGGGTAGGGATGACAATGGACCAAGCAGTAAAGTGGGGGGACAGAGGGGGCAAGGGGGGTGTGCGAGGGGGGGAGTGGGTAGTGCATGTCAAGGGAGGGGGTGAGACATCCGAGAACGCCCCAAATGCCCAAGGCCTTCAAGAGAGGGGGTCCAAGGCATGCACAAGAAAATGTACACAAATACCTAAGGTGTTTGCCAAAGAAAGCTTTTTGTATTACTTTCAAACACAATTACAAGGGATGACAAAGAGAAATTGGATAGGGGAAATGGCATCCATGTGCACTACCTATCTGATTGCACATGGTTTTGAGAATAGTCCAATTGAAAGCACCTTATATGTCAAGCGTGCTAATGATCTACTTCTAATCATTGTGGTGTATGTTGATGACATGCTGCCCACTAGTCCTTATGAGAAGCATATTGCTGATTTCAAGGCTGATTTACATGCTTCATTTGAGATGTCTGATTTGGGGCATTTTCATCATTATCTTGGCATTCATTTTATGCACGTTGATGGTGGAATGGATTTGTGTCAAACGAAATATATTGACACATTATTGCAATGTTTTGGCCTTGAAGACTGTAAGCCTATTGCCACTCCTATGGAGACAGGTTTATGATTGAGTCTTCATGATGTTGGAGATGCATTTGATGCTATCCTCTATCAGTAGGCTATTGGATGCTTGGTTTACTTATGCAATACTTTGTCAGATATTCAGTTTGTTGTCTCACAAATGAGTAGGTTTATGCATTGCCTAGGTGTCAATCATTGGCAAGCGGTAAAGCATATATTTCGCTACTTGAGTGGTACTCGGCTACTTTGGTTTTTTTTATCCCAAGGGGGGACCACTACCACCAGATTTGCATGCTTTTTCTTACTCACACTGGGCTGGTTGCTTTGACATTTGTGTGTCCACTAGTGGCTTTTACTTCATGCTTGCTAGCTCATGTTTATCTTGGTTGAGCAAGAAGCAGCCTACTATGGCCACTTTGAGTTGTGAGGCTAACTATATGGTAGCTTTCACAAGGACTATTGAGTGTGTGTGGCTTAGATGCCTTATGGCTGATTTGGGTGTTGGTCAGTCTTCTGCCACCACTATCTTCACTGACAGTTAGAGCACATTGGCAGTTGCGAGAAACCCTGTGTTCCATGCTTGCACTAAGCACATTGAGGTGCATTATCATTATGTCAAGGACAGGTTCTCTATTGGGGAGATCAACTTGGTATATGTGCCCATGCAAGAGAACATTGCAGACCTTTTCACGAAGCCTCTACTTAGGGAGAAGATTGAAGCTTTCCGCAAAGCTTTGGGCTTACTTCCTTTTGTGGAGTGATTTCCACATAGCTTGGCACTTCCTTATACATGAGTGCCAGCTCCTTGTTCACCACATCACTCCTAGGGGGGATTTGTTGATATATTTAGGTAGTGATGTGTGTGAACACACTAGGACCGCCGGGGCACTTTTTTCCCTCTTTAGGAGGTTCTTTCCCCCGGCTTGTATATACGGCTATTGCCCTAACGGGCTACATATCTTTTTACATTCTAGTGGTAATATATTCAGTATTTTATGTTGAGCTCCAAGCTTGTTCTTCTTCCATGTGTTGTTCGCATGCTTCCGCAGATGTCTAACTCCAACAATAAGTACCTGAAGACTGGAAGAAGAAAACTTAGGTAGAGATCTTAAGTAATTTACAAGTACAACCCCACCATCTTGTATGAAGGAGTTCCACGTTCTAAAGCCATATTTATAGCATTTACTTCCCTTAATGGATGACTAACACCTACTCGATTCTTCTATCTAGCCATTCCATGGGGATTCCCATAGATGGGAATGAATATTGCAAGTAAAATGAAGTTTAGGAGTATACATAGAGGTTACCTTCTTCATCCAAGTTTTTTAGAAAAGTAAAGCACTGTCTATTGGACAATACTATTGGGGGAAACAATAATATCCCTGACATGATTGTTATTCCAAGCTTTGTAATTTCTAAGAGTAAACATATGATGTTTCCTTTTGATAAGAAGAGCCCAAATGTCAATATAGTAGAGATATCTTAAAATCCATTTAGCAACAAGATTCTTAGACAACTTTAAGGGGCGCATGATAGCTATACCACCTTCTCTTTTAGGAAGACAACACGTTGCCCAAGAGACCTTCGGAATTTCATTACTTTTGATCATTAACACCCCATAGAAGCCTCTTGGCTAAAGCAACCACCTGAGAAAGCTACTTTTTGGAAGGTAACCAACAAGACAAAAAATAGGTGATACAAGGCAAAAACCTAATGATTGAGGATAAAAGCTCGATGACCAAGAGAAGAGTTACTATTATACCACTTGAAAAAGCTTAACCATGACTTTATGCAGGATGGAATCCCATCTTTGCTAAAAAGTAACATTGCAACCCATTGGAATGCCAAGAAACCTGAAAAAAAAAACCTTCTTTCAAGATATCACAGCAATATCAATAACATAAGCAGAAATAACATTGTTAGAAGAGTTAAACCTAGTTTTTTTTATCAATTACCAAGGAAACAGTAGCTGGAAAAAAGATGTGCAAACATTTCAAAAAGGTAGAAGCACACATATCACCAACATTAGTACACATATTTATATCATCAATAAACATCTAAAGGCCAAGTTGAGAGGAGGAGTTAGGAATACTAATACCATTCATGGACCTTTTTTTTTTAAAATTCTTTCATGAACCAACCAAGAGCATCATTAGCAATAGCAAAGAAAAGAAGGTTAAGGGGGTATCCTTGTCTTATGGATCTACAAAGCTGGAAGGGTTTCGACAAAACACCATTGATGGTAGCCCTAGAGTAGGCATTCCCAAACAAGGTGTTGAAATACTTAATAAAGTTTCTCCCTAAACCAATTTCATATAAGGGTTGCAATAAGAAATCACACTCAATTCTATCATAAGCTTTATCAAAATCAACTTTGAGGAAAAACAAGTCTTGCTTCATCTCATTGGAACACTCGAAACCTTCCCATAAAGGAATAATGCCATGTTAGATAAACCTACCTTTGATAAAATGATTATGCTGAATATCCTATCTAGGGTGGAGGAAAAAATTTTATAGATGGAAGTAAGACAAGCTATGGGCCTCCAATCATTAAGGTCTTCTTTGTTGCCTCTTTTGTGAATGAGTCTTATAACTCTAGTATTAATGTGGAGAGGAATGGCACCCTTTCTAGACAACTCTTCCCAAATCAAGAGAATGTATGGGGCGAAGAAGTCTTTAAGAACCAAGAAAAACTCATTAGGTATACCATTAATACTAGGAGACTTAGAGGGTTTCAACCTATCAATTCTTTCTTTAATCTCACTAGTAGTGAGGAGGAGGTATAATAAGGAAGCTCGGTTAGGCAAAGTTCACTTTATTTCTTTTTAAGGAAATATTAGCTTTGGATCTCTCGATATCCTCCCCCTACTTGGGAGTATAAGAGAAAACATTCGTAAAGAAGCATAGAGCCTCCTTCAAGTTCTCCTCAATGTTGATAGGAGTCTCACCATCTTTCTTCTTTAACAAGGGAATATAATTCCTATTTTTTTTCTTTAAACAAGGAAGACATCCACTTATTAGGTCCATCAAGCTTCAAATCCCTCAAGACTCTTGAGGAGGAAAGAGATGATCTAGTATATGGGTATTGTTCGAGTTTCAATTGATACTAAAGTTCAAGAATTTCACTAGGAGGCATAGACTTATGTAGGCTGTTAAACTTATCAAGGGTATCCTTTCTTCTTTTAGCCCTGATGGGCTTGGTAACATGTTTATAATTAGTAAAAAGCTTTTGGATCTCGTAGATGTTTCCCCACCACCTAGTTGAGGATGAGTCAAGGGAGGACAGGAGAGCAAACTCATCTTGGGGAACTTTGAAGCATCCAGCCATAGGCGGAACTTGAACCCTGGCCATCTGCCTAGGAGTACAAGGCACATCCACTAAACCATGCCCGCTGGATTCATTAGATAACTATTGATATCATGTGCTGCGATAAAAGAAGAATCATTAAGGTAGCCATTCTCTCGATGTCACGTGTTGCGATAAAAAAGAATCATTGCATTAAATTAGCCATTCTCCACAATTTCTTTGATACATTTATAGGAAACATTCATGTTGTAGAGCAGCGTTCCTTCGCAAATTTCGCTGCTTTCTTCATTTGTCCTAAGTTCTTGTAGCTTTCCGCTTTTTTGCTTTCGTCGTTCCACGCTTCCTTTTTGGGGTCTTCTTGTACGTTGTCAATGTCAATTCGGTAGATGAAAAGCAAATTGTTCAACTAAAGTAGCCTTTTTCTACAACACCTTGTTGTGAAGTATTTCTAGGAGACTCACCTTGCAGAACCATGTCGCCTCTCAACCCAAACCTGAATAGGCTTGTTACTAGTTTTTCTGCCTTTTGTTCTCTTTCTGTTTTCTTCTTAGTTTGTGCACCAATTTTATTTCTTAATCACACAGAATCTTTCAACTTATTGAAAAGATGAGAAATAGAAAATTGATTCATATTAAATTGCCGAGCTTTGGTCCTGATCCAACTCTTCTCTCTGTTCCCTTCACTTGGTCTTGTACTTTTCTTTAAATTAATACAAGTCTAGGAGAGTAGGCTAAGGCTGAACTCCCTTTATTTGAAAAAAAAGACTCTTCTCTCTGTTATTGACATCTTGCTCCCAGATCTTCCCTTCGCCCAAGTCCACTTTGATCTTTGAAGAAAGTGGCGTTCTGAGGTTAGCCTCAACACAGATTTGAGGGTGCCACTGACCATTGAAGGAGTGCCTTGCACCTTCATAAATGAAGCCGCCAACATCTTTCTGCGAAGCCAAAGGCTTGCCAATTGGAGAAATGATGTCCCACACGAAGTTGTACAAGAAGTACAACAGGTTAGTAAGCTCAACCCAGAGAGGGTATCAGAGAGATTTTGATTTATCGGGGATGAAATCGGGGGACCATCTGAACAGACATAGGGTTGCCTGCCCAAGTTGCAAGGTTCCGACATTGAGGGCTTGGAACATGATATCTTTGTTCTCAAAGACAAGCAGCATATGACTCGTCGGTAGGAAATGGCACTTGCTAACAATCAAACCATGAGGGAACCACTCTTTTTGAAGTGTGTGGCACACAATTTCGAGCGGCCACCTAGGGCCAAACACTTATCCAACAAGACAAGATTTCTTGAGCTCTTCTTGTTTTGACAAGATTGCAGTCCTACTAAGAGAGACCAAGGGAGGTTCAACACCCTCGAAGGCCCTAGGACCGACACAGGATCCCCCCTCCCGAAAAGGAGCTAGGTTACCAATCACCCCTTCAATCGGGGCAAGGTTTCCATTGCAACCAACAAGACCAAAAATCTACCTAATGCATGTTTCTGTTGCAGCCAACAAGGCCATAGGATCAAAGAGTGCTCGCTGAGACAAAAAAACAAACAAATTCAAGAAGCACCCAAAAAAGCCCTAGATAATAGTGGGACCCTGAATCCACTAGGGAATGAAGAGGAAGTCAAGGGCTCCCAAAACCCAAAAACTAACTCAGACAGGTTCAAGGAAGTCAGAAGAAGAAGGCAAAGAAGTCCTAGGGCAACCCTAGAGAGAAACCATACTCTAGATTTCCCCCCAAACAACTTGTATCACGTTCTAGAAAAGGAGATTAATGAGCTTGACTACCCAGATATGAACGAGTTTGAGGTGGACACCAGCGACAAAGCCTTAGAGTCCCCCTACCAGTTTGAAGATGGCTTTAGCACTACTAAAAAAGACAACAAGGATAGTGAAAGTTCCATCATTGGTTCGACTATTTCGGATATTGTCCCATGTTTATTTCAACAAGAGACCTCATGCAAGGGAAAACGACCTACTGAGCTACCCTGGAAAAACAAGTTACTAAGTCGGGACCCCCTCCCAATGAAAAAGAAAGATGAATCCAAAAGGTGGAAGGATAAGACCCCTTCCCGCAAAGAGGGTAAATTATTGTAATGATCATCATCTCGTTAAATGCTAGAGGGCTGACTGACCCCTCAAGAGTGACCATCATTGGTCAGTGGCTTCGTGACATTAGCTTAAACCATGATTTTATCTATATTCAAGAGACTAAAATTGATGGAGCAGACCTCCAAAAACATCTAGACAAGTCTTCGTGACCCATGTCTGGTTCTCGACCTCGCACCCCCAGGGTTCCAGTGGGACGGTAATTGGTATAAACCAATTCTGGTCTGAAAAGCTTGAGAACTCCATCGAACATCAGAGCCATCGATGGATTGCTGCTTCCTTCGGTGCCCCCTTTCGTTTCATGTTAGTCTCTATGTATGCCCCAAACGACAAACTGGAGAGACTGGACACCTGGGCCCCCTTGGATTTGCTTCCTTGCAACGTACTTATGTGTGGAGACTTCAACATGGTGGAGGACGTTGTGGACAGATGGAACAACAAGGGTCAGGTCATCGATCATCGTGAGAGGGAAATTTGAGATAAAACCAAACTGCACTAGGGTCTAGTTGAAATCAACGACTCAAAAGGCTTCTCCTGGTCGAATCTCGAAGCAGATGATGACTTGATAAAAGCTATACTTGATAGAAGCTACATTGCTCAGAGCAATATTCATCAGTGGGGCCACCCTTCCCTCTCGCAATGCACGGACCTTGCCATCTCTGATCACTACCCAATCATTATCCCTTTCCAACCTCTCACCAAAGTCCGTAAGGCTCCTTCGTTTCATGCCTGCATGACTTCCTTCTCTCTCCCCTCCGCCCATCAAGAAATCACTAAAGTGTGGAAGGAGGTGTTCGCCTCCTGCTTGTCCCTAGCCAAGAGTTGGAGATGTGTGATCGAAAATTCACCGCAGATCATGATAAGAACCAGGAAGATGCTCGACACTGTCCGGTGGGCACGTAGAGAAGCTCTATATCATAGACTCTGGAGACTTGAGGAGGAAGTGAACAAAGAAAAAGATCAATCCCAGAAGGGTCTACGTAAAATCAGAGCGCTACTGAGATATGAGGAAGAAATACAAAGGAAAAATTTGCAAATATTCTTTAAGGAGTAGTGGGCTGGCAAAGTTGAGAAACCCACGAAAGAGATGTGTTGCATCCTTAAAAGGAAACAAAACAGAGAATCGATCCTCCTATTGCTAGACCCAAATGGTGATGTTTGCAATAGGGAAGAAGAAAATCTTGGAATCATTCAAGAGCACTTTACGAGTCTCCTGGGGATCTCAACCCCCCTCTCCCACCATCAACAGGACTGCATGGTAGCCATATCTAGGGTATCCTCTCATAGGATCCCACACAACCTTCGTTCCCTCCTTGACACCCCTATCTCAGAAGAAGAAATCATTGAAGTCATTGATGCTATCCCTAGTGGTAAAAGCCCGAGGCTGGATGGGCTCACTAATGAGTTCTTCAAGTCCTTTAAGTCGATGGTTGCCACCCCTCTTCCTCTCTTTGGCAAGAGGCGGTCGAGTTTGGCATGCTTCCGACCTATCTCAACAATGGCATCATCAACTTAATACACAAAAAAGGGAAAAGAACACAATTTAGAATTGGTGTCTGATTACGATGCTCCAAACAGGATATAAGATCATTGCCAAAGTCATAGCCAATAGAATTTCCAACCATCTGAGAGCGTGCTTAAGCAAGGACCATAACAGTTTCATCAAAGGCAGGTCTATATTGGAAGCCATTATTGTATTCGCAAAGGATTCAAGACAAGATGTGGTTTTCCTCAAGATCCATTATGACAAAGCCTATAATCTTCTAGAATGGGACTATATTCTGCAGTCTCTTAAAGATCTCGGATGCAGTAAAAAATTCACCAAGATGATGTCGACCCTTCTAGGAAACGTGTGGACTCAAATTAATGTTAATCTCCAACTTCAAAGGTGATCAAACTTAGAAGATGGATTAGACATGGGTGTTTGCCGACTCCCCTTCTCTTTGCCATTGGCACGAAAGGGCTTAGCTGGCTGGTGGAACAACGGGTGGAAGCAGGTAACATCAAAGGCCTCGGATTGCCTCATGACCATGGCGAGTTCACCATGAGACTTTTTGACGATGACATGAATGTGTTTTGTCCACAACGATGGTACCAGCCTAGAGACATTTTGGAGGTGCCTGGATACTTTCTACAAGGCCTCTAGATCCAAAATCAACCACTCAAAGAACAGTTTTAGAGCTATTGTCAGGATCGAGCCTAACCTTCTCTTTGACCATGGCTGGCAAAACATTCCATATGGCCAAATTTTCTGGCTTCTTGGGATTCCCATGTGTTTTGGTATCTCGATGGAGTAATGGTAGAACTGGGTCCTTGCCTGACTCAAAAGCAAGTTAAACTATTGGAGAGGTATGCAAATCAATCTCGCTGGTCGTGCAATGGTTATCAAATTTCCTCATATTATCGACCATTACTTCCTCTCTTGTTTGAGACCGAAAGAGCAAGAGTTGTCTAAAGTGGAGAGTATTTGCAGAAACTTCCTTTGGACGGGCAACCACAATAGAGGGGGGTGCCTAAAATCAAGTGGTCCATCTGCACCAGCCAAAGAGATAGTGGGGGCCTTGGCATTCTGTACATTGGGTGCATGGCTAACAAACTTGCAACAAAATGGATGATTAAGGCGTGGTGCCATGGGGAAGCCTCGTGGGCCAAGTTGATCTTCAGAAAGAAGAACACATTGACTTTCGTGGGATTCCTGAATTGGAAGAATCTTGACATTCTAACCCTTGTGTTTTCCCTGATCCCGGTCTTCCTGAAAGGCTCGAATCTTGTGTGCTCCCTATGGAAGAGTTGGAACATAGTCAAAAGCTTTACAAGAATAAGTGAAGATTGGAAGTGACCAGTGAGTATTAGACAAAACAAATCTATCTGGTTTACTATTCATGGCATCCAGATCGTGGAACCTTGGAACATTCGAAATGCCAAGAGGCTAGGAACAAAGGATTCAAAAAATGGAAACATCTTTGGAAACAAGACACTAACCAATGGATCAACTTCAAGGATATTGACCCTAGCATCAACATCACCTATGAAGAATGGAATACTTTGCGAAGCAGACGTCTTGCCTGGGACCGCTCTAAAATTTGTCTTCTCATGGGACATAACACGCCGAGCCCGCTTGGTCTCAGATGGCATAATGCTAATTGCTTAACAAAAATCCCAAACATCAAAGAAAACATTGATTATCAGGCTAACCTCAACATGAGGTGGTGCTTGTCATGGACGTGGCTGTGGTGGGACATGAAGTTCATGGCTATCTAGCACCCTCTCATAGAAATCAAAAAATCTGTCCTCTTATGGAAAATTCTTCATCGTGGAATCTGGACCAACCTAAAGGCTAGAAAAAGTTGTGGGGTGTCTCCTTGGTGCAAGTGATGCTACCAGTCAATTGAAGATGTTTCTCACATCTTCTTTACTTGTCCCAACTCTAACAGGCTCTGACAGACTGTCGGAAAGAAAATTAGACTTCAGAAACATATCAGTTGGAAAGAAGCTTAGCTCGAAGAAGTGAGCGGCTGCTCCGCGACTCTCTGGAACACCATCAGAGGGTAGGTCCTATGGAAGATCTTTCGGGAGAGATGTGCTTATAACTTTGGTGACTCCCTCAAGGAGTGGTCGATTGAGAAATCGCTGTTCCTCCTCAACAAAAGAATCACCAATTATAAGAAACACCCCCCCCCCCCTTCAGGCATCATCAAGTGCTCTTTCTTATCAACAACAAGCTTAAACCCAAGTGGGCCCCACATGAGGTGGATGAGAGGGTGATTAACCTTCTTTGTAATGCCATCCAAACACTGTGAAAGCTACCCCTGGTCTTTGGGATTCGGGGGATCCCGTGGGCACTAGTCCCCTTCACTTGTAATTTTCCTTTGATTAATAAACTCCGGGAGAGTAGGCCAAGGCTGAAATTCTTTTATTTAAAGGAAAAAAAACTCTTCTCTCTGTTTGTTTGCTGCATTCCATCAATCACCAAAAATCGATTGCAAAGCGAATGAAAGGTAAATGTATTTAGAACTCATAAATATCACGAAAAATCTATTTTGGTCTATTCATATTTACAATGAGTGTGTTTTCGAATGAGAGGAGCACATATCATATGTCACGAGGAAGGAGATAAGGAAGAGAGCTCACACACACACACTCTCACTCTCAAGGAGAAGCACACACAGATTGAGGCAAGCAAGAATGATCTTCTTCTTCTTCTTCTTCTTCTTCTTCTATTACATAAAAAGGAATGTACAAGAATGACCTAAAAACAAGAATAAAACAAGTACAATATATATAAAGATCAGTACATAAGGAAAAACCTAATGTCTGCGAATGAGTGAGCTGGCAAGGATCAAATGTGCCATCACTCTCAGTAGATAAATCTAATTAAACGGCGTGACCACTATACATGTGAGAGAAATGAAAAACTGGTACATGTCATCCAGGATCATCACATGTTGAACTTGATATCTCAACACTCCCCCTCAAGCTCAATTCCATATCCTATAATCCAAGCATCTCCCAAAACTTCTTCAACTTCTCAGCTCCAAGTGCTTTGGTGAAAATATCGGCAACCTGCTCATCTGTTCACACATAACCAAGATCAATATCACCTGCGAATACCTTCTCTCTAATGAAGTGATAATGTACCTTGATATGCTTTGTTCTAGCATGGAAAACAGGGTTCCGTGCTAACTGTATGCTGCTAAGATTATCACAATAAATGGTGATAGGATTTTGCACTTCCACACCTAAATCTGCAAGTAGCATCTCTAGCCATGATGCCTCACATGCTGCCATTGCAACACCTCTATACTCAGCCTCTGTACTCGACAAAGCAGCAGTGGGTTGTTTCTTGCTGCTCCATGTGACAACTACATTTCCCAGTGAGAATAGAAAACCACTAGTAGATCTTCTATTTGGAATGCTACCAGCCCAATCGGCATCAGTGTATCCATAAACCTGCAAACCAGCCTCATAAAACAATGCATAATCCAAAGTAGCACTCACATAACGTAGAGTGCACCTTAGAGCATCCAAATGTGGCTTCCTAGGAACATGCATAAACTGACTTTCAAGTCCAACAGTATAACTTAGATCAGGCCTTGTAATTGTGAGATATATAAGACTTCCCACAATTTTCCTATACATAGTAGCATTTTCCAATGCTTCACCTGATGTAGTGTCCAACTTCAAATTATGATCTAATGGCATAGAAATTGGCTTACAATCAGCCATACCATACTTTTGCAACATATTCAAGGCATATTGCCTTTGTGACATCCATACACCTGTTTCTGTATGTATAAACTCAATGCCCAAGAAATATCACAGCACACCAAGATCTTTCATGTCAAATCCCGGCATAAGAAGTTTCTTTACCTCTTTGATGCTTCCTTCATTATCACCACCTACAATTATGTCATCAACATAAATAGCCACAATAGTGATGCCATCATCAACCTTCCTTGCCTATAGTGATTGATCTGCATCACACATAGAGAACCCAATGCTGGTTAAGTAATCAGCAATCCTTGCATGCCATGCACGAGGGGCTTGCTTCAGCCCATACAAAGCCTTTTGCAACCTGCAAACATATTTTGGATGCTTTGAATCTTCATATCCTTGTGGCTGGTCCATATATACTTCTTCTTGTAACTCATCATGTAGGAAAGCATTCTTCACATCCATCTGATGCAAAGTCCATCCTTTTGCTGTAGCTAATGCAAAAAGTGTTATGATAGTAGACATTTTAACTACAGGACTGAATATTTTCTCATAATCAATGCCATATTTCTGTGCATATCCTTTAGCTACCAATCATGCTTTATACCTACTTATGCTACCATCAGCATTATGCTTTACCTTGTAAACCCACTTGCAGCCTATGGGTTTCTTTCCTTGTGGCAATGGAACCAGCTTCCATGTATCATTTCCATAAAGTGCAACCATATCCTCATCCATAGCTTTTTCCAAATCTGCAATTCCAATTGCATCTTCAAAGCAAGAATGTTCAGCATCTTGTATTACATTTGTCATGTAGGCACAATGACGAGCCATATAATTGTCATACATCAATCGTTGCACTGAATTCCGCATCCTCCCAGATCTTCTTGGTCCTAGGTCACTTCTCCTTATATCATCTGCATGTGCCCTTCTTACTCATGGAGTCTTCACGGAGGGCAATCCAAGTTCCTCATCAAGACTCTTTTCTGAACCGCTTGAATCTCCATCAATGTCTTCAAAACTTGCACATGTTTTACGACCAACAAAAATCTTTTCTTTAACTTTCTTGGATGTATTTGATGAATTTGCTAGATTGAAATTTCCATGAAATCTTCCACTCCATGGATTTGAGTTGTAACTATTGCTTGGTGATGCATCCGGTCCACTCAAAACTTGAGATTGTGCACTTGATTTTTTAGCATTTTCTTTGTCGTTTGGTTCAAGATTCAGTCCTTCTTTGGCATCTGCATAGAAGCTTGACATTTCATCAAATAGCACATCTCTGCTCACCTTTACCTGTCATGTGAGTGGGTTATAACATTTATATCTCTTTTTCTCAAGGAAGTATCCAATGAAGATGCTATTGGATCAAGATTCGTCCTCAATTCATCTGGGACATGTACATATGCAATACAACCAAAAACGTTTAGATGTGATAAGTTTGGCTTTTTACTCATAAACTTCTCTTCAGGTGTAACTTGGTGTACAACAATAGTCGGAGTTCTGTTCATGATGTATATAGCAATATGCACAGCTTCTGCTCATTAATAATGAGGAATATTCTTCTCAGCCATCAAGGCTCTTGCTATTTCTGAAATATGTCTATTTTTGTGTTCAGCAACACCATTCTGTTGTGGTGTGTACCTGCATGAAAACTCACGCCAAATTCCATGATTTTTTAGAAAACTGCTGAACTCATTTGACATGTATTCACCTCCTCCATCAGATCTTAATGTCTGAATGTACTTCCCTTTCTGCCTTTCCACCATAACTTTAAAATTTTGGAAGTGAGTGAACACCTCGCTCTTCTCTTTCATGAAATATACTCATACTTTGCATGTATGGTCAACAATGAAAGTAACATAAAACCTGCAACCGCCCATAGATGTGGTCTTTGCTGGACCCCAAACATCTGTATGTATGACTTCTAATACATTCTCACTGACATGCTTGTCATGTGGAAATGATGCTCTTGACTGTTCACCAAATTGACATGTTGCACATACCTTTTGCATTTCTCCAACTTTGAAATTTGGTAGTCCATGGACAATCTCCTTTGATTGCATATGTTTTAGCCTTTGCAGATTTGCATGTCCAATTTGTTTGTGCCAGATCTCTATATCAACAATAACTCCTGCACCTTTTGCAAACATGGCTGCATTCATTTCAAGAATCTTCACATTTAAGGTGAACATCCTACTCACTTTGTTTCCTTTGGCAACCAATCGTCCATCCTGCTTGTACTCCTCTACATATAATCCATCAGCATTGAACCTGACTTGTAATCCCTAGTCAACCATTTGTCCAATAGAAACCATATTCTTTGTTATATTTGGAACATGCAACACATCAACAAGATGTTTTACCTTTCCATTCTCCATAGATAGTGCTATGTTTCCTGTATGCTCAATAGGATGTGATGTGTCATCACATGTTTCAACATATCCAAGAACTGGCAATTTCTACAAAGTACTAAACCATTCCGCATGATTGATCATGTGATTTGAAGCACCTGAATCAACATACCAGACATTATCATTCGATTTTGAAACACTAGTAGACATCGTATTCATCATGTGATGTTGAACCATAAACAACTTCTCAGAATCATCTGCACTTGTGGATGCATGGTTGTTTTGCTGCCTTCTGTTATTTTGATTCTTCAACCTGCAATCACGTTCAAAGTGTCCAGGTTTACCACAATTCCAACATCCTTTACTATCATTACCTGAATCATTTCTTTGGAAATTTCTGCGACCTCTTTTGCTTCCCCTGCCTCGAAACTGTCCTCTTCCTCTTGCATGATTCTGTTGTTGACCTTGCTCTTGGTCACTATTTCCTCTTCCGATTTTGAAACCTCTACCTCTGCCTCTTTCTCTACCAGAGTAGAATACCTGCTCAGAACTGGGCTTTCCTTGGGAGTTTGAATCCTCACCGAGATTCTTTTCTTCAATAATCAGCATAGATACCAAATGAGAAAAATTTGGAATATTTTCCCTGGACTGTATAGAAGTTTTGAACTGCTTATATGTAGCTCCTAAACCATGAAGGCATACTTCCACCTTATCATCATCATCTACATTCACTCCAATAGATGCAAGTGACTCACATATGCTTTTGATTTTTAGGGTATAGTCACTTACTGACATGCTCTTTTTCTCCAAGGTATGCAACTCGTTCTTGAGTTGCAATTTTCATGCCTTTGTATTGGTCTCATACAATGTGACCAAACTAGTCCAAGCCTCTTTCGGAGTCTTGCCATCTTGTATGTGCCCAATCATGTTATCCTGTATGCTAAAAGATAGCCAATACATTACCTTTTGTGCTCCTTGATTCCATTCCTCATATGCTCTTATCTATTCTGCAATTTGATTCCTCTCTGGTAACTGTGGAGCATTTTCGTTCTCTCCTTCGATGTACTTCGAGTAGCCTTTTGCCATCAGGAAATTCATCATTCTGAATCTCCAAGCATGAAAGTTATTCTTCTCTAGCTTAACGCTCATAAGCTGACTCATTCCATCTGCATTTGCCATTTCTATAGCAATACACGACACTACAAACCACTACAAGCAGCACTTCTACTTGAACATTGCCGCACTATGACGTGTTAGTTCGATCTTAGAAAAACGGTTTTTGTGTATCAAGAGTACACGGAATTGCTTGAAATTCTGGATCTGGAATATATGAGTGTTGACAAACACGATGCAAGTTACAGTTTTTGAAACTGACTTGGTTTTTCTGTGGGCCCCACCTTGGGAGCTTGAAACAAAGATCGAGATGGCTCTGAAACTTTGATATGAAAAAAACAAGTGACCTTAAAGGGATAACTCTTGAAAATATTTTGAGGTACCTTCACACTGATTTTCGTAGCAAACGAAGGTCGTTTGCGAATTGTGTTTTCTCCATGCCTTGTTGCATACTCTTCACCGTTGCCTTCTCCACGAGCTCTCTAGAGCCACGCTGGCTCTGATACCATGTCACGAGGAAGGAGATAAGGAAGAGAGCTCACACACACACTCTCACTCTCAAAGAGAAGCACACACAGATTGAGGCAAGCAAGAATGATCTTCTTCTTCTTCTTCTTCTTCTTCTATTACATAAAAAGGAATGTACAAGAATGACCTAAAAACAAGAATACAAGTGCAATATATATAAAGATTAGTACATAAGGAAAAACCTAATGTCCGTGAATGAGTGAGATGGCAAGGAACAAATGTGCCATCACTCTCGGTAGATAAATCTAATAAAGCGGCGTGACCACTATACATGTCAGAGAAACGAAAAACTGGTATGTGTTATCCTGGATCATCACATGTTGAGCTTGATATCTCAACATCATATTCACACCAAATGTGTTCCTCGCATCTTTAAGCACACTACTCACTTCCTAGTCGAGCTCACTTTTACGATGCTTTAAAACATGATAACAACTCTTTCACCATTGTAACCAGTTATCTTCTACCATTTTAAAGCAAATTCCATGATTTTAGCTCCATGATTTTAGCTCAAAACATTCCATGCTTAATCCCACAAAAAATGGGAGTCCTCCAATTACAATGTGCACGAATGTATTATTACACAGTATTTTTTTGGTTTTATGTAGTAATTTATCAAGAAATAGGATGATGGTGGCTATATGCCATGTGGTGCGACATGGTGGTTATGTTTTGCACAAGGTTTTATGTGTTAAAAGAGGGTCATGGTGAGGTTTTCTTAGCTGGGAGACTCTGAGATGTAAAGATCTCTTTAGTGATGCAAGTGGAAGATATACTCTAGCCTCACCATAAGAGATGTATGTTACTGGAGTTATATGTGGTTAATAAGCATAGTCTAATTATACTAAGATAAATTGGATACTTTGCACTTTATGCAATCTTACATGACACTATTTAGAGTTTCATGATTTTGTGTTTTTGATCATATTTTCACTTTACAAAGGAGACTCTATCAGATTTTTTATAGAACTTGGATATTATCCATGCATAGGCTGGTTTTACTACCTTATGTGCTTCTCGGCATGAGTATATGAACTTTCACACAATCCTTCTTTTGACATTTTCACATTGGTCATCATTTTCCATATGTTCATTTTTTTGGGGACGCTCTACTAAAATTTTCCCAAAATTTGACACAATCGTATGTCAAGTATTAGTGCTGCTTGATCACGTTTAGTTTTATTAGTATCCTATTGATTATTTTCCACCATGGCATCAAAGCTTTCAGCCATATCTAATCGATTAAGGTCTACTACATGGCTCCAATAAGAGCTACAAGGTTCAAGGAAAAGACCACTTCGCAAGTTTGATGGCACCAACTTCTCTTTATGGGAATCAAATTTCAGAGAAGATAGTGGAAATTGATTGGCGACCCTACAAAGCAACTTGATGGTATGGATGTTGATGATTGGAAAGAGCTTGTCACATCGTCATGTATACAATGTGCTTTCACCTCACGAATAGTATTTATTTCGCAGTTTCGGATTGTGAGACATTGGAAGAGGTATGGCAGAATTTTTGTATTACCTACGAGAAGGGCATTGCATCAAACAAGATGTATCACATCACCTACACATAGCATTTCAAGTAATCTGAATGAGTTTGATGTATTACTTTTAGAGTTTCAATCACAAAAATCAACATATATGATGAGATGAAAGCAATTCTCTTATTTTGCACACTTGAACTTTCATGGGACATGTCCTACACAACCATTCATAACAATGTACCTATTGGAAAGTTTGTATATATTTACATATGTGGTGCAACTTTGAGAGAAGAGATTCACAAGAAATCTATGGTTTTGACACAGAGTGTTTATGATTGTAACAAAAAAAAAAATCAACCATGTGATAGGAGCAAAAACAAAAGACAAGGATGGTCAACATGGGAAGAGTAGAAACAAATCAAAATAGAGACATAGTGAATGCCATCATTTCCATAAGAGAAGACATATGAAAATGGATTTTTATGCTTTGAAGAATACCAAAGTGAAGAACAACAGATTGATTGGCATGTTAAATATTTATCTGCACCATCTACTTCAACTATGAAGATAAAAAAAGATAAATAATATTTTTTATGATTTATATGTGTTAACACTTCACAGTACTATGACTAATGAGGATTCTATGGATGATTCGATTTTCTACATATGGATACTAGATTCTAAAACGTCTTTTCATGTGACAGAATAAGGCATGATTTCACAATGCATGGAAGCAAGTAAAGCATGTCAAAGTGAGATTATGTGACTGTAAGAGAAATTGTTCTTTATTTTAGACCTAGGTTTCTTTTTGGTGAACAAAAAGAAAGGCATTGTTGGAGTTAGATGTCTGTGGAAGGTGACAAACAACACAAGGAAGAAGAACAAGCTTGAAGCACAACACACAATGCTGAATGTATTACCACTAGAATGTACAAAGATAAGTGACCTATTAGGGCTATAGGCATATATACAAGTAGGGGAAAAAAACCTCCTAAAGAGGAAAAAAAGTGCCCCAATAGTCCTAGTGTGTTCACACATCACTACCTAAATATATCAACAAATCCCCCCTAGGAGTGATGCGGTGAACAGATGGCACTCATCTATAAGGAAGTGCCAAGCTATGTGGAATCAATCCAAAAAAGCAAGTAAGCCCAAAGCTTTGCACAAAGCTTGCTGGTTTTCATGCCCTTTCTACACAAAGCCACGGGGCTAAAAAACATACACTTCTTCATGCAAGTCACCATTTAGCTATTTTAATGTCCAACTAATGTACATTCCAACCATGATGAGCTACAAGTGCACAGATGCTATGAACAGAAGTCATTTGGCATGTAGGTGCAAAGGTTTCCTCAAACCAATGCCTCTTTCCTATGCATAACCCTTTGCAACAAGCCTAGCCTTATACCTGTCAATTGTTCCATTTACACTTCCGCTTGTATACCCACTTAGTGCGAATGGCTTTCTTATGAGGAGGTAAGTCACATAAAGGCCACATACCCTTTTTCATTGTAGCATCATAATCAGATTGCATTATAGCCATCCTATGTTCAGAATTTTGTGCTTCATCAAATGAAACAGGTTCAGTCTCATCACAAAGACTAGATCCAGCCATAGCATAGCAATCTAATGCAAGAGAGGCACTATGAGAGCCTGAACGAGTATGGTATGATAGAGGTGCATCTAATCTGTTATCACGCAAAGTTTACACGAGCCATTTTGGCATAGTTTTTTCCTCCTCAATATCAGCTCTCTCATCAACAAGTGCATCATGTAAATCTACATTAGAAATAGAATGATTTGCATCATCACACGAAACCTCTAAAGGCTAAGAAGTTGCCTCATTAGGACCAGCACTAGACTGTCCACCTATAAAAAGAGGCAGCAAAATATCATACATGTCTTTGGAGCTAACAGATGTCTCTTTTGTACATGAAAGTAAAGGTTGAATGGCATCTTTCATAAAAACAACATCACAGCTAACCAAAATGCACTTAGTCTGTGGATGATACAAACGATAGCCTTTGCTTTCAGAACTGTACCCAACATAAATATATTTTACTACTTTATCATCCAATTTACTGTGATGTTGTTGAGGCACTAATGCATATGCCAGACAACCAAAAACACGCAGGTGAGCAACAGATGGCTTGATACCTTGCCAAGCCTCATATGGAGTGATAGACTGTAGTGCTTTAGTGGGACACATGTTAAGTATATATGCTGCACACATGATAACCTCAAGCTCGAAATTGTGGTAAAGCCTGACTCTTGACCATACACCTCACCATCTCCACGAGTGAACTTTTCTTCCGTTTAGCAACTCCATTCTATTGAGGTGTATATGACAGTGTCCCACGTTCAGCTTGAAATGCATCAAAGTCAGAAGACATATATTCCCCCCCTCGATTAGAACGGAGGGTACCCATTTTAGATGCTAATAGATTTTCAGCCAAAACCAAAAACTGTTTGAAGCACATGAGCACTTCGGACTATGCTTTCAATGGATATACCCATGCATGCCTGGAAAAATCATCAATGAAAGTCACAAAGTAAAGATAGTTTCCAAAAGAGGGTGTTTGCATAGAACCACATACATCACTATGTACAAGCTACAATTTTTGAGTAGCTCAAATTGAACCATCTTTTGGGAATGAGGAACATTCCATTTTGCCCAAAATACAGCCTTCATAGACATGTTTTCTAGGTGCCTCAAGTTTGGGCAAAGAGGACACCATTTCAGATTTCTACATGCATAGCAAACTAGCAAAATTCAGATGATCAAAAAGTGCATGCCAAAGCTTTGCATCTGACATAGCCTTAGAATCATGTACTGCACATGCTAAATCATTCATAGATTTTTCATAGTCTATAATCTTATACAGCCCACGACATAAAATGCCAGAGCAATAATCATGTTGCCATTTCAGAGATCATGAACTGTACATCTGTTATCAACAAATTTCACAATCAAGCCAATCTTGGCCATTGTAGAAATTGATAATCGATTTTTCTTGATCCCTCGCACAAATAAAGCATCCAACAAAGTCAAAAAACTACCATCAATAGTAGTCAGAATGATCTTACCAACTCCCATGATAGGATAAGAGAAGTTGCTGGTGCATGTGACAGTATTCCCTGTAGGTGCAAGCTTGAGTCAAGTGAAGAAATTGTGCTACGAGGTAATATGTTTGGTTGCTACACTATCAAAGTACCAAACATCTGAGTCAACTGCATACATACATTGTTCATGAGATGGGTCAAAACTACAAACAATAGTAAACACCATTCTTCATTCTACCCAAGATTAGTAGACTTTGTTTTTGGTGTAGAGGTCTCTGCAACAACCATTCCAACCTCTTTTTTCTTTGCCTCTTTTGTACCCAGTTTTGAATAGTTCTTTAGGACATGATTGTTTCCTTTACAATACTTAAAAAATAATGTTTGCTTTTCTGGTTTCTTCTCATCTTTGTCTTCCTTCTTCGAATATGCAGCATTTGCAGATTTCTGCTTACTAGTAGATGAGCTCCATTTACCTTTGCCCCTCTAACTAGACAGGAAACCTTGATCTACAACATGCATAATGGACCTGTTCTACCTAAAATATTCTTCCTGCAACATAACAGAGACTAACTCCTCAAATGACAAGGCATTTGGATTACCTTTCAGCATCAAATGAAGAGTAGAAGAAAAACTCTGATATGAATCAGGACGACCATTCAGAACAATCTGCACAGGTGAGCTATCTGGTATAACTTCATAAAAAAAAAATTGTTCCTTCAAGTCTTTGATCTTTGTTAGAAAATTGTCCATAGAATCACCTTCATTCATATGCTCACTCTCCAATTGTTTTTGAAGGTGAGCAACACGAGCCTCATTCCTAGCCTGGTACAATGTGGTAGGTGTTTCATAAGCATCCTTAGTTGTTCTGCAAGAGCGAATGTGAGGAATAATGGCATGTTTGATAGACAATGCTATCAATGCATGTGCTTGAGCATTTGTGCCATCCTAATGAATTTGCTCTATAGTAGGTGCAGGAGAAACCGAAGCACAAACAGGAATTTGAAGAATATCAACATCTTCAATGCCATCTACATCAGCTTCAATACCTGTATTTGCAGGTGTAACAAGATGTTTTTCAACACCCTACACAATTTTCCACAATCCTTTTGCAACCAATACATGTTGCATCATATAAGCCCACAATGGGTAATTGGTACAATCCAACTTATCCTCAACAACCAACATATAGAATACATCATTGCTTTCAGCCATGGCCACTGACTAAAATATCATGATGCAAAAAGATGATTGTACCTGAAAAGGTTGAACACAACTACCCTAACAAGTTCTGCTAGACCTGTAGTAGACTTCGAGACGCTTATACTAGCTAAGAAAACTTGTATATATCTTTGGCACAAAAGGATGAAATAGCATGCACAAGCACTACGGTAGTATGTTTGAAGGTCGAAACGAGTTGAGATCTCCTAATCACCTTGCATATACTCACCGAATTTCATGCGATTCTGAGACTCTGATCGGAAGGGTGTCGAGGGCACCCTAGATGAAGCAGTAACCTACTTTGATACCAATTGTTGAAGTTAGATGTCTGCAGAAGCATGCAAACAGCACAAGGAAGAAGAAGAAGCTTGGAGCACAACACACAATGTTGAATGTATTACCATTAGAATGTAGAGAGATAAGTGACTCGTTAGGGCTTTGGGCATATATACAAGCTGGGGGAAAACCTCTTAAAGAGGGAAAAGCATGCCCCGGCTGTCCTAGTGTGCTCACATACATCACTACCTAAATATATCAATAGGGTTTTATTTGAAAAGCTAAGCTTTACCTCTCCTATAAAACATGATAAGTGCTATGCATTCACAAAACAAGTGCTCTCCTTGAATTTTATAATACAGGACAATATGTTTTCTCTAAAACATAAGGCAAAGCCTCTTTAGCCCAATTGTGCCCCACACATTTTCAGTCATAGAGCTCACCTCTCATTTTGACTCTAACAAGATTCTAAAATGCGATAAGGGCCTTTGGCAAGTATTTTTCTATCCCCTCCTAACATGTTTTAGCACATTTTATGTATCCCTTAATCCTACCTCATGATTTATAGTTGCTAATCTAGGCCCTTCGTCCTTCGACCTGTTGGCGAAAACTTCGGCTCTAACACCACTGTTGCGGAAATACTTTCGCCCTAAAGGTGATTTTCGCGACAAGGCTTGAACTCTGTCAGGCCTGCGGAAAATGTCGCGCCACCGTAGTAGAATGCTAAACTAGAGTGATTCAGAACACTTCTGTAATCAACAGTAGCTCAGCCTAATTAACGTCGCCTTAACTGTGTTATCCTGCGACACAAGTTCCACCGGAACTTCACCAGACTGTTACTGGACTGACATCGTAGTCGTACCGGAACTTCACCGAAATAAACTTAGTTCTGCTCGTAATTGCTTCAGATGAACTTATGTGAAGTAAGGAAGTAGTGTGTGAGCTTCCTTCACCGAATGAACTTCCTTCTGGAAACTTCACAGTTCTAAAATGCTACTTTCCGGTTAACTTTTGTACTGTGTGTACATCTCCATTCCACCGGAAACTGTGATCAGCTTAAAGTAGAGACGTCTAGCTACAAGATGAGCTATCTCTCATACAAAGCTTCGAACTCTGCTATGAGTTATACTTCGTTGTTCTACCGGAAAATCCTGATTTCTAAGAAACTGTAACTGACCGAGAATTACTGAAATATGTTTACTGAGTAAACTGTTATTCACCGAAACATGCGTTTACAGAGAAGGTACTGAAGCACGTTTAGTAACGAGTCGTGACAGTTAACGATAAACTAAGCTTCCTACCGTAACACGAAATAGCTTCAGATTCTTCACAAGTAAAGATTGCGCGCAGACATCCACATGAACATGTGTTTTCGATTAGAGAAGATGTGTACAAGTAAACTTGGCCTCTTCTTGCTCAAGTTACAGAAACTCTCCTACGGTGAGTAGTTTCTTATTACCATCTCTCTTCAGATGAAAAGACCCGACACTTCAGGCTTGTGTTATTCATCTGTACATACGCGATCTATGGCGTCTTCTGAGAACTTCTAAATCTCTCTTCACTCATACGCGATCTATGGCGTCTTCTCTCAGTCTCTCATTCTCCTCTGTGTATCATCGTCTATTCTCTCTCTGTGTATATCTCTCTTCACAAGTTCTTCAAATCTTGCTGTATATATATACACTTTCTTTGGTGCTCCTCTGCGCTGTCACTCTTCAATTCACGTTATGCACGCCTTACGCGCCCGCCGCGGTTAATTGCTCTGTTATGCGCACACTGCGCACTAACTTCGCATACTGTACACCTGTGCATAGATTTTCCGAAAGATTCTGTTTCTTTCTCGTCTGTTGTGTCAAATTCGTGAGTGTTTCCTTAACAGCTCCCCCTCAATCACTAATTTGACATCTTCCGGTCTTTCATATATCTTCCTTTCTTTTATTCCTGCCATCTCTTTGAATCTGTTTGTCTTTGTTCCATCCAAGCTCTTTGTCAGAATATCTGCAATCTGATCTTTTGTAGGAGTGTAGACTATTTCTATCTCTTTCTCCATTACTTTTTCTCTTAGGAAATGGTACTGAATCTCTATGTGTTTTGTTCTTGCATGAAACACAGGATTCACTGCAAGATACAGCGAGCTCATATTATCTCCATGTATAATTGGTATACCTTGATCTATACCCATGCTTTTAAGTAACGTCTGCATCCATATTACTTCTTTTGCTGCTTCTACTAGTCCTTTGTATTCTGCTTCTGTTGATGATAAGGCTACTGTGTGTTGCTTTTTCGAACACCAGCTTACCAGCTTATCTCCTAGGTATATCATATACCCGTGTGTTGATCTTCGGTCATCTTGACTTCCTGCCCAATCTGAGTCACTATATGCTCTGAGCTTTATATCTGACGTAAAAGGATAATATAATCCTTCCTTTATAGTTCTTTTGATATATCTGAGAACTCTTTGTCCTGCAACCCAATGTTGCTCTGTCGGACAATGCATAAATTGTGAGAGAACTCCCACCGGAAAACTGAGATCCGGTCTTGTTAGCGTAGCATATATTAGGCTTCCTACTAACGATTGATACTTCTTCATATCCTTGAATTCTGTTCCACTATATTTGCTGAGTTTATGATTTACTTCAAGCGGTGTTGAAGCTTCTCTGCAATTTTCCATTTTGAACTTCTTCAGTAAGTTCAGGAGATACCTTTCTTGTGTGACATATACACCATGATCTGTATATGAGATTTCCATACCTAGAAAGTATGATAACTTTCCTAGGTCACTGATCTTGAATTCCTTTTCTAGCAGTTTCTTTACCTCTGTGATTCCTGCATCTGAGGTTCCTGTAATTATTATGTCATCTACATAGATACAAATGTAGATCATTCCTTCTTCTGTCCTTTTGATGAGTAGACTTGCATCTGCCTTTGAACTTTGGTATCCAAGTTCGTTGAGATATTTCACAAGTCTGTAGTTCCAAGCTCTTGGAGCTTGCTTCAGTCCATAAAGTGCTTTCCTTAACCTGCAAACAAAGTTTGGGTATCTGGAACTTGTAAACCCTTCCGGTTGTTCCATATAGACTTCATCTGATATATATCCATTCAGGAATGCATTCTTTATATCTAGCTGACTTAGCTTCCATCCTTTTGATGCTGCTATAGCAATCACTGTTCTTATGGTTGACATTTTTGCCACCGGACTGAACGTCTCGTCATAGTCTATGCCTTGCGTCTGAGCATAGCCCTTGATAACCAGTCTTGCTTTATGTCTGGCTATCCTTCCATCTGCAAGTTTCTTTATTTTGAACACCCATTTATTTCCAATTACTTTCTTATCGTTCGGTTTAGGAACAAGCTCCCATGTCTTGTTCTCTTCTAGTGCGCTGAATTCTTCTTCCATTGCTTCTTGCCATTGCTTCTTGCTCTTGGCTTCGTCATAGCTCTGAGGCTCCTCCTCTTCTTTAACCATATATGCATAATCTTGTTGAGTTATATACGATGTATCATACGAGTATCTTTCCGGTTGTCTTCTTACTCTGTTTGACCTTCTTGGTTCATATTCTTCGTGTGTGTCTGAGTACCTGTCTTCATCTTCGTTCCTTATACCTGTTCTGGTCTTGGACGTACTTGCCTCGTCTTCTTTGTTTACCTGTACGATTGTTTTACCTTTCTCTCTTCTTTTTATCTCTTCTTCAAATTCTTCAGCTGTATGACTCTGATCTGCATACCAGCTTTTCTGTTCATCAAATGTTACATCTCTGGAAACAGTAAAATGTTTGGTTAGAGGACTCCATAACCTGTAACCCATCTGTTTCTCATCATATCCGACGAATACATATTTCTCTGCTTTTGGTTCAAGCTTATGTCTGAGTTGAGACGGTACATAAGCATACGCTACTGATCCAAACACTTTGCAGTGATCAAGTGTTGGCTTCTTTCCCCACCAAGCTTCATAAGGGGTCATTCCTTCTAACGCTGTACATGGTAACCTGTTTACCAAGTATGTAGCTGTGTTTACGGCTTCAGCCCAAAGATAATCTGGGCAATTCTTTTCTTTTAGCATAGCCCGTGCAAACTCGACTAGAGTTCGGTTTCTCCTTTCTGCTACACCGTTTTGTTGTGGTGTATATCTGCAGGTTATTTCTCTCTTAATACCTGCATTCCAAAGATAATCATTGAATTCTCGGGAGAAGTATTCTCCCCCTCCATCAGACCTTAGTCTTTTAAGTTTTCGTCCGGTGAGTCTTTCAGCATATGCATGAAAATGTCTGAAAGCTCCGAACACCTCTGACTTTTCCTTCAAAACATAAAGAGTTATCCACCTTGTTGCATCATCAATGAATAAAACATAGTACCTTGATCCGCTGATTGATCCTTCTTTCGTTGGTCCCCATACATCTGTATGTATGAGTTCTAGCACACCATCATGTTTGAATCCTTTCTTCTGGAAAGGTAGCCTGTGGGCTTTTCCCATCTGACAGGCTTCGCATTTGTGAATCATATGTTGGTTCTGTACGTTCGGTAATCCCAGTACAGACTGATTTGCTATCATAGCTTTGATTCCTTTTTCGTGAAAATGACCTAATCTCTTGTGCCAGAGATCAAGTTCTGTAATCACCTTTTCATCATGCGTGAGCAGCGCTTGGCCAATGTTCCCTTGTACTCTTAAGGTAAAGAGTCTGCCTTCTTTCTTACCAGAAACAATCTGATAATATCCGTTCTTGGGATCTTCTACAAATACTCCTTTATTTGTAAATCTGACCTGAAAACCTTTTTCGACTATCTGTCCCACACTGATCAGATTTTTCGGTATTGTTGGAACATACAAAACATTGGTTAGCAAATCTGCTCCACTCTTGCATTTCACTTTTCCGATTGATTGTACTTTGTGTCTTGTATTGTCACCTGTTTGAACAGTGTGACTAGAACTTCTTTTCTCTAGTTCTGACATTAGTTCTATATTTCCTGACAAGTGATTAGAACATCCAGAGTCAATGTAAAATACCTTTAGATCTTCGTTATCAGATGTGCTGATTGAGTTCATCATTAATGATGTATGATTTTCATTTTGTGTGTCATTTGCGTAGTTGTTGTAGGTGGTGTTGTAGGATTGGCTCTGTCCCCAACTTCTTGTTCCACCTCTACCGTAGCCTCCTCTTGGGTTTTGTCTTCCTCTTTGAGCATTACTCTGATTTCTTCCGCTTCTGCCTCTGCTATTATTGTTCTGGCTTTGATTTGATCCTTGTTGATTGTGCCAACAGTCATGCGCCAGATGGTTACTTAGTCCACAAATCCAGCAGGCTTTCTTGGTGGTATTCTGGCGACTTCTTCCTCTTGCTCTTCCTCTGCCAGCGCCTTTACCTTTTGCGTAATAGGCCTGAGAGCTCGACTCTTCTTGTCTTTTGAATTACCCTTGTCTTTCTTCTTGTTCTTCATGTACATTGCAGAGCTCTGTCCTTTATCTGTGTCTCCTTTCAGGTCTTGCTCATATGTGAGCATCAAACCAAGCAACTGATTTAAATCTGGTACAAAATGATTTAAAGAAAGTTCAGTTGAGAGTATGCAAGGTTTCCACCTTTCATCTCCTCTCAAACCTGTGAGCACTTGCGCTATCAATCTATGATCTTCGACTTCTTCATTTATGGATCCAAGGCTATCTGCTAGATCCTTCATTTTAGTGACGTAGTCACTGATGCTTTGACTCGGCTTCTTTTTGAACGTTGTGAACTCGGACCATAGGCTGGCCTTCCTAGCTTTCGTAGTATTCTGTGTTAAAAGTCAAGCTTCAAGCTAAAAATTCGTGGGGAATCTTTTATGGACATGTGGAGCAATCAAAGGAAGCCAAAAGCCACGAGATTCCATCAAGAAAAGTCACTCAACCACTCCCCAAGTCATCTCAACTAATTCCTCCAAGTTAGGAGGCTGATTTGGAAAGGTAGTTCCTAGATTTTAGGGGCACACCTCTCACTATAAAAGGAGCATGTATCCCGACTTCTTTTGGGCCATCTTCTTGGAGTTTTAGCTCATGTGAAGTGAGCACTAAGTGCTGGAGTTGTGATAAGCAAGCCCCTTGCTTAAGCAACCCCCTTGCTTGCTTGTTTGTTTTCTTTTAGTAGGCATATCTATGTGTGTGCGCAGGCAGTGTTGCAACTCTCTACCCCTGAGTTGTTAGCATTGGTTCTCCCTCATATGGTATCCATTTGATGTAATTCTTGTCTCATTGGATAGCTATAAGAGTCTATTTTATGCTTACCAATTCTCTGGAGCATTCTCTGAGTAAGCTGGGAGCAACATTCATTTTAGTGAAGTTGTGTGATTGATGTCTCTCTCTTTGTGTAGGCTCTGTTGGAAATATTTTGCTCTCTGTTGTAAGGGCTGGTTCTCCTTCTCTATGTATCCATTTGCTATGATTTTGGTGTCATTGGGTAGCTATTAGAGTCCTCTAAAGTTGACATAAGTTTGAGATTCATTCTCTGTATAATCTCTGAGAAAAGTTTGCTGGAGTGAAGTGAGGTCTCTGCTTGACTAGCAGTTGTGAGCATTCAACTAGCTCATGTTGTAGACATTGTTTCTCTTTGTGTAAGCATCCATTTCAAGTGAAATTTGTTTTGTTGGAAAGCCCTTGGTGTCTACTACAGGTCTACAAAAGCTCACTGGAGTTCTCTGCATAAGCTCTGAGTAAGAGCATTTTTGGTGTGCAGAGGTCAAAGAAGGATACCTGTGGAGGTCATTCGCGCTTCATCGTTGCTTAGGGGTTGAGATACTTCCCCCATCAGTGGTATCAGAGCATTTGGGCATCTTGGAGGTATCACATACAAGCAAGAAGACCTCTTGGAGTTGGTGGTTGAAGAGTTGCATCAACAAAAGCTTCTTGGAGGTAGCTCACATCAAGGGGGAGCTATTCTACTCAAATTTGCAAGAGCACAAGGTGTCCATCTAAGGAAAGCTTTGGATTGAGGTAACCTCAGAGCCTCATTTTCATTTTACACACATTGGAGCATTAGCCAAGGGCTAGGTCAAGTATCAAAGACTAGATATGGGAGACTTCAACACTCAAATTGAAAAGCTAGACAAAGGTAACTATCAACCATGGAGATTTAGGGTCTCCAACTATCTTATGGGCAAGGGCCTTTGGGGGTTGATTAGTGGAAGTGAACCAAGACCTAGGTTGGATGAGAATCCAACCAATGACCAGAGAAGGGCCTTTAGGGAATGGAATGAAAGAGACAAGAGGGTTATCTTTATTCTTTCCCAACACATTAGCAATAGCATGATCGGCCATATCCAAGACTTGGATTCAAGCATGAAGGTATGGGAGACACTTGAAAGGCTTTATTCAACAAGCACCAAAGCAAGGAAGATCCAACTCAAGAATGAGCTCAACAACCTTAGGAAGAGCTCAGGGAGTAGCATAAATGACTACATACTTAAGGTCAAGGAGTTATCAGATGCATTGGGATCCATTGGAAGCCACGTAGACGATGACGATCTTGTGGCTTATACTCTCAATGGTTTGAGAGATGATGAGAAGTGGAAACCCTTTACCACTTCAGTTTATGTAAGGGATAATCTTCCCGATTTTGAGCAATTGGTTGCTCTCATGGTCACCGAAGAAATGAACATAGGTGGAAGTTCAACTAAAAGCAAAGATGCACAAGTTTTCTATGCAGGTAATCAAAGAGGCAAAGGAAGACAAGGACAAGGAAGGGGCAAAGGAAGGTTTGGAGGAAGGCAAGGCCACTCAAGAAATCAAGGACATGACCAAGGCACCTCATCACAAAGAGGGAGAGGAAGATCAAGAGGAAGAGGAGGACGACATCAACAAAACAGGAATCAAGATGGCGAAGGATGTTACATATGTGGCAAGTTTGGCCACTATGCTAGAGATTGCTACCAAGGAGGAAACCAAAGGAACTATAATCAAGGTTCTTCATACAAAGGCCAAGGTAATTATGCTTCTACAAGTTCAGAAAATGACAATCTCTTGATGATGCACATGAATGGGAATTCAAGCAAAGTAGATAACACTTGGTATATTGATAGTGGATGTAGCAACCATATGAGTTGCAATGCTTCTTGGTTTACTAATCTACATGTTCCCAAAGGTAAAGGACATGTAGAAACAGGTGATGATACAGCCCATGAGATCTCCCATGTTGGAGATGTAGCTTTGGATGACAAGGAGGAAGGAAGATGTCTCAAGGATGTCTTGCATGTACCTACCATCACAAAGAACTTGGTGTCCGTTGGGCAAATGGTTGAAAGAGGCTATCAAGTAAGGTTCAACAAAGGTGGATGCTTTGTGGAGAACCCTAAGCAAGGTTACAAGGTCATAGCAAGAGGAAAGAAGCAAGGGAGACTCTTCACTTTGGAGGTAAATTCTCATTCTACTCAACATGTCTACTTCACATATGGAAACAAGAGGATTTCGGAGTTGGACTTGTGGCACAAGAGGATAGGTCACATCAACATACAAAGAATGAAGGAAATGCAATTCAAGAGGCTGGTTGAAGGTCTTCCCAACTTCCAAGGACAAGGTATGAAGCATTTATGTGAATCTTGTCAACTAGGGAAGCAAGCGAGACTTCCATTCAAGAAGAGTGGCTACATAAGCCAACATCCATTGGAGTTGATACATACAGATGTGTGGGGGCCAACGAAAGAGCAATCCATTGGAGGTAACAAGTACTTTGTCACTTTTATAGATGATTGCACAAGGATGGTTTGGGTTTATTTCATCAAAAACAAATCAGATGTGTTTACATGTTTCAAAGCATTCAAGGCAATGGTAGAGAAGGAAACAGGTACATATATCAAGAAGCTAAGGTCCGATGGAGGGGGAGAATATTTCTCAAATGAGTTTTCTGATTTTTTAATGGATCAAGGCATCAAGAGGCAAGTAACATGCAGGTACACACCCCAACAAAATGGAGTAGCAGAGAGAAAGAATAGATACATTGCCGAGATCGCTAGAGCAATGCTTAATGAGATGAATGTACCTAACATGTTTTGGAGTGATGCAGCAAATACCGCCGTGTATCTAATGAATAGGGCTCCTACCTCAGGGATCCATGGCTTGACACCATATCAAGCCTATTATGGTAAGAAACCTGATCTTTCCCACTTGAAGATATTTGGATGTACTTGTTATGTACATGTGCCAAGTGAATTGAGGCACAAGCTACAACCAAAGGCAGAAAAGTGTGTGTTTCTAGGATATTCAAATGATCATAAAGGTTACAGGTGCTTCAACCCAAATACAACGGACTTGAGGATATCAAGGGATGTAGCATTTGATGAGCTACTCCCTTGGTATAAGAAGTATGATTGTATGCAGGACTATGAAGAAGAAAAGCATGGGCATGATGAAGAACAAATCGACCTAGAGCTAAGCGGCCCAAGGTGTTCCATCAATGAAGATAGTTCAAGCATGAACTCACCATGGAGGGGGAGATCTTCATCAAGCTATGAAGCACAATCAATCAACAAAGGCAAAGCAACATTGGTGGAGTTGGATGAAGAAGGTAATGAAGTTGAAGATGATGAAGGACACATGATGGAGAAAGAAGCCACGTCAAAGAAAGAGATCAAGTTCCCAAGGCAAAGGAGGTTTATTCCTCCAAAAGGTGAAGAAAGGAAGTCTTCTAGAGTTAAGTATCCAACTCAAAGGTTTACTTATGATTCATACATGGCAACACATTATGCATATATGAACAAAGTAGTAGAAGATCATGAGCCCGATTGCTATGAAGATGCAAGCAGGTACACCGAATGGAAAGAGGCAATGCAAGAAGAGATCGACGCACTTGAGGAAAATCAAACATGGACTCTAGTGCCCAAGAAGGAGAACATGAAGGTAATAGGTAATAAGTGGGTGTATAAAGTAAAGAGGAATTCAGATGGATCTATTTCTAGGTTCAAAGCAAGATTGGTGGCTAAGGGTTTTGCACAAACCTATGGAGTGGACTTTGAAGAGACATTCAGCCCCGTGGCAAAGATGAGCACCATTAGGACACTCATTGCAATGGCTGCTAGCAAAGGATGGAAGCTCTTCCAATTGGATATCAAGAATGCCTTTCTCAATGGAGACTTGGAAGAAGAGGTATACATGGAGCAACCACTAGGTTTTGTTCATAAAGAGTTTCCACATCATGTTTGTAGGTTGAAGAAGGCACTTTATGGCCTAAAGCAAGCTCCAAGGGCTTGGAACCAAAGATTGGTGGACTATTTGATCAAATGTGGTTACAATCAATGCAAGGCGGATCCATCTCTCTTCATCAAACAAAGAGGAGAACTTGTGGTCTACATGTGTGTGTATGTAGATGATCTTATTATTACAGGTAATGATACAAAGGGCATTGAGGAGATCAAGGCAAAGCTTGGAAAGGAGTTTAGGATCTCTGATCTTGGAGATCTTAGGTATTTTCTTGGCATTGAAGTTGTATACAAAGAAGAAGGTATTATGCTCATACAAAGGAAGTATATTCTAGACCTACTTGAGAGGTTTGGGATGCTACATTGCAAGCCTATTTCAAATCCCATGGAAGTTAATGTAAAGCTAAGCTCCATTGATGGAGAGCCATTAGAGGATGTAACTTTGTATCGATCTATTGTAGGCTCTTTCAATTATGCCACAATAACCAGGCCTGACATAGCATATGGAGTTGGAGTGTTATCACAATTTATGCATAGTCCAAGGACTACACACTTGCAAGCTGCAAGAAGAATGTTGCGATATCTCAAAGCCACTATAAATGAAGGATTGTTCTACTCATTTGATGATGATATGCAGGTCAAAGCTTATTCCGATGCCGATTGGGCCGGTTCGAAGGAAGATAGAAGGAGTACAAGTGGTTACCTAGTCATGCTAGGTAGCAAGATCATCTCATGGATTTCAAAGAAGCAACCCACGGTGGCATTATCTTCCACCGAGGCTGAGTATAGAGCTTTGGCTCAAGTCACATGTGAGCTAATGTGGATTAAGAAGTTATTTATGGAGCTTAATTTGCAGGTTGACACATATCCAATTTTTTGTGACAACATGAGTAGCATTCATCTAGCATCGAACCCTGTCTATCATGCTAGAACCAAGCATATTGAAGTGCACTATCACTTCATAAGGGAAAAGGTGATATCCAAGGAAGTTTCAGTACATCATATTGGTACTAAGGACCAAGTTGCGGACATGTTTACAAAGGCTTTGGATGGTATGAAGATTTCAAAATTCAAGCAATGCATCAACATGAAGGAGCTTGGATGAGGATGAAGAATTGAAGCTTGAGGGGGAGTGTTAAAAGTCAAGCTTCAAGCTAAAAATTCGTGGGGAATCTTTTATGGACATGTGGAGCAATCAAAGGAAGCCAAAAGCCACGAGATTCCATCAAGAAAAGTCACTCAACCACTCCCCAAGTCATCTCAACTAATTCCTCCAAGTTAGGAGGCTGATTTGGAAAGGTAGTTCCTAGATTTTAGGGGCACACCTCTCACTATAAAAGGAGCATGTATCCCGACTTCTTTTGGGCCATCTTCTTGGAGTTTTAGCTCATGTGAAGTGAGCACTAAGTGCTGGAGTTGTGATAAGCAAGCCCCTTGCTTAAGCAACCCCCTTGCTTGCTTGTTTGTTTTCTTTTAGTAGGCATATCTATGTGTGTGCGCAGGCAGTGTTGCAACTCTCTACCCCTGAGTTGTTAGCATTGGTTCTCCCTCATATGGTATCCATTTGATGTAATTCTTGTCTCATTGGATAGCTATAAGAGTCTATTTTATGCTTACCAATTCTCTGGAGCATTCTCTGAGTAAGCTGGGAGCAACATTCATTTTAGTGAAGTTGTGTGATTGATATCTCTCTCTTTGTGTAGGCTCTGTTGGAAATATTTTGCTCTCTGTTGTAAGGGCTGGTTCTCCTTCTCTATGTATCCATTTGCTATGATTTTGGTGTCATTGGGTAGCTATTAGAGTCCTCTAAAGTTGACATAAGTTTGAGATTCATTCTCTGTATAATCTCTGAGAAAAGTTTGCTGGAGTGAAGTGAGGTCTCTGCTTGACTAGCAGTTGTGAGCATTCAACTAGCTCATGTTGTAGACATTGTTTCTCTTTGTGTAAGCATCCATTTCAAGTGAAATTTGTTTTGTTGGAAAGCCCTTGGTGTCTACTACAGGTCTACAAAAGCTCACTGGAGTTCTCTGCATAAGCTCTGAGTAAGAGCATTTTTGGTGTGCAGAGGTCAAAGAAGGATACCTGTGGAGGTCATTCGCGCTTCATCGTTGCTTAGGGGTTGAGATACTTCCCCCATCATTCTGGAAGTGATCTTCCAATGCACTCCATATGTCCTCCGCTTTCTCCAGACCTCTAATGTGCGGTAGCAGATGATCTAACACAGTGTTGTAGATGTAGGCTCTTGCCGTTGCATCTTTCTTTTGCCACAGCTTTAGGGCGTCTAGTTCTTCTTTTTCCGGTTGACTATCATCTTCGAAAATCGGCTTCTTTTCTTCTCCGGTCACGTACATCATTAAGTCCTTACTCGTAAGTAAGGCTTCCATGCGCATTACCCATGCAGGATAATTATCTCTGTCCAGTTTATCAATTTGGACATGATCTGCCATGATCTTCTTCCTCTCGTGGAATGATCCGGCTCTTATACCGATTCTTGGGAAAACTAACCTGCTCTGATACCAAATGTTGGGAAACTAACCTGCTCTGATACCAATTGTTGGCGAAAACTTTGGCTCTAACACCACTGTTGCGGAAATACTTTCGCCCTGAAGGTGATTTTCGCGACAAGGCTTGAACTCTGTCAGGCCTGCGGAAAATGTCGCGCCACCGTAGTAGAATGCTAAACTAGAGTGATTCAGAACACTTCTGTAATCAACAGTAGCTCAGCCTAATTAATGTCGCCTTAACTGTGTTATCCTGCGACACAAGTTCCACCGGAAGTTCACCAGACTGTTACTGGACTGACACCGTAGTCGTACCGGAACTTCACCGAAATAAACTTAGTTCTGCTCGTAATTGCTTCAGATGAACTTATGTGAAGTAAGGAAGTAGTGTATGAGCTTCCTTCACCGAATGAACTTCCTTCTGGAAACTTCACAGTTCTAAAATGCTACTTTCTGGTTAACTTTTGTACTGTGTGTACATCTCCATTCCACCGGAAACTGTGATCAGCTTAAAGTAGAGACGTCTAGCTACAAGATGAGCTATCTCTCATACAAAGCTTCGAACTCTGCTATGAGTTATACTTCGTTGTTCTACCGGAAAATCCTGATTTCTGAGAAACTGTAACTGACCGAGAATTACTGAAATATGTTTACTGAGTAAACTGTTATTCACCGAAACATGCGTTTACAGAGAAGGTACTGAAGCACGTTTAGTAACGAGTCGTGACAGTTAACGATAAACTAAGCTTCCTACCGTAACACGAAATAGCTTCAGATTCTTCACAAGTAAAGATTGCGCGCAGACATCCACATGAACATGTGTTTTCGATTAGAGAAGATGTGTACAAGTAAACTTGGCCTCTTCTTGCTCAAGTTACAGAAACTCTCCTACGGTGAGTAGTTTCTTATTACCATCTCTCTTCAGATGAAAAGACCCGACACTTCAGGCTTGTGTTATTCATCTGTACATACGCGATCTATGGCGTCTTCTGAGAACTTCTAAATCTCTCTTCACTCATACGCGATCTATGGCGTCTTCTCTCAGTCTCTCATTCTCCTCTGTGTATCATCGTCTATTCTCTCTCTGTGTATATCTCTCTTCACAAGTTCTTCAAATCTTGCTGTATATATATACACTTTCTTTGGCGCTCCTCTGCGCTGTCACTCTTCAATTCACGTTATGCGCGCCTTACGCGCCCGCCGCGGTTAATTGCTCTGTTATGCGCACACTGCGCACTAACTTCGCATACTGTACACCTGTGCATAGATTTTCTGGAAGATTCTGTTTCTTTCTCGTCTGTTGTGTCAAATTCGTGAGTGTTTCCTTAACACGACCAATGGCAAGTTGGACAAGTTGATTGACACTCACCATGAGGACCGATTGCGAGAACGAGTTGATTATACAAGGTTTTATTAATTTTATGCAGCCATTAATAAAGAAATGGGATGATGTCGGCTATATGACATGTGATGCCACATGATTGGGTTTCACTTTATTGGTTTTCAAGCTTCACACAGTGCAAGAACTTTGATGAGACATCCTCATTATGATGGACACAATTCTCAAGACACACCATGATTTGTTTAGACAGATGAGCAAAATCGTTCTGCACTCTCATGGATCCGGGTGTATACCCCTCCCATGTTCTCCATGGGCACACACACATGCACAAATAGACACGTGCTTAACCCATAGCGCATGCACCCAACTAATGTACTGAATGCAGGACACCGACATGCTTTATCTATCCAATCCACACAAAGAAAGAGAAAGGGAGAGACAAAAGAGAGGGAAATAGGCTGAGTGAGAGAGAGAAGATGAAAGAGAGAGATAGAGAGCGGCAGAGACTAGGAGACAAAGAGAGAATAAAAGATATAGAAAGAGACACAAAGAGAGATGAGAGAAAGAGATAGAGACAAAGAGGAGAGAAGCACCCATCTTGACTATCTTACTCAATTATACTCAATTATTGTATCACAAGGTGCATATATTTTGATTCATATTGTACACTTTCATGCTTTAACTAAAAATTTAATAGAGGGTTGGTGAGAGTGGAAAGGATAAAAACAACATACAAGGCGTATGGGATCTTGGTAAAAGAGAGCACTTCCCCGTGAAACTAGAACACATTGGGATTTCCAAGATCACACTCTCAACAAACACTACCTCACTCTTTGTAGAGTCTCTCACAATTTACTTAGAGACTTTCCAAGATCTTTTCAAAAGTACTAGTAGACAAAATCTTTTCAACCAATTTATATAATTCAAAGAAATCTTTCAACATCTTCAACCTAGAGGTTCCCTTAAAAGGATAGAAAAACGCTTCATCTATTGTACGCTTCAAGTCTCCAAGCATCCTCTTTTCCATAGTAAAATATGGAACCCTAGGAGCATTTAGGAATTGAGATAATACTTCTATTTTATAGCACATATCTAGCCTTGTAGTAGTTGCATAAAGTAAGAATTCAACAATTGACATGTGCGAGTTCTCTACCTCATTGCCTTCTATCAATGGCAACTCTAGGTTTTTCTTCTAGTAGATTACTAATAGGCTTTCATTTTGTGAGATCAAACCTATCCAACATATCAAGTATGTGTTTTCTTTGAAGCAAATGTATACCTTCCTATCTCGACACTGCTTCAATTCCCAAAAGTATTTCAAGCTTCCCAAATATGGTATCTTAAGCTTTTCTCCAATTTTCTTGTTGATGTGTGTCACCACATCTTGATCACTCTCTGAATCAATTATATTGATTCTCAATGGTGCCTCTTCATCAGTACTCACCTTCCTTTCTTCATGCTTTTCTACCTACATAGATTCCCTTGGAGCATATAACCATGATAAAAGATCATCAAATTGTACATCTCAAGATACCTTTAGTTCTTTGGCCTTCACGTTATAGCACCTATAACATTTCTTTGTCCTTGCATATCCTAAAAATACACACTTCTTTGTCCTAGCATCAAGCATATGCATTATGTCACTAGGAACATGTACATTGCAAACACATCCAAGTACTTTGAGATGGGAAGATATGATCTCTTCCAATAAAATGCTTAAAAATATCTCTTGCTAGTAAACATAATCTCTTTTTATCCAAATGTGATCCACCTCAATTATGACAATTCATGATGTTCTTTCATTGCTAAACATCCTAGATTAAGTAGAAGACCAATGCTTGCAACGAGCACAAAATGCCTTCCAATTTGACCATCTTCCAACTTTAAAATGTGTTCTCTAAATATTTAGCAAAACTTCTCTTATATTTGAACTTTGTGTTGTTGGAGCCTAAATGCTGGATCGCTTATCTTAAAAGTTCATATATCCATTCATGTATTAGCACATGAGTGATCTCTTGTAAAAGATTAATTTTTACACCTTGTAAAAGTGGTTAACTGGAATCACTTCCAATTAGGAGTTCTTAGGAGAATCTTTCCACAAATTATTTCATGAGGATTTATAGAAAATCAAGTCCTAAAATGTTGGAACACTTTTAGGTAAAGATTGGAATTCAAACATGAATCTTGGCTCCAACAAAAGGCTATAAAAGAGGACTTCCTAGTCACATGAAAAAAAGGAGATAATAGCAGAGATTTTAGAGGATATTTTGTGTGCAATAATTCATTGCCAATGTCAATGTAATTTATGTGCATTATTACATATAATCTTGCCATGCCTTATCTCTTCTACTTTGTCATATACTACTCAAAACAGTGAGCTTCTCATATCTATTTCTCAGTGTGTACTTGATAATTTTCATGGATTTAAGTTTCTATAGATTCGTTAGATAGTATACTCGTTTATTACAAAGTTTCATGTCAATTTCGTCAACCATTCTTGAGATATGTTCAAAACATTGCTTTCTGGTCTGCATACTATTAACTCCCTAAAATATTGGGATGCATCTCCGTTTTGGTAAGCATCATTCTCTGAGCATAGTTTATCATTTTAAGTGAAATAACTTGTGAAGGCTAGCTATCTCAGTCAATTAGAAATTCTCAAAAGGATTTTTTCCAATTGTTACCAAGGAAAGAGTACTAACCATTTCTCTGATTAGGTGTAGTGACCAAAATAGCAAGTTTTTGGCTCACAGTGAAACTCCAAGCCTGTCCTCAATACATTGATGGGGCTACTCTTCACACATGAGACAAAGCTCAATAAGAATGGAGATACTCCTAGAGGTAATCCATCTTCTGCCCTTTACATAGATAAAAATAAGAGTAAAGATAAAGGAAAAGGTAAGAGAAATGAAGAAGATGCAAGTACCTCTCAAGTGAATTTCACAAGTAGATGAAGAAGTACTAGAGGAATGGGAAGAGGAGGAAAGAAAGGCACGGGGATACCACACAACTCTTCACCTTGCAACAGTTTGGCTTGACCAATGATACCAGAGATAAATGCTTCAGGAACACAAAGAATCAGAGAGGAAGAGGCCTCCATAGAGGAGGCTATGGACAATCAAGAGGCAGGTTCAATAATGGAGGAAACAACTACCATCACAATTACAAACAAGGATACAACAACAACTATCAAGGAGGCTTCATAAGAAAGAGAGACTATAACAAATACAAACATGATCAAGAGGATTCCCTATTACGCATGAATATGATAGTCAAGCAAGGTAAAGATGATGAGTACCTATTCTATATTGATTCAGGTTGCTCCAATCATGTAACAGGCAATGTAGCATATTGTTTGACCTTGAAGAACCCAAAGGAAAGCATGAAGTGCAAAGAGGTGATGACACTAGTCACTTAGTAAAGAAGATTGGAAATGTTAAAGCATCTGATGGTAACATGAATCTTCTAAGCAAGATATTGTATGTGCCAACAATAACCAAGAATCTAATTAGTGTTAGATAGATTCTTGAGAAGGGTTTACAGATTAGATTCACAAGGCATGAAGCATGAGTGGAGGACCTCAACAAGGCTTCAAGAAGGTTGCAAAAGGTGAGAAATCTGGTAGAGGTTTTACCTTTGAAGTTGAATATACAAGAAATATTGCTCTCTTCAATTATAAGGACCCCAACCCTATCTGAACTGGAGATATGACATAAGAGATTAGGACATATAGATGAAATGACATTGAAGCAAATATGCAGGGATCAGAGTGTGCTTGGCATCCCAAATGTGTCCAAGCAACACATGATTTACATATGTGGAGCATGCCAATTTGGCAAGTCACATAGGAAACCATTCAACAAAAGAGGATAAGAAGGATAAGAAGCAGAAAGTCAAGAAGAAGGAAGAAGATGAAAAAGAGACTTCCCAAGCCAACTTTGCAAGCAAAAGTAAGTGGAAAGGGAGGAAGAAAGGACCAAAGCAAGACAAAGCCTAGAATGTTCAACCTTGTTCCATATGCAATAAGACCAACCACACCACTCAGAATTGCTGGTTCAATGGGAAGACTCAGAAAGGAAGTGGAAGAGGTGGATATGATAGCAATAGAGGCAAAGGTGGAAACAACTTCAACAATAAAAATAGAGGCTATAATAGAAGGGACTTCAACAATTATTTAGAAGATCAACCAGATGAAGACTCATTGCTTCTTATGAATGTAAACCACAAAGCACGTAAAGAAGATGATCATTTGTTCTACATAGATTTAGGATGTTCCAATCATGTTGTAAGCAACATTCCTCTTCTATCTGACTTGGAAAGTCCAAAGCATAGACATGAAGTACAAATAAGGGATGATACAAAGCACAATGTGGAGAAGATTGGTAATGTCAAAGCTTCCAATGGCAGGACAAACATTCTGAGTAAGGTTCTCTATGTACCCACTATCACTAAAGACCTAATAAGTGTAGGCCAAATAGTCAGAAAAGGCTTGCAAGTTAGGTTCACCCAACATGGGGCTTTTGTGGAAGATCCATGTCAAGGCTTCAAGAAGATAGCCAGAGGTGAGAAGCATGGTAGGATCATTACTTTTGAGTAGGAGAAACTAGGAACATAGCTCTATTCACTTTTGGGTCTCAAACCCTAAGTGAGCTTGACGTGTGGCATAAGAGACTTGCTCATGTGAATGAAAGAACCTTGAAGGATATATGCAGGGATCAAAGTGTTTTAGGACTACCGAACATATCAAAGCAACACATGATCAGCAGGTGTAATGCATGTCAAACTAGGACGGCACAAAGACAACCATTCAACCACAAAGGCTACATCCACAACAACTTATTGGACTTACTACATACAGATGTTGTTGATATATTTAGGTAGTGATGTGTGTGAACAATCTAGGACCGCTAGGGCACTTTTTTCCCTCTTTGGGAGGTTTTTTTCCCTCGACTTGTATATACATCTATTGCCCTAATGGGCTACTTATCTTTGTACATTCTCTAGTAATACATTCAGTATTGTGTGTTGTGCTCCAAGCTTCTTCTTCTTCCTTGTGCTGTTCGCGTGCTTCCACAGACGTCTAACTCCAACAATTGGTATCAGGGCAGGTCGTCGCTTCATTTAGGGCGCCATCGACACTCCTCCGTTTGCAGTCTCAGAATCGCATGAATTTTGGTGAGCATACTCAGCGTGTTTTCAAGATAAAAAATGCTTTGCTCTATGGTGCTGAAATCGCGATCTGAGCTCGTTTCGGCCTCCGAACGCACTATCACAATGCTTGTGTAGGCTATTTCGTCTTTTTGTGCCAAAGGTAGATACCAATTTCTGTTCGCTAGTATATGCGTCTCGAAGTCTCCTACAGGTCTAGTGGAATTCGTTTGGGCAGTTCTGTTCAACTTTTTGAGATACACTCAATTTTCTGCATCAAGGTATTTTAGTCATCGGCCATGGCTGAAAGCAGTGATGTATTCCGTATGCTGGTTGTTGAGGATAAGTTGGATGGTACCAACTACCCATTATGGGCTTATATGATGCGACATGTGTTGGTTGCAAAAGGACTGTGGAGCATTGTGCAGGGTGTCGAAAAACATCCTATCACACCTGCAACTGTTACAACACCAGGTACTGAAGATGATGTAGAAGGTGCCGAAGATGAAGATATTCTGCATATTCCTGTTCGTGTTGTGGTTTTTGCTGCACCTACTGTAGAGCAGATTCGTTGGGATGGTAGAGATGCCCAGGCACATGCTTTGATAGCCTTTTCTGTCAAACGTGCCATTATTCCTCACATTCACTCTTGCAGAACAGCTAAGGATGCTTGGGATACACTTACCACATTGTACCAAGCTAGGAATGAGGCTCGTGTTGCTTACCTCCGAAAACAGTTGGAGAGTGAGCACATGAATGAAGGTGATTCTATGGACAGTTTCCTAACAAAGATCAAAGACTTGAAGGAACAATTGATTTCTGCTGATGAGGTTATACCAGATAGCTCACTTGTGCAAACCGTTCTGAATGGTCTTCTTGATTCATATCAGAGTTTTGCTTCTACTTTTCGGTTGATGATGAAAGGCAATCCAAATGCCTTATCATTTGAGGAGTTAGTCTCTGTTCTGTTGCAAGAAGATCAGTCCAGGCAGAATAGGTCCATTATGCGAGTTGCAGATCAAGCTTTCTTGGCTACTCAGAAGGGCAAAGGAAAATGGAGCTCTTCAACTAGTAAGCAAAAATTTGCCAATTCTGCATATTCGAGGAAGGAAGATAAAGATGAGAAGAAATCAGAAAAGCAGAAATTGTTTTGTAAGTACTGTAAAGGAAATGATGATATCATAAAGAACTCTCCAAAACTGGCTGCTAAAGAGGCAAAGAAGAAAGAGGCTTGAATGGTTGTTGCAGAGGCCTCTACACCAAAAACAGAGTCTGCTAATCTTGTGCAGGAAGAAGAATGGGCGTTTACTACTGTCTGCAGTTTTGACCCATCTTCTCATGAGCAGTGCATGTCTTCAATAGACTCAGATGTTTGGTATTTTGATAGTGGGGCAACCAAACATATTACCTCGCAGCGCAGTTTCTTCTCTTCACTCGAGCCTGCCCCCATAGGGAATACTATTACATGCACCAACAACTCCTCTTATCCTGTTATGGGAGTTGGTAAGATCATTTTGACTAGTGCTGATGGTAGTTCTTTCACTTTGTCAGATGCTTTATTTGTGCCAGGGATCAAGAAGAGCCTGTTATCAGTTTCTGCATTAGCCAAGATTGGCCTGGTTGTGAAATTTGTTGATGATAGGTGTACAGTTCATGATCTGTCAAATGGCGATGTGATTATTGCTTCTGGAATTCTATGTCATGGGCTGTATAAGCTCATAGACTATGAAAGATCTGTAAATGATTTGGCATGTGCAGTAAATGATTCTCAGGCTATGTCAAATGCAAAGCTTTGGCATGCACGCTTTGGTCATCTGAATTTTGCTAGTTTGCTACGCCTGCAGAAATATGAAATGGTGTCCTCTTTGCCCAAACTTGAGGCACCTTTGTGAAGGCTGTATTTTGGGCACAATGCAGCATTCCTCATTTCCAAAATATGGTTCAGTTCGGGCTACTCAAAAATTGCAGCTTGTACATAGTGATGTCTGTGGTCCTATGCAGACACCTTCTTTTGGAAATTATCTTTACTTTGTGACTTTCATTGATGATTTTTCTAGGCATGCATGGGTATATCCATTGAAGGAAAAGTGCGAAGTGTTTATGTGCTTCAAATAGTTTTTGGTTTTGGCTGAAAATCTGTCAGCATGTAAAATGTATTTTTGTTGGGTACAGTTCTGAAAGTAAAGGCTATCGTCTGTATCATCCACAGACTAAACCCATTCTAGTTAGCCGTGATGTTGTTTTTGTGGAAGATGCTATTCAGCCATTGCTTTCATGTACTAAGGAGACATTTGTTAGCTCCAAAGACATGTATGATACTTTGCTGCCTCTTTTTACAAGTGGATAGTCTAGTGCTGGTCCTAATGAGGCAACTTCTCAGCCTTTACAGGTTTCATGTGATGATGCAGATAATTCCATTTTTGATGTAGATTTACATGATACACTTATTGATGAGAGAGCTGATATTGAGCAGGCAAGAACTATACCAAAATGGCTGGTGCAGACCTTGCATGACTGCAAATTAGATGCACCTCTGTCATATCGTACCGGATCAGACTCTCATAGTGCCTCTTTTGCATCAGATTGCTATGCTATGGCTGCATCTAGTCTTTGTGATGAGACTGAGCCTGTTTCCTTTGATGAAGCACAAAATTCAAAAAATTGGATGGCTGCTATGCAATCTGAATATGATGCAATAATGAAGAATGGTACTTGGTCTTTATGTGACTTGCCTCCTGGCAAGAAGGCCATTGGCACCTAAGTGGGTATACAAGCTGAAGCGTAAACCTGATGGTACGGTTGATAGGTATAAGGCTAGGCTTGTTGCAAAGGGTTATGTACAGGAAAGAGGCATTGATATTGATGAGACCTTTACACCTACATGTCGTATGACTACTGTTCGGAGCATCTGTGCACTTGCAGCCCATCATGGTTGGAATGTACATCAGTCGGACATTAAAATTGCATTTTTGAATGGTGACTTGCATGAAGAAGTGTATGTTTTTCAGCCCTGTGGCTTTGTGCAGAAAGGGCATGAGAACCATGTGTGCAGGTTAAAGAAGGCATTATATGGTTTAAAGCAAGCACCACGTGCTTGGTATGAAAAGATACATGCCTATCTGATTGCACATGGTTTTGAGAACAGTCCAACTGAAAGCACCTTATATGTTAAGCGTGCTAATGATGTACTTCTGATCATTGTGGTTTATGTAGATGGCATGCTGCTCACTGGTCCTCATGAGAGGCATATTGCTAATTTTAAGGCTGATTTGCATGCCTCATTTGAGATGTCTGATTTGAGGCATTCGCATCATTATTTGGGCATTCAGTTTATGCACGTTGATGGTGGAATGGATTTGTGTCAAACGAAATATATTGACACATTATTGTAGCGTTTTGGCCTTGAAGACTGTTAGCTTATTGCCACTCCTATGGAGACAGGTTAACGATTGAGTCTTCATGATGCTAGAGATGCATTTGATGCTGTTCTCTATCAGCAGTCTGTTGGATGCTTGATTTACTTATGCATTACTCGGCCAGATATTCAGTTTGCTATCTCAGAGATGAGCAGGTTTATGCATTGCCCAGGAGTCAAGCATTGGCAGGCGATTAAGCGCATCTTTTGCTACTTGAGTGGTACTCGGCTACTTGGGTTGTTTTATCCCAAGGGGGGATCACTACCGCCAGATTTGCATGCTTTTTCTGACTCTGATTGGGCTGGTTGCTATGACACTCGTGTGTCCACTAGTGGCTTTTGCTTCATGCTTGGTAGCTCATGTATATCTTGGTTGAGCAAGAAGCAGCCTACTGTGGCCACTTCTAGTTGTGAGGCTGAGCATAGGGCAGCTTTCACAGCGATTGTTGAGTGTGTGTGGCTCAGATGCCTTATGGCTGATTTGGGTGTTGGTCAGTCTTCTGCCACCACCATCTTCACTGACAGTCAGAGCGCATTGGTAGTTGCGAGGAACCCTATTTTCCATGCTCGCACTAAGCACATTGAGGTGCATTATCATTATGTTAGGGAGAGGTTCTCTGTTAGGGAGATCATCTTGGCATATGTGCCCACGCAGGAGAACATTGCAGACCTTTTCACGAAGGCTCTGCCTAGGGAGAAGTTTGAAGATTTCTGCAAAGCTTTGGGCTTACTTCCTTTTGTGGAGTGATTTCCACATAGCTTGGCACTTCCTTATACATGAGTGCCCGCTACTTGTTCACCGCATCACTCCCAGGGGGGATTTGTTGATATATTTAGGTAGTGATGTGTGTGAACACTCTAGGACCACCGAGGCACTTTTTTCCCTCTTTAGGAGTTTTTTCCCCCGGCTTGTATATACGCCTATTGCCCTAATGGGCTACTTATCTTTGTACATTCTCTAGTAATACATTCAGTATTGTGTGCTGTGCTCCAAGCTTCTTCTTCTTCCTTGTGCGGTTCCGGAGACGTCTAACTCCAACAGATGTATGGGGACCAAGTCAAGAACCTTCATTGACAGGATCAAGGTATTATGTCTCATTTATTGACCACCATACTTTACTTTACCAAAGTAAGAATGAAGTGTTTGATTGCTTCAAGAAATATCTAGCACATGTGGAGAATCATACAGGTACATCACTAAAGAAGCTCAGATCAGATGGAGGGGGAGAATACTTCTCCAAAGAGTTTGATGAGTTCTTGCAGGATAAAGGTATCAAAAGGGAAGTGACTACTAGGTACTCTCCTCAACTAAATGGAATCGCCGGGAGGAGAAAAAAGACATTGGTTAGATCAGCCAGAACAATGCTTGAAGAGAAGAAGTTGCCATATTATCTACGGGAAGAAGCTATTTCAACTGCTATGTACCTTGTCAATAGACTACCATCCAAATCACTTCAAGGTATGACTCCTTATGAAGAATGGCATGGAAGAAAGCATAGTCTTGGACATTGCAAGGCTTTTGGTGTCTAGCTTATGTTCATGTACCATCACAAATAAGAGGTAAGCTAGATGAAAGGGCAACAAAGGTAGTGTTTATTGGATATGATTCAACTCAGATGGGTTACAGGTTCTATAATCCTTCAACTAATAAATTCACTACAAGTAGAGATGTTGTGTTTGAAGAACATAGGTCTTGGTATGATGAAGACAAACAAAAGGTAACTCTACCATATGATCTTGATTCTAATTCTCATCAATTAGGAAGGAAGCATGATACACAGGTCTAGGATCCAAGAAGTGATACAAACGATGAACAAGATGAAAGGGAAAAGGATCACAAACTATGGAATTCAAGAGGAAAAACAAAAGATGCAAGAGGTTGGAGAATGCTCCAAGCAAGCACCTAGAACATCAGCAAGAGAGAAGAAACAACCAGAAAGGTATGGATATGATTCCACATGTGTTACGAAGCGTTCAATCTACTTGGCAAAAGACTCGATTTTAGAGGAACCCTCAAGCTATGAAGAGGCAAAAGGAAACCCTAATTGGGAAAAGGCCATGAAGGAAGAAATAGATGCATTGAAGGAGTTGGACACTTGAGATTCGGTTCCAATGTTGTCGAATCAAAAGGTAATTGGTTGCAGATGGGTATATAAAGTTAAAAGAAATTCAGATGGATCAGTTTGCATGTACAAGGCAAGATTAGTTGCGAAAGGGTGCTCACAAACTCATGGTATAGACTATGAGGAAACATTCTCACTAGTTTCAAAGATGACTACAATTAGAACATTGAAAGTGTAGCTCCTGCAAGGATTTGGAGACTCCTTATCTTGATTTGAAAAATGCATTCTTAAATGGTTGGATAAGTGAAGAGGTATACATGTCACAACCACCAGGTTTTGAAAACCCTAATCATCCATCTTATGTTTGCAGACTTAAGAAAGCATTGTATGTATTGAACAATCTCATAGAGCTTGGAATTACAGGTTGGTTACATATCTTCAAGATAAAGGGTTCAAACCTAGCAGTTCAGATCCTTCTATGTTGATCAAAAGGGATCATGATGAGCAAGTAGCAGATATGATGACGAAGGCACTTGATGGAATAAAGCTTTGTAGATTCAAAGCTATGGCAAGTATTCAACCTATCAGAGAATGAAGACTCAAGCATACTTTAGCTAGAGGGGGTGTTGTTGGAACATCAAGCTTACACTATGCTTGAGGTGGATTTGATCTACATCAAAGGCTATCACGTCAAAAGAATATCTGTTGGAGAGTTCTTTTCCTTATGCTCACTTATTGTGTTTTTTTAAAAAAGGATTTTTCATGGATCTTTTACCATTGTAAAAGCCTTGGGTTTTACACACGTAAAAGTATAAAGAGAGCACCCAAAACGAATTCGTGGTGGCTCAATTTCATTCAATCAAGCAATCAATCACCTAAAAGTAGATCAAACTAGATCTTCACTTTTCTTAGATTGTAGGAAAGTGAATGGATTCTCTCCAACAACCATTCCCACCTTCATTTGAATTCCAAATCCACTTGTAGGAGTCGTGGAACAATTCTAGAGTCTATATAAAGACTTGAAATCACTTGTACAATACATGGAAGCAATATACATACACTTGTGATCAGCATTGCCTTGCTCCTTCAATTCTCTGCATCATCTTCTTTATTTGATTCAGTAAATTGGGAGAAATCTCAGCTTCTCTATCTTAGGGTCAATCTCTCCATATTCTTGAAAAATAGGAGGTACCATCATTCAGTGTCTGATTCATTCCTACAACATATTTGGCTTATTCCTTGAAATTTTGTGCATTATATACTTTCAACCCTATGTTTATCACCCCCATAAACGGAATTTTGCTAATTGTAATCACATTGGTCGCTATGAGCATTTGAAGTTGATTGTCTCTTCCATAGATAATAAGTTTTTTGAGCTACTCAATGTGCGAACCTATTTGTTTTGTATCGACTCTTTCTCCTTGATGCTCCAAAGTACATAGTGCATTTCTTTGCACTTATTGCATGGATATAAGGTCTATTTGAGTGTCAAGAAGCTCAAGGGCTGGTCTTGTGCCGGTTGGCTGGACCAAACTTTGTCGGTTCGAAACACACTTTTCTACCTTCTACAACTTTCTCCAAGTTCTTTCAATTGGCACTCGTCAACTCAGTTTTGGCTGGAGTTGTGAAGAAAGAATTTGCAACACCATCTCATATGTGGAAGGTGTCCACCATCTCCTCCAACATGAGTGATGTCAAAAAATTAATCCAAGTGTGATGGAGGACCTCCCTCTACCCCAAGGCTCAAGACGTTTCGAAAAATACTAGCATGATATCTTTGTGCAAGATAGTGACCTCCCTTTCTTGAGAGCATGGGCTCCATCCTTTTTAGCTTGAATGTACAAAATTAAGAGTCTTGGGCCTCATATAATGACTTCATTTATGCGAAAAAGCCTCTAGGATCATGAAATGTATCAAAGTATATCCATGAAGCCTCTTCAGAGAGATTGAAATCTCTATACAAGAGGTTGATTTTGTGACTTGCAACAACCACTCCAAAAAATTTCATAGTTTAGAAAAATTGAAGTATGATATCTTTGGTTTCAAACTATGATCACTCATAAAGGAGATAGCAATCTCTTGTAGGGGAGATTGTAATCTCTATTGTTTGGATCATTTTATGTGCCATGTGATGATGTTTTTGATGTGTTGCGATAGAACAAAAACTATGCATTCTTAGACTTTCATCAACACAAGATGATAAGCCTCCCTAGTGCCTTCGCAATGAGTTAGATGTATCATAGAAATTCAGAACTTTTTATTATATTGTAATAGGTCATTCCACGATAGACCCACTCTATCACGATAGAAACCTTTGGTCATGAACCCTATCACAACATGCCCATTCTATCATGGCAAACTCACTACCACAACAAGACTCTTCTATCATGATAGACCTCCTCTATCACAACAAACTCGTATATCACAACAAATCGGGCCCCAATAGAGACCCTTTATCATGATAGACCCTGCCTATCATAAGAAGGTCTTTCTATCATGATCCACCAACATGATGGATCCCCCCTCTATCATGAGAAACCATTGCATATCAGGATAGGCCACCATATCCCAATAGAACACCCTCTATCAGGACAAACCAAATTATCACAACAAAGCACCCTGATAGACCCTATCTATCATGATAAACCATTGGATGGTGAAATATCAAAAGCACGATAGATCACCATCTATTATGATAGACCACTCTATCACAATGAAGTTCTCTATTGTGAAATGTCTCTCTATCACATTAGAACAATCTATCACGAGTGATAGATTGTTAGGAAAAATTTGAAGTTATCTTCTAGGCTAAAATGATGCTTTCTTGGTGATTTTTTAGGGTGTAGCAAATATCCAATGCGTGGAAGTGAATCTAGTGGATCTTTTCGTAGTGTGCTCGAGTATGTGAGCAGAGCTTGGGATGTCATCCTGCGCTAGGAGACAATACAAGAGCATGTGAATAGAGTTTGGAAATTATTAAACTTCCTTGGTTGATTCTAGTCTACACAAAGTATATAGCTCTAGGGTTAGCTTTTAGACTTTCAATAGGGATGAAAAAGTTAAAGAACTCTTAAGAAATATCGATTCCAAGATCTACAAGTAAATTTTGAGTATGAAAACCAAAGGGAAAGAACCTAAATGAACAACAAAATCATAAATTTGAATGCAAGTTATCCCTAATGATGCTAAATAGAGACAAGAGCCACATAATATCAACTACAGAAAGAACAACTGACAGAGAAAAGAGGAACCCATTCATGTGGAAATTATTGTTTAAGGGAAAGGGGCAAAAAAATCTTAAGCTTGCAATTAGGCAAACATCTTGTCAAAGTGGATCAACAAGGCTAAGGTCTTTTGAAGCTAGTCAATTGCATTGTCAAATCATGGTTGAAGCAATTAAGTAGCCACCACTCAAACATAAGCTCCAAAACTAGCAAGTTAGATAGTTCATATAGCATGGAGAGACCCACAAAAACCTCAAGGGTAGCCAATTTAGAAGCTTTAGAAGGGCCATAGGAGACACAATTGGGATGTATACAAACCAACCAATTAGATGCTTGCATCTATGAGGATGGTATGAGGATATCTGTAGTCCAATTGAGAAACCTTGAGCATCCTTTTGGTATTGATAACTTAGTGGTGCAATTTGAGGATGGATCATACATAAATAAACAAGGGACCATGCATGTGGTAACTAGTTTGTCCGATAGGGCAAATGACTTTGGCACAATTCTTCAGAGTCCAAGGTACGAGAAACACATGAAGAGGATTGTGATGAAAGGCCTAGCACTCCTAGAGGAAAATTGGTGCTAAGAAGGATCATTGCTACATTCAAAGTACCTCAAGATAATGTAATCATATAGCTATGTGTGAACTAGGGTAAAAAAGAATCCTTTTGGAGGTTTTGACTAGCCAAACCTTACATCAATAATGAGTTCCTGGTGTATGAGTTCAAAGACCCATATACCCTAGGCAAACTGACCTATTTGGATCACGACTAGGAAAGGATATATTCTGTTTTGTAATATAGTAAGGAAACTCATGTATGGAAGGGTGAAAATATATTCCCCTTGTATAAGCCTACTATATCTCATAAACAAACAAGTGCAAAAACAACTAACCCATTAGCTACTTAGAATGAGTGGTAGAAGTGTGTTTTGTGCACAATTTAGGGAAGGTTAGATCAAAACAAGGAACTAATAGACTGTCAAGAGAAAGAGATAAGGAAGAGAGCTCTCACACACTCTCACAGACAAAGAGAGGAGCACACACAGATTAAGGCAAGTAAGAATGATCTTCTTCCTCTTCTTCTATTACATAAAGAGAATATACAAGAATGAACTAATACAACAACACAACCAATACAATATAGAAAGAGAAGTACATAAAGAAAACCCTAATGTCCACTAATGAGTGATCTCACAAGAAAAACAAATGTTTCATTACTCTTGGTGGATAAATCTGGTATAGCTCAGTAAAAGTTTTCATAACATATATCAACATAACCAGTACTATATGTCAGAGGGATGAAAAAGTGGTACATGTCATCCTCAATCATCACATGTTGGGCGTGGTACCTCAACACTCCCTCTGAAGCTCAACTTCATGTCTTGTTATCCAAGAATCTTTCAAAACTTCTTAACTTTTTTTCTCGAAGTGCTTTAATGAAAATATCAACAACCTTCTTATCTGTCCTTATATAAACAAGATACATATCACCTGTTAATACCTTTTTATTTGATGTAGTAATAAGATACCTCAATATGATTTTTTCTAGCATGGAAATAGCATTTCAAGCTAACTCAATGCTACTAAGATGATCACAATAAATGATGATGGGCTTTTGCACTTCCACACCTAAACTTACAAGTAGCATCTCTAGTCATGACACTTCTCATGCTACCATTGTAGCACTCTATAATCAACCGCTATTCTCGACAAGGCCACATTGAGTTGATCCTTACTTCTCCATGTAAGATCTCCACTCCCACATGAGAATAGAAATCAATTAGTTGATCTTCTATCTAGAACACTAATAGCCCAATCTATTTTAGGTATCAACAAACTTGCAATCATGAGCCACATTCATAAAACAATGTGTAATCCAAAGTAACATGCACATAATGTAGAGTGCATCTCAAAGCATCTAAATGTGTTTTCCTAGGAGCTTGCATACATTGACTTTCAAGTCCTATAGTGTACCTTAGATCATGTCTTCTAATTGTCAGATATATCAAACTTCCCACAACTTTCTTATACAAAGTATAAATTTCTACTCCTTTGATTGATGTAGTATCCAAATCCAAACTTTGATCTAACGGCATAGAAATTGTCTTACAATCAGCCATATCATAATTTGAAAAGCATATTCAAGGCATATTTCCTTTTAGACATCCATATACATGTTTCTTTACATATAAACTCTATTCCTAAAAAATACCGCAGCACACCAAGATCTTTCATGTTGAATTCTTGCATAAGGAGCTCCTTTAACTCTTTAATGCTTTCTTCATTATCAATACCTACAATCAAGTCATCAACATAGATAGCCACAATCATGATGCCATCAAAACCCCTCCTTGCATATAATGAATGATCTACATCACACATATAAAATCCAATGGAGGTTAAATAATTTGCAATCCTTGCATGCCAAACACGAGGGGGAATGTTTAAGCCCATATAAATCCTTTTGCAACCCGCAAACATATTTTGGGTGCTTTGAAACCTCATGGCCCTATGGTTGGTCCATCTATTCTTCTTCCTATATATCCTCATGTAAGAAATCATTCTTCGAATCCATCTGATGCAAATCCATCCTTTTATTGTAGCCAATGCAACAAATGCTCTGACAATAGCCATTTTATCTATGGGGTTGTAAGTTTCCTCATAATCAATGACATATGTCTATGCATATCCTTTTGATACCAATCGTACTTTATATCATCTTATGCTACAATCATCATTGTGCGTTACCTTGTAAACCCACTTGCAGCCTATGGGTTTTTTTCCTCGTAGCAATGGAACCAACATCCATGTTTCATTTCTAAAAAGTGTAGACAACACCTAATTCATAGATTTCACCTAATCTACATTTCCAGTTTCATTTTCAAAACAAGAAGGTTCAGCATCTTGTATTACCTTGTTCTTGTAGGAAAAATGACGAGCCATGTAATTATCATGTGTTAAATCATTGTAACTACATTCCAAATCCTATGAGATCTTCTTGATTTTGGGTCACATCTTCTTGTTGTATCATTTGCATATGCCTTTCTTAGTGCTTGAGTCTTCATAGAGTGCAATCCAAGTTCCTCATTAAGGTTCTTTTATGAGTCGCTTGATTCTCCATCAATGTCTTCAAAACTTGTAGATATTTTAAAACAAATAGAAATATTTTCTTTACCTTTCTTGGATGTAGTCGATGAATTTTTTGGACTGAAATGTCTAGGAAATCTTCCACTCCGCGGGTTTGAGTTGGAACTACTACTAGGTGACATATCAAGTCCATGAAGAACTTGAGATTTTGCACTTGATTTTTAGCATTTCCTTTTTCATTTGTGTCAAGATTAAGTCCATGTTTGGCATGTTCATAGAAGCTTGAGGTTTCATCAAACACCACATCTTTGCTTACCTTCACTTGTTGTGTAAGTGGGTTGTAACATTCATATCCCTCTTTCTTAAGGGAATACCCAATGAAGATACATTTTCTTGCTTTTGGATCAAGTTTTGTTCTCAGTTCATATGGAACATGTACATATGCAATATAGTTGGGATAATTTTGATTTTTTACCTGTAAATGTCTCTCTAGGTATGACTTGACGTATAGTAGGAGTCAAGGTTCTATTCATAATCTATACAGCAGTCTGCATAGCTTCTACCTAGTAACAATGAGACATATTTTTCTCACCCATCAAGGCTCTTTCTTTTTCTAAAATATTTCTATTTTTGCATTTATAAATCCCATTCTATTGTGTTGTGTACCTGCATGAAAACTGGCTTCAAAGTCAATGGGTGGGAGTGTTGGTGAGGACATGTGTATATTCGTTGAGAAGGAAGTGGAAGCTTGGATGGCCAATCTTTCACTTGCTGATCTAAGTCAGTTCCTTTGACTGGTCATGCTCCACCATGTACCAAGCCAAATCTTTGTCTTGAAGGAACTGGCCAATGATATGCACCCACTTGTTTTCGCCAATGTGGAGCATTTAGAGGTAGTTCTCCATTGCATCAATCCAATGACTGATGGCAATAGAACCACAACTGCATTGATACTTGTCGAGAAAGTTTGGTTTGAAGAGGTGAAGGAAATTTAGGTCATTGATATCCTTTATTTGAAGTTGGTTGAGGGGAACTCGTCCTCATTGGGGGTTCAATTTAGGGTTTGATTGTGGGTTGGATTGGTTGGTTTGGAAGAGGTGTTGTTTGACTAGGTCAGCTAATCTGGTGAGTGAATCCTCTAGTAATTTTATGCAACTGGTCACATGGTCATCATCAGGTGGAATAGGGTGGGGATCTAGTTGGGTATTGATTTTAGCTTCTTGGAGGTCCATGTTGGCTACGAGGAGCCAATTGATTTTAGCTTTAAAGGCCTCCCTTTGAGTCTGATGGCATCTCTGACATTCAGTGATGTTCAAGTTATGGTCCGCTTCTGAATGCATACTAATAGGTCCATCCTCGAATTCGTCCGCCATGATGAACAAGAGCTTGTGGAGGGAATCAGGTTGAAAAGGGAGGGAATGGTTTGAGGAGATGGCATGTGAATGCGTGAGCAGCTAGAGAACATGAAGATGATGGGAGAGCATGATGGGAGCAAGAGAGCGCCATGATATAGGGAGAGCATGATGGTAGTTGGAGAGGGTGATGACAACAAGAGATCATGGCAACGTTGGGAGAGCACGATGCTAGAGGAAGTGGTGTGTTGATGATAGGGTGTAGCGATGATGGCACATGGAAACACGGACCATGAGGCATTGCAACATTGACACACATGCAAACCAATGGTGGCACGAGGCACACTAACGATGGCACATGCGCACACCAACAATGAGGCATAGCGAGAATGGAAGTTGAGGGGATAGAGGAGGAGAGAAGGGGGAGTTAGCACCCATGAAGAGGGTAGGAAGAAAGTGAGAAACGTACACATGATTTCAAGAGGACTCACCCAAGATGGGCTCGAGATAGTGATGGCACTACAAGCATTTGTGTGAGAGTCCACTCATCCAAATGCTTCCCCTTGGCTCCTTCTCTGATATCAATTGAGACCTCTTGGCATGCCCCAAATGCCCAAGGCCTGCAAGAGAGGGGGCCAAAGCCGTCGCAAGAGAACATGCACAAAGGCCCAAGATGTTTGCCAAATAAAGCTTTTTGTATTACTTTAAATCACAATTATAAGAGACAATAAAGAAAGCTTGGATCATTAGGGGAAAAAATGAACCCTGCATGGGCCTTTTAGATTAAGGAGTGATTAGTGATTGACCAATCAGAAGAGGGTGGTGGCCATAGTCTATACCCTATAAAATACTAGGCTGAAGGGAAGAGAGGGCACAAGTTTCCCCCTTATTTAATGAGTTTCCTCTAGCGAGAGAAGGAATCTCGTAACTAGGCTGGGCCGAAAAATTCAAAATTTTAAAAAAGTTTAAAAGCTTATCATAACACCTCACAATGGAGCTCCCATTACTTTTTAGGGTAAAAAATGCTCTTTTTGACCACGAATTCAAAATCTCTGCATGGTTTGAGCTGGAAAAAATGACTTTTTTAATAAATATTAAGAAAAGAGGTGTTTCCCTCCTAAACCTCACATTTTCATACCAGGTCCCAAAAGGACATCTTTTTTCCACTAGTTTCTCTCTGTAGCACACCATTGAAGCTCTTCTATCTCTATTCCAAGCTATCGACATCTCCCATATTGAACTATTATTGTAGATTGAAGACCTTGAACTTCAGTGGCAACATTTAAAGACTGTAGGCAGCCAAAAGATGTTCTCACATTAAGGTGTCACAATATCAAAGCTACAGATGGAGAACACATGCCACATGAGTTCTCCAAAGGTGCATGGGTGTACATGACCCTCTAGATATGGGCCTCATCACGTAAGACATCTTGGAAACTTGGGCCTTCATTGTGGCCACAAAGACAATGGGATGGTTGCTATTGCACAACATATCTTGAAATGGAAACTACGAAACTCGAAAACTCTACTAGAATGAGATATTCTATCAACTATAAGTATTACTCTTCAATATTGCATGGTTTATAGTGTTGAATATATCTTTGATCTATCTAGATATGCTCTTATTTGCTACATACATATTTCCTTCTACTTTGGTGGATGAACAACTACTTCATACCCTTACAGGTGCTTTTTGAGAATTGCATGAAGATCTGAGCATTTTTGTGAAATTTTGAGTTGTTGATGGCATTTAATATGTTTTTGACCTATCTGCATATGTTTTGTGTGTAGTTTGGCTACATTTCCTTCTATGTAGTTAGAAGAAAAAACATTCCATAGCCTTACAATTACGTTCTAATCATTGCATGAAATTTTGAAGGCATTAGTGATTCCATAACATTCATCATTTCTCCATGATGAATTTTTCTTTCCATTTATGTAGATTGCAACATTGTTTCGAATTGGGTGAGGATGTCCAACTCATGACTAACAAGGTTTACTATGAGAAAACATATATTTTTGATGATCTATTTGAATATATTGACAAGGGCATAAGGTTAGGAATCTACAAATGTTTTTATTATACATGTTATAATATTTCTTTCTTTAATAATTATATTTTATTTTGTATTGTTCATAGGTTGTGAAGAGAGTGGATAACACAGTAAAATTCCTTGAAAATTGAACCATAAATTGTCATGAGGAAGGAGATAAGGAAGAGAGCTAACACACACTCTCACTCTCAAGACGAAGCACACACATAGATTGAGGCAAGGAAGAACAATCTTCTTCTCCTTCTTCTATTACATAAAAAGGAATGTACAAGAATGACCTTAAACAAGAATACAACAAGTGCAATATATAAAGGCCTGTACATAAGGAAAAAACTAATGTCCGTGAATGAGTGAGCTAGCAAGGAACAAATGTGCCATCACTCTCGGTAGATAAATCTAATAAAGCTCAATGAAGTATCCCTGACATATACCGGTGCGACCACTATACATGTCAGAGAAACGAAAAACTGATACATGTCACCCTAGATCATCACATGTTGAGCTTGATATCTCAACACTCCCCCTCAAGCTCAACGTCATGTCCTCTAATCCAAGCATCTTCTGAAACGTCTTCAACTTCTCTGCTCCAAGTGCTTTAGTGAAAATATTAGCAACCTGCTCATGTGTTCTCACATAAACAAGATCAATATCACCTACTAATACCTTCTCTCTGATGAAGTGATAATGTACCTCGATATGCTTTGTTCTAGCATGAAAAATAGGGTTCCGTGCTAACTGTATACTTCTAAGATTATCACAATAGATAGTGATAGGCTTTTGCACTTCCACACCTAAATCTGCAAGTAGCATCTCTAGCCATGATGCCTCACATGCTGCCATTGAAGCACCTCTATACTCATCCTCTATACTCCACAAAGCAACAGTGGGTTGCTTCTTGCTGCTCCATGTAATAGCTGCACCTCCAAGTGAGAATGGAAAGCCACTAGTAGATCTTCTATCTAGAGTACTACCAGCCCAATCTGCATCGGTGTATCCATGGACCTGCAAATCTACACCAGCTTCATAAAACAAGGCATAATCCAAAGTAGCACTCACATAACATAGAGTGCACCTCAAAGCATCCAAATGTGGCTTCCTGGGAACCTGCATAAACGGACTTTCAAGTCCATCAATGTAGCTAAGACCAGGCCTCGTAATTGTGAGATATATCAAGCTTCCCCCTATACATAGTTGCATTTTCCAATGGTTCACCTGACGTTGTATCTAACTTCAAATTATGATCCAATGGCATAGAAATTGGCTTACAATAAGCCATACCATACTTTTGCAACATATTCAAGGCATATTGCCTTTGTGACATCCATATACCTGTTTTTGTATGAATAAACTCAATGCCCAAGAAATAGCGCAGCACACCACGCTCTTTCATGTCAAATTCCTGCATAAGAAGTTGCTTTGCCTCTTTGATGCTTTCTTCATTATCACCACCTATAATCAGGTCATCAATGTAAATAGCCACAATCGTGATGCCATCATTAGCCTTCCTTGTATATAGTGAATGATCTGCATCACACATAGAAAACCCAATGCTGGTTAAGTAATCAGCAATCCTTGCATGCCATGCATGCGGAGCTTGCTTCAGACCATACAAAGCCTTTTGCAACCTGCAAACATATTTTGGATGCTTTGAATCTTCATATCCTTGTGGATGGTCCATATTTACTTCTTCCTATAACTCACCATGTAGGAAAGCATTCTTCACATCCATCTGATGCAAAGTCCATCTTTTCGTTGTACCTAATGCAACAAGTGTTCTGAGAGTAGACATTTTAGCTACAGGGCAAATGTTTCCTCATAATAAATGCCATATGTGTGTGCATATCCTTTATCTACCAATCGTGCTTTATACCTACTTATGCTACCATCGGCATTATGCTTTAACTTGTAAACCCATTTGCAGCCTATGGGTTTCTTTCCTTGCGGCAATGGAACCAACTTCCATGTATCATTCCCATAAAGTGCAGCCATCTCCTCATCCATAGCTTTTTCCCAATATGCATTTCCAATTGCATCTTCAAAGCGAGAAGGTTAAGCATCTTGTATTACCTTTGTCATGTAGGCACAATGACAAGCCATGTAACTATCATATGTTTATCGTTGCACTGAATTTCACATCCTCCCAAATCTTCTTGGTCCTAGGTCACTTCTCCTTGTATCATATGCATATGCCTTTCTTACTTCTGGAGTCTTCATAGAGGGCAATCCAACTTCCTCATCAAGATTCTTTTCTGAATCGCTTGAATCTCCATCAACGTCTTCAAAACCTGCACATGTTCTATGACCAGTAGAAAGCTTTTATTTACCTTTCATAGATGTATTTGATAAATTTGCTGGACTGAAATTTCCACGTTATCCTCCACTCCATGGATTTGAGCTAGAACTATTTCTTGGTGACACATCCGGTCCACTCAAAACCTGAGATTCTGCACTTGATTTTTCAACATTTTCTTTGTCATTTGGTTCAAGACTCAGTCCTTCTTCGGGTACTGCATAGAAGCTTGATATTTCATCAAATACCACATCTCTGCTCACCTTCACCTATCACGTGAGTGGCTTATAACACTTATATCCCTTTTGCTCAAGGGATTATCCAATGAAGACACATCCTTCTACTTTTGTATGAAGATTCGTCCTCAAGTCATCTAGAACATGTACATATGCAATACAACAAAAAACTTTCGTATGTGATAAGTTTGGCTTTTTACCTGTGAATTTCTCTTCATGTGTAACTTGATGTTCAGTAGCAGTTGGAGTTCTGTTCATGATGTAAAGAGCGGTATGTAGAGCTTCTGCCCAATAACAATGAGGCATATTCTTTTCAGCCATTAAGGCTCTTGCTATTTCTGCAATATTTCTATTTTTGCATTTAGCAACACCGATCTGTTGTGCTATGTACCTGCATGAAAATTGACATCGAATTCCATGACTTTTAAGAAAATTGGTGAACTCATTTGACATGTATTCACCTCCTCCAGGAGATCTTTAAATAAAGTTCCCTATCTGCTTTTCCACCATAGCTTTAAAATTCTGGAAGTGAGTGAATACCTCTCTCTTCTCTTTCAGGGAAATATACCCACACTTTTTGTGTCTAGTCATCAATGAAAGTAACGTAAAACTTGCAACTGCACATAGATGTGATCTTTGCAGAACCCCAAACATCTCTATGTACTATTTCTAGCACATTATCACTAACATGCTTGTCATGTGGAAATGATGATCTTAACTCTTTACCAAATTGACATGCTGCACATACCTTTTGCATCTCTGAAACCTTGAAATTAGGTAGTCGATGAATGATCTCCTTTGACTGCATCAGTTTC
>CM035429.1:110447868-110452868 GCA_020310875.1 Ceratopteris richardii | reverse complement strand
TCTAGACTGGGGACCATAATAGGAGGGGAGTGCCTAAAATCAAATGGTCCATATGCACTAGCCGAAAGGAGAGTGGAGGTCTAGGTATTATGGACATTGGCAGCATGGCCAATAAACTTGTGGCAATGTGGATGATTAAGGCCTAGTGCAACAGAGATTCCTCTTGGGCCACATTAATTTTTAGAAACACGAACACGATTACTCTAGTGGGCTACCCTGAATGGAAAAACCTCGACATCCTCACCCTCTTATTCTCTCCGATTCCGGTCTCACCCAAGGGATCGATCCTGGTGAGATCCTTGTGGTTGAGTTGGAACAAATTCGAACCTCATATCAGAATTAGTGAAGATTGGAAGTGGCTGCAGGTATAAGACAAAATGACTCTACTTGGTTCCTAATCCAAGGCATGAGAAATGTGGAGCCTTGGAATGTCTTAAGTGCCAAGAGACTTAGGAATAAGGGATTCAAACAATGGAAGCACCTCTGGAAATAGGACACGAATAGATGTGCAGGCTTTGAGGACCTTGACCCTAGTATTGCGGTCACATACGAGGAATGCAATGTTTTATTGAGCAGACGCCACGCTTGGGACCGCTCTAAAATCAGAATACTTATGGGATAGGACGCTCTGGACCTAATGGGCCTTAAATGTTATAATGGTAATCGCCTCTCCAAGCTTCCATATGCCGAAGCTCGCAATGACATTCACATCAATCTCAACAAAAAATGGTGTCTCAATCGGACACGAATTCGATGGGAGGTGAAATTTATGTCTATCTGGCATCCTCTCATTGAAAACAAAAAGTCTGTCCTCCTATGGCAAATTTTACACCATGGAATATGGACCAATGCAAAAGCAAAGAAGATATGTGGTTTTCTCTCCTGGTGGAAGCGATGTTTTTGTAGCAGAGAGGATATTGGTCACCTGTTCTTTGTTTGCCCTAAATCCCTTTGGATATGGAGGGTCTTTGGTCATTTTTTGGGACTCCAAGAACAAATCAATTGGAGTCAAGCCCTCATTTGTGAAGTGATCGGTTGCTCTACGGCATTGTGGAATGCGATTAGGGGAGAGATCCTTTGGAAGATTTGGAGGGAAAGATGCACTCACAACTTTGGTAGTAACCCTAAGGACTGGTCGATCGAGAAGTCCCTTTTCCTTCTCAGCAAAAGAATTGCTAACTGTAAGAAACCCCCCCCCCCTCCCCCCCCTCCCTTGAGGCATCACAAAGAGCTACAATATGTCAACAATAAGCTTAAAACCAAGTGGGCTCGGATGATGGGGATGGGAGGTTTATCAAACTCCTCTATAACTTCATGTAAGCTTTGTAAGGCTCACCACGAAGGCTCTCATAGATTTTCAGAAAGAAAATTAGACTTCAGAAACAGATGAGTTGGAAGCAAGCTCTACTAGGAGTAGCGACTAGTTGCTACATGACTCTCTGGAACACCATCAGAGGGAAGGTCCTATGGAAGATCTGGTGGGAAAGATGTGCTTATAACTCTAGTGACTCCCCCATAGAGTGGTCGATTGAGAATTCACTCTTACTCTTTGGCAAAAGGATCGCTAACTATAAGAAATCCCCCCTTTACACATCTTGAAGTGCTCCTTTTGATCAACAACAAGTTTAAACCCATGTGGGCCCGCATGAGGGTGATGAGAGGGTAATTCACCTTCTTTGTAATGCCATCTAAACTATATAAAAGCCATCCCCACTCTGTGGGATTCGGGGGATCCCATGAGCACTAGACCCCTTCTCGTGTATTTTTCTTTTATTTAATTCAGGTCGAGGAGCATAGGCTAAGGCCGAACTTCCTTTATTGAAAAAAAAAGAAGAAAGTAAGTAAGTAAGCAAGTATGTATTTATGTATGTATGTATTCATGTATATACGAAGTATGTATGTATGCATGTATGTATGTACATAAGCAAGTAAGTATGTATGTCTATGTGTATGTACTCTCTCTCACTTATTCAATATCACTCTCTTTCTCCTCTTTTATTATTACTCACTCTCATTCTTATTGTCACCCACTCTAACTCTCACTCTCATTTCGACTCTTATCCTCACTCTCCCTCTAACTCAACTTCTCACTAACTCATACATACATGTGTATATGTGTGTGTATGTACTCTCTTTTTTTTCTCTTTCTCTCTCTTTCTCTCTCTTTCTCTCTCTCTTTGGTTCTGTAAGATTAGAGAGAGAAAAAGGTAGACAACGAAGAGACATTAAATTAGAAAAAGACAAAAAAGGGATAGAAAACAAGAGAGACTAACTTTAGTGTAGGTGTTGCGAAGCCGAGAGTAGGGCAAGAGAGTGCTTTGAAGGCACGCTACAAGGAGTGACCAAGAGAGTGGTTCGAGGGTGAGAGTATGTCAAGCAAGTGCTCTCAGGGTGCGAGTACACCAAGAGATTGCTATGAAGATGAGAGAGCATCGAAATATTTCTATTGATGTTCATGGATAGTTTCTATCTAATTGATTATCCCAATAGTCCATATGTGATAATTATCTTTGTTTAGCTTATCGCCAACTATTTGCACAATGTTATCATCCATCCTTGCAACTTAAGCACTTTTCTATGCTATGGCAATCTTACGGTGAGACCTAGAAACAATTCAACAACATTTCGGCTGTATTTCTAGATATATGCACCAAAACCTGAATGTTCACAAGTAATCTCAATGGTTTTCCTCTTGTTCTAAGCACTCCGTACGTCCCTATGCACTTATGTGCTCATAGATGACCTCTTTGAAAAAATTCCGACAAAGTCTCCTTTGTCCAAACTATATTTAAGCCAAATCAACTATAGTGAATTCACTCCAAAACCCAAACTCTGGGTAAAAGCATCAATAACAACACGTAACATAAGCAAATATTCTTTGACAGGAGGCCACAAAATCATACATTCATCCCCTGATCAATAGAGGAGGTCTTTGGAATGTCTTTTCTTTGGCCTTCCACCTATATCCCCAAGGTATCTCCATGAGATGAGAATACCCCAATTAAAAACCTCACCATCTCCCTGAGTTTTTGTTTAAATTCAATGGTTTTTTAGTAGGGTAATATAATCCTCACAAGGCATGTGAGTTGTCCACATTAAGGACCTGCAAAATGCATACATTCGTCTCACAGTGAGTGAGTATTGTCCATTCAAGGACCCACAAGAGTATACATGATGTCGCCTGCCACATGCACTCAAAGTGGAAAATTGAAATCAAATGTGTACCTAGTCTTATAGTCAACCTCTCACAAATTCAAGAATTCGATCCTCAATTACTAGATAAATGACCTCGAAAAAAAATGACTTCCTTTTTCCTCTTGAAATTTTAGAACCCACATACTGAACCATCTTTACCCTTTAATTTCTTTATCTCTCTGTTCTCTATTCCCTCTGTTCAACGATTAGAATTTGGGCATTTCCAGCTTTTTTGTATTACTAAAGCTGGAGTACATCGAAGATGGCAATCATTCTCTATGCTAAGCCGCAGGGATTGAAGCGCAGGCATTCACCATTTCACTCCTATCTTTCTCGCTAGGCAGATGGCTGGAGTTTCTTCAATGACCTCAAACAACCTAAACAAGTTAATAGATATATCGGCTGTCAGCTGAAGACGCCATGCATATCAACAGTTAGCTGAAATCTAAGATCTCAAACAAATTATAGAGGTCGAGGGTGAACAACGTCAATGGCAGTTTCAACTCTTGGGTTTTGAACGTCAAGGACAGGTTCAACTGTTGGGCTATGCCTATGAAGATGGCTATGGCAAGCTCTGAACGCCTTCTCTTCGATTGATATGGTGCAGGTCATTAAGCTCTTATACCACTCTGTTGGTAGCGCGCACCTATGGCGGCTCCATATTGACAAAAACAGACACTCAGACGAAGCAGAGAGAGAGAGAGAGAGAGAGAGAGAGAGAGCAACAGTTTCGGATAACGAGCACACCCTCACGGCGGTGAACATTACATTCATTAGTTGTTTTTTGTTTTTACCATAAGTGTGGCACATTGCCACATCATCACTTTTCACTATAGTCTCTCTCTCTATCTATCTCTCAAGTTCATTTTTACACACACACACACATATATATATATATATATATATATATATATATATATATATATATATATATATATAATAACATACATACAAACATATATATATACATACATACATAAATATATACATACATACCTATATACATACATACATACATACATTCGCACACACACATCCATACATACATACACCCAAAAATCTCTCTTTCATTCATTCACCATACAAATCTTGCACAAAGGCAATTATAACTTTGTTTAATCCTTTTCACTATAGTCTCCCTCTCTTTCTCTCAAGTCCCTTTTTATACAAACACATATATATACATACAATCATATATATATATATATATATATATATATATATATATATATATATATATATATATATATATATATATATATATATATATATATATATATATATATATATATATATATCACTACAACATATCAGGCGTATACCGAGGCTTCTACCGAGGCAAATGAACGGGCACAATTTTGCCCCGACGTCGGTGTAAAGGTCGGTGTAGGCATCGGAACCAAAGCATCGGTATAAGCATCGGTATATGCGTCGGTATAAGCGTCGGTATGTGTGTCGGTATAAGTGACGGTATAAGCGATGGTATAAGCCATGGTATGCCCCTGGGCAAAATAGTCGGTATAAGCATCGGTATGTGCCTGGGGATACCGACGCTTATACCGTCGTCTATACCGACGACCATATCTACAAAATGTTTTTGGGCAGAGTGTGTTGTCTCTTGCTACAACAACATTCCCATGCTGTTGTGTAGCAAAAGACAATCCACTCTGCCCAAGAAAAACCCAACTACATGTGACATGTATGACAGGCAACAAAAAAATAATTTGATAAAGCAAAACATACTGTCAGATACAAAAGACATGAGCAAAATGAATCATGAATCATGTACAAAGAAATGGGGCACA
>CM035429.1:110415368-110445368 GCA_020310875.1 Ceratopteris richardii | reverse complement strand
AGAGTTATGAGTATGGCATAGTTATGAGCATGGCATAGTTCTTCAATCAAATGGATGGCATAGCCCTTCAATCATCTATTTATTGTGGTATTGATGGCATAGCCCTTCAATCATCTATTTATTCTGGTATTTTGTTTCTTCTAGTTAGATATTATTGTCTAGGGGTTTGTCGAAGTTAGCCACACAATTTCCCTTTCAAAGAGTTGCAAAGCAACCAATAGCTTCACCAAGCAATGCTTAGTTTCAAATAATTTCATGAGTTAACAAAAGGAACTTGCTATACTCTACCAGATTGAGGTGCTCTTAGGACAAGCAAGGAAGAGCTGAATGTCCCCAGAGGACGAGAAAACAAGAGTTGAATGCCCTCCCTAATATTTAAAACACATGCACCATAGAGCATATTTTACTATCCTTGACATTGGTAAGATACTTTGATGAAAGATCTGCCAATACTTAAATATAAATTAAGGAAGCAAGAAGATGCACAAAAAATGGAATAGCACTTAATCTTGTTGTTCTCAAGGGAAAACACTCTATGATTTCTTATAGGCAGGGGACTTCTTACAATTAGAAGTTCTTTTGCTTAAAGGAAAAAAGCTTTTTTGATCCACCATTCTTTTGGATCGCCCGGCACGAGGGGAAAAAAAAAAAATTATCAATCTTCATTATAATGTCTTCTAGCAAGATTGAAGCAACTTTGCTTTGTGGGATTGGGGGGTTCCGGTGGGTGCTAGACCCATTCACTTGTACAATTGTTCTTTCGATTAATTCAAGTTTGGGAAAATGGGCTATATTGCCAAACTTCCTTTTGAAAAACAAAATGGAATAGCATAGAGCCAAATGCCGACATGAGAGGGACTTGTTATCTTATCGTAAAAGCATGTGGCTAATGCTGGAAAAAGAAGCATTATTGGTGATTCCTTCTCATATGCCCATTCAGGAAGTATCTTCCGAGAAATGGAGGTTTCAGTCTATTCGAGGATCTCGAATCTCCCAACGCTAAAGGCATAGGAGAGAGAGAGAGATTATTATTATTATTATTATTATTGTTATGAAATCGGATTTTTTTTTTTTTTTTTATAAAGAAAGTTTGTCCGGAGGCTTACTCTCGAGTTCCTTTTTATATACACACATATATACATACATCCAGTAAGAATTTAATATCACTGTAAGAGAAATCGTTTTCTTATTGTAGATCTACCTTTTCTTACTTGGAAAAACAATCGTTTCCTCTCCTTAGCTCGGACAATATGTCAAAGGTTGAAGCAAACTTGGAGATTCTTTTCATGGTTGGTACAAATGTGTCTGTACGGTTATGCAGAAGGTCACAACATTTGAGAGAAAGGGATTATCCAACAACTTTTGCCCAAATCAGCTCACATTTTGAAGGAGTTCGGTATGCATGGGACCTCATGCCTACAAAAACGCAACTGCTTACCTCCCAACACTCTAAAGTGAGGAAACCGCAACATGAGAGGGACTTGTAATTTTAGAATAAAAGCATATGGATGATGTTTGAAAGGATGCGTTATTGGCGATTCCTTCTCATATTTCCATTCAGGAAGTATCCTCCGAGAAATGAACAGTTTGTTCTATTTGAGAAACTCGAATCTCTAAACGCTCAAGGAGGGGAGGGAGAGAGAGAAAGAGAGAGAGAGTCAAGAAGACAACAAGAGGTGAAAATTCAAGTCGATTATTCACATTAGAGCTCCAAGATATTAGAAACATTGCTTTGTTCAATTATGATAGTCAAACCTTATCAGAGTTGGAAATTTGTCACAGAAGGTTAGCTCATATAGATGAAAAGGATCTAAAGCAAATCAGTGGGGATCAGAGTGTGCTTGGTCCACCAAATATATCCAAACAACATATGATTTACAAATGTAGTGCTTGTCAATTTTGCAAGTCTCATAGGCAACCATTCACAAAGAAGGGATACATTCATGGAGACCTATTGGAGCTAGTATATTGATGTATGGGGGCCAAACAAGGAACCATCAATCTTTGGATCCACGTATCAGGTGTCATTCATTGATGATTGTAGTAGATGGAAAATATTATATTTTATGAAGCATAAAGATGAAGTGTTTTCATGCTTTATGAAATATATAGCACTTGTTGAAAACCAAACAGGTAAAACTTTGAAAAAGCTAAGGTTAGATGGAGGGGGAGAATATTTCTCCCATGACTTTGATTCTTATCTCCAAGAGAGAGGAATGAAGAGAGAAATTACAACTACGTATACCCCATAGCAATATGGAGCGGCAAATTTAAGAAATAGAGCCATAGTTCGAGGCTACAAGATCTATGCTAAATGAGAAAAAGTTGCCCAATTACGTATGGGTATAGCCTGTATCCATAGCTACCTATCTGATCAATAGACTCCCATCAAAATCATTGGATGGGATGAAGCTTTATGAAGCATGGAATGGAAGAAGACCTATTGTTGTGTGAGAGCTCCATAGCTTTCACATAAACTAAGAAGACTAACTAGCAAGGCCACACACTAGGAAGAGAGATGTGTTTCCACCCAACCAACCCCTCCAATATATAGCTCCAAGACCAAGGGGGTAAGTCCTTCTCAAGAGGACATGTGTACCTTCCATCACATGGGTCCCTAAGGTGTTCACATGGTTTCCAAGCTTAGGAAATCACATGGCTTCTAAAAGAAGACTCTCCAAGCTCTCACATACAAACCAAGTGGCTAGGAGAAGCTTCCAATCAAGCCTAAGGTACTCAACCTTAGAGAATTAGCCCTAAGGTTCAAGACCCATCTAAAAGGGGTAAATAAACCATAAATCCCAAGGGTTTCACACCTAGAAACTCAAGGGTTCTACCCCTTAGACCCATGTAACTATACAACACCTATCCTTGGTCATTGCAAGATCTTTGGGTGCATAGCATATGCACACATACCTTCACAAATTAGAGGAAAATTAGATTCGAAGATAGTGAAATGCATATTCATTTGCTACGACCTTAATTAGAAAGTTTATAGGCTATATAATTCAAGCAATAAAGGTTTTATTGTAAGTAGAGATGTTGTTTTTTATGAAAACAAATCTTGGTTTGAGGATGATTGCAAGAAAATTAAACTTCTCTATGACCTAGAGAAAGACTTTCCAACATTGTCAAAGAGAAATGAGCATACACATGAACAATCAAGTGTTTTTGAAAAAGACTAGAGGAATCCAAGAAGAGAAATCAAATCTTGGAACTCGAAAAGCAAAGCTAAAGTGCAGGAGATGAGAGATGTGGTAGAATCATCTTGACAAACCATAAGGAGTTCTACTACTAGAGAAAATGGAAGCCAAATAGGTATGGTTAACACACCTCTTTTGTAACTAAGCACTCAATTTACATAGCACAAGATACAAACTCAGAAGAACCATCTACATATGAAGAAGCCAAAATGGAGAGATGCCATGGAAGAAGAGATAGAAGCTCTACAAGTAAATCAAAATTGGGAATAGGTACCCAAGAAACCATCCATGAAGATCATTGGATCAAGATTGATTTACAAGGTAAAGAAGAATTTTGATGGCTACGAGGCTTAAGGTTTTTCACAAACCCAAGGTATTGATTGTGAATAGACATTCTCACCTGTCGCAAAAATGCCTACACTTAGGATACTCATGAGTGTAGCATCCTCCAAGAATTGGAATATCTATCAAATGGATGTTACACTTAGAAAATCAAATCCAACCATTTAGAAAATCATTTTTTAAATGGTTGGATTTGAAAGGAGGTTTAATGGCTCAACCTCCTAGCTTTGAAGATCAATCATATGCAGAATATGTATGCAAGTTAAGGAAACCCTTGTATGGCTTGAAGCAAGCTCCCAGAGTTTGGAATCATAGACTTCTCATTTACTTGCAGGATTAAGGTTTAATGGTAAGCAAGGTAGATCCTTCCCTCCTTATCAAGAGGAACCAATCAAAGGTCATATACCTTTTTGTATATGTGGATGAAATAATCATTACAGGTAATGATGCAGATGAAATCAAGAGGATCGAATCTCAGATGCAAGAAGATTTCAAGATTAGTGATCTTCGCGTACTCACATACTTCCTAGGTTTGGAAGTAGTATATATAAAGGTATGTTCCTAAGAGAGAGAAAGTACATTGAAGATATGCTTACCAAGTTCAAGATGGAAAATACAAAGGTTGCAGGTACACCCATGGAGGTAAATCTAAAGCTTAGTGCATATGAAGGTGAGTTAGTTGAAGATGTGACTAGTTACCAAAGTCTTGTTGGAAGCTTGAATTATGCTACCCTAACTAGAGTAGATATATGCTATGGAGTAAGTGTGCTGAGTCAGTTCATGCACACTCCAAGGAAGCCTCACATGGAAGCAACCAAGAGAATATTGAAGTATTTGAAGGGTACAATCAATGAAGGATTGTACTATCCATATACATCTAATATAGATGTACCAATCATGTCTTAGAGATAGAACAAGTGGATCCCCAGATCATGAGCCATTTTTGGAGGAAAAGAAAGTTGATGTTGAAGATAGAGAAGGCCTACCACCACGAATGATTGAGGAGGGAGTCCCTCCTAGCACACATCTGACTCAAGAAAATATAGAAAGCTTGATGATGAAGATAGAGAGGAAGACATTTGGGTAGATTATGAAGACCACATCATTAGGTCCAATTTCATGAATCAAGCCATGGGCACATACCTTGATCCAGTAACACATTCATACCAATCTTCATATTATTGAAAGAATGATTATGCAAGGGGAAGATGGTAGTGTTAGAATTTGATGATACTCCTATGCTCAGATGATCGAGTCCTTGAAAATTTACATATTGACTAGAATCTTATGATTGGTTAAAAACATAGATTCATAGAGAGGGATTAAATTTCTCAACAAGTATGGAATTCAGTTCCTACCAAGTATCATATAAATCTCTTGTACAACCCTTTCGCTAAAGAAGGATGAGATTAATTTGAAATGAGAAGGTTGGAGATAGAAAGTGTTGAACATGGTTAAATTATCCTTACATAACAACTCAGACCAATAAAAAGAATGTGAAATTGCATTATATGCAAGACACATTCAAATTTTGGAGGAATCATTTAATCAGATTCAAGGATCATACCTATTTAATGATGTTTTTTTACATTTGGAATGGCTCCAATAATGTATAATCTCATTGAGGATTTAGAGAGCAACACCCTTCAAGATTACTTTGGTAGATGCGAATACTTACCAAGTCACTACCTCCAAAACTTTGAAGAGGCACTTCACATATCCTTCTTTTACAAGTTCACAAAAGTTTATGGAATGATCTCTTCTTGCTGGATTTCTTACTTGATAACTCCTAACTTTTATGCTCTGGCGATCCCTTTACAAAGGCTTCGTAGTGGCCATAAGATGTAAAATTTGATTGTCTCTTGGATGAATTGTCAATAGTGATAAAAAAAGTAGAGGTAGACCATGTAGAACATATAATTGAGCTTATCATCCAAGACAAAACCCTTAAAGCATTCTATGAGGGATGATGGAATCCATGAGGGGGGAAGTTATTAGAGAGAAGTCAATAGATAATTTGAGTGTAGAAGACTTTGAGGAGGGGCCAAAAAACTTTTTCCAACATCATCGAGCTTCATTGAATATCAAATTCTTCAAGGTATCTCCACTATGAACACCAATTAATTCACGGAGAATGGCTACTTTAATGCAATTGTTCTTCTTTTATCATAGCACGTTGTGGAGGTGATCGCAATCCGCGTGGATTGGGTCCGGTCATGTCACATGTAGAGTGTATGAAGCTAGTGAGTGTTGGAAGGTTTATGTAATAAAAATTATGAAGGTGAAGATGAAGTTCGGTATGGGGAGAAGGATGTCATGATTTGATTATAGAAAGGGGAACATATGAATGCAAGATAAATGCATGAACATGAATGATAAGGACAAAAGAAAACCATTCACATGAATCAATTCGGAAAGGAAGAATGGTCCAAAAATATGGAGCTTCTGAAACACTTTCCAAATTTAATTCATATTCATAGGTTCTTTTGGATGGAATGTAAGCATGATAAGAAAAAAAAGAAAACCACACACATGAATCAGATTCGAAAGGAAGAAAGATCCATGAATGGAGCTTCTTATACACTTTCAAAACTAAAACAAATGCATGGGTGTTTGTGGGTGGTATGAATGCACGTGGGTCATGATTATGAATGAATAGAAAATTATTCTCTGAATCTCAATGGATCATCCTCACTGGTTCAGCAAAACTACGAAGCCTTCTCATGGATAGAAAGAATTAGAAGGAGACATGTAAAAACACATAAGAGACTAAGAGACAAGAGACATGAGACATGAATTAGAATATATTGTTATGACAAACATATACATGAATGTTGTGAAATGCAAGCTTCACCATGACAGTTCAACCGAATGTCACATGTAAGAAGATATGTTCCACTTCATTGATTCTATGTCTTTCTAGGATCCTAATGTGTTTCTAAAGAAGTCTAAGACTAAAAAAACGAGCTCTAACTCACTCATACGCTCCACTAAGGGTGAGCAAAGAAAGAGAATCTGGGTTTATGAGCCTATCCTAGAGTGGAAGTCTAAATATTGATTCTAGGAACTATGCTCTTACTAGCCCACCTTGGATCTTGACATTCTCAATTGAGGGTGATCGTCTCAAGGAAACCATGTGCTAGCAAGGGCCCTATGGATGCCTAACAATGATGTTCTAGGAGTTTGGAGGAGGGTTTATATAGTTTTTTGAATGAGTTTCAGTCCTTGGATCTAGAGAAATCAACTCTCAACCCTAAGATCAACTGCTTTCATTACAACCCTTGGATTTATCAAATGGATGGCTAAGATTGGTTCTTTATATGATATCTAGGGCAAAGGGGGAAAAATAGGTGCCTTTAGTCTCCATCATTGGATCTCTGGCTGATCTAGACCATCGGATCAGTGCTAACACCAATTTGGATAAGATAAGCAACTATTTTTGAAGAAAGTTTGCATTATTGATCTTTGATCATCGAAAAAGGCTTATGCGATGAAAAAACTCGTGGATCCTCCTTGATTTAAGTTTTAGTGCATCTCCACCTTTGAGTGTGAGCTCATCGTGATCATACAACATGGTTCAATCATTGTCCGCCATGTGGTAGCCCTTCAAGCCTCCAATTTCCTTGTTCTAGGAATTGGAAACAAGCAAGAATAGAAAAAAAATGGAAGGAAATTGAAAAAACATGAACTTGAAAAAGATTTTTAATATTTTCTTTTAACATATATTTTTTAATAAATCATGGATACTCCTTTACGAATCATCCTTGTTGTTGTCATCTTCTTCAATGTCCTCATCCAAAATGTACTCGTCATTATCACGTTTCTTTAATAGCTTTATCCTTTTACCTGCAATCAAAGTTTTCAATGCAACACCATTTAATTCACAAAGAGAATATGTACCATTGTTGTTGACTTTTGATACAATGTATGGCCCAAACCACCATTGAGTGAGTTTTTTGCATGCATCATATTGAGAGTCAAATGTACTATCATAAATGAGCACCCAATCTCCTACCTCAATCAGCTTAGGATGCAGTCAATGAGTTTTATCAAAATAATGCTTCCTCTTCATTCTAGATTCTCTTAATTTTTCAACAGTATCATCAAGTCTTAATTTACCTTGTTCTAATTGTTTAATATGTAAACTTAAGAAATCATCAGTGGACATGTTTTCAAACCAAGGCAAATTTGACCATGCAGAAATATGAGACTGAATTGGAAGAAACGATTTTTGGTAGTACATGCGTTCAGCAGGCATATATCCAGTAGTACATGTGTACGTCATTCTATCTGCCCAAAGTGCAAAGGGTAAGAATCTAGGACATTGTTTAATTTCACCATTACATGCTTTAGATATGGCTTTCACAATAGGTGGATGCCCTCTCTCTATTTTAACATTGGCCTCTGGATTATATAAGGTAGTGAGAGACAAACAAATACCGTGATGTTCAAAGAACTCTTTAGCTTCTCTTGCATTTAACTCTCCACGATCCGCAACTACTTTCTCTATGTACCCAAAGCCACTTATGACATCTTCAAGCAAGAATTTGCAAACATTGGATGTGGTCTTAGATCGAAGTGCACATCCCTCTACATGATTAGTTAAGTCCTCTCTTGCAAGTACAATGTAATGCATTTTGTCAATACCTTTAGGCTAGAATCTTAAGTGGTTGAGTCCACTTGATCAAAAAGGGAAAGAGGAGCCATGAATTCCTGATTTGTGATAGATAGAGAATCAAATCAATCACTAATTGATTGGAGAGTGATTGAGGGAAGTTAGCCTCCCAAACTCAACTATAAATAGATGGTAGCTTTAGTCGTGTTTAGAGAGACCTATGTGAAGACCTCCAAGAGCTGAGCTTTATGCCATATCAATGTGTGATTCCAAGGCACATATATGTATCAGTAAGTCCATTGTATTGTACAAGCAATATACTTTCATTTTCATGATCATTTGAGTTCATATTTCCATGTTCTTGTGAAGTGTACTACTCACTACCATATCTCTCAGTTTTCTCAGTCAGATTGCAGAGATGGTTTCTCTGAGCTTGGTGCATAATTTTTAGTGATTTAACTTGGTAAAGTTAGATCTACAGGTCTACTATATGATCATCAATTTTCATTTCATTTGGGTATTGCAATCTTCAGTTATGTTCAGTTGAAGTCAACCCTGTCTGTTCATTTTCACTTTTCTATCAGGTACCTGACTTTTTTTACTCATCTTCTCATAGCTGTTTCTCAGTGTGTACTTATCCAAATGCATAAGCATACAAATTTTCATAATCATTGGATTCTTAAATCTGGAGTTATGTTCATTTTGCTGCTCACTGGTCTCATTACTGTAGCAGCCCATGAAAATCAGGATGATATCATCAGTTGTTAAACATCATTCTCAGTGTGTGGTTCATTATTTTTTATGAGATTACTCTTGAAAGTTAGCTCTTTAAGTTAACTAGACTTCCCCAAAAGGAATTAAGCTAATTATTGTTGTTCTTAGAGAATTATGCAAAACACTGGACAGGTGTATGAACCAAAATAGCAAGTTCTTCACCTCTGAGCTAACTCCAACTTATCTGTTTTGATCTATCTTTTTGAGAGTGATCTTCCAAGGTACATAGGGTGTCTAAAACATCCATTGGCAAGCTAAAAGGGCCCGGCACATACTCCTGGATTTCATTTCGCTGGTGTAGATCAAGGATTTTGCAACACCTCTTCATCTTCAAGCACATACCTATCCATCTCTTCACAGTAAAGAGGAGGGTTTCACTACAAGCAACAAAGACAAAATGGATATTGAGAGCTCCATCATTGGATCAACACTTCTGGAAAAAGTGCTTAACTCTTCCCGCCAAAAGGCGTCTCATAAGGGGAAGCAACCTTTGGAAATTCCATGGAAGAGCCCCCTTAAGGGTGAGATTTATGGTCAGGATCTCTTGTGTTTGAAAAAGAAAGATGAACCCAAGAAGAAAAAAAGACAAGGTCCCTCTCCACAAAGAGGGTCATCAATGATAATGATTATCACTACAACATATCAAGGGCACACCGACGTTCAGCATACCGATGGTCACACGTCGGCATCGGTATGACCGTCGAAAAATTTTGGAAAACCGACTGGGTTGTGGACACCTCGGTACACCTACGTTAGTATGAGCATTGGTAGATTATTGGAAAGTACCAACGCTCATACCGACGCCCTGTTTTAATCAGCCTTGAGAGCAAAAATTCGATATTCCGGGTGTTTTGAAACTAGATCTTCTATTGTCGACTTTGCGCGTGCCAACAACATATCTCTATTTGTCACTCTTTCTTTCTCTCTCTTTCTCTCTATCTCTCTCTCTTTCTCCCTCCCTCTCTCTCTATCTCTCCACCTCCCTCTCTCTCTATCTCTCCACCTCCCTCTCTCTCTCTCTAAGCACACCTCTATTTTCTAGATCTGAAGTTTTGGTAAGTATATCGCACATACTATAGCACTCTTTTTTCTTTCTTTATGTTTTTCCTTTTCTAATATCTTCTCTCTTTAGTTTTGCAAGATATTTTGGGATCAAGTCTTTGGAAATTTGAAGAAGGACAAGTTTAAGTGGATTTTGATGTCAACGATTCAAACAATTCCATCAATGTAAGTGATTGTTTTATTTTCGATTCACATAGAGAGAGAGACATACACATATACATACACACTCACATATGTATAAACACACACATGCATATGCATACACACATGCATATGCATACAAACATGCATATGCATACAAACATGCATATGCATACACACATGCATATGCATATGCATGCAGATGCATATGCATGCAGATGCATATGCATGCAGATGCATATGCATGCAGATGCATATGCATGCACATGCAGATGCATACACACATGCACATGCATACACACATGCACATGCATACACACATGCACATGCATACACACATGCACATGCATACACACATGCACATGCATACACACATGCACATGCATACACACATGCATATGCATCCACACATGCATATGCATACATAAATGCATATGCATACACACATGCATATGCATACACACATACATGCATATGCATACACACATGCATATGCATACACACATACATGCATATGCATATATGCATATTCATACACACATACATGCATATGCATACACACATGCATATGCATACACACATGCATATGCAGACAAATGCATGTGCATATATGCATACACACATGCAAAATCCTCAAATGTATCAAAACATGTATGTGCAACCTTCTCAAACAACTTTTCAAAATCCTCAAAATCAAAATTTTCAAAATCATCAACCGTATACTATGGAAGCACCTCTTGCACCTCAAGTACCACATGTTGCTCCCCAAGCTCCTCAAATACATCAATTGCCTTATCAAAATCCTAATTATCCTGTTCAAGCAATTCCTTATCAACAAAATACTCAATTTCAAAACTTCCCACCACAAGTTAATCAAAATCCTCAAAATCAAAATGGTTTTGTGCGTGGTCCTCCTAGGTGTCCTTGGTGTGATTTCTTAGAGCACTTTTTGAGAGATTGTGAGCTATTGAAGGCCGCTAAGGAGCAACGACTAGTAATAGATATAGACAAGAAAATATGTGACTATCGATCTAGGCTACTTTGCAAGGAAATTATGGTAAGGGAGGAATGAAAAAGCACTATGAAAATATAACCATAATGGATGCAGGAACTAGACAGGTGAATCTAGAAGCTTTTGATGAGCAAGAAGTAGAATCAAGTAAACCCACAAAGGAAGTTGACTTTTTCATAGAGGCTTTAGTACGAGCAGGAGATGAGATTAGGAGAATAACAGCTTGGGAGTCACCGATAAAATATCAATATCTTATTTCTCACATATCCAATGTAGAAAAAAATCAAAAAAGAGATGAAATTGAGCCTAGTGAAAGAAGAGTGACTCGAAAACAAACCTTAGCGGGAATAGAAACAATCATAGAGCAAGGGGAGACATCACAACCCAAGGATAAAAAACAAGAATCACAACCCTATGAACAAAAACAAGAGGAGAAACAAAACGGTAAGAAGACAAAGCAAAGGAGAATGTAATCAAAGCCTTTAGAGAAATAAGAACAATCAAAACAAACTCAAGACCAAACACAAGAACATGAACAAAAGCAAGATTGTGAGCAAAAAAAAAAAAGAAAGCAAGGAGAAAACCTAAAGCCATCTTGATTTCAAAAATTGAGAGAAAAATAGATCCTATGGAGATTTTAGATGACATTTTGCTTAAGAGTCAAGTGACTATGTCTTTAGAACAAGTTTTCTCTATTTAAAAACCTATTTTTAAAGATAACTTTATCGGCGTAATTAAAAGGAAGAGGTTTATGCTTAATCTAGATACTGAGATGCAAGATTCTCTAGATCAAGATCAAGTTATGAATGAAGCTTTAAACTTTGCTGAATCTGATGAAGAGGACCTTGATTATGATGAAGTAAGTGTTAATAAAAATTTCTTAGGACCTATTCAACTTGACCATGAAAATCATGAAAAAAATCCTGAAAGTCACTTTCTGAAATCAATACAAATCCTATTGGTATAGGTTGGGTCATAAGTCAAGATGATAGTGAAGGGAATAGATATGCAATTAGGTTTGGCACCAAAATTTTACATGAAACACAACAAAAGTATCCGCAGATCAAACGTGAACTATGGGGTATGGTGACAACTTTGAAATCTCACAAAGAATATTTCATTGGTGCAAATGTCAAGGTTGAGACTGATTGTTTGCCTCTCATCCGAATGATAGCATATTGTTCATCTCCTGATATATCCATGCTTAGGATGATCTCATATATTAAGTTCATAAATCCTAAGTTAGTTCATATTTCAGGTAAGTCAAATTCAATTGCTGATATGTTATCGAGAGCTAGATTTGATGATGATCTTGAAAGTAATCTAATAAAGAATGTGAACTTAATTGACTATGTTCCACATATATACAAGTATGAGCAATTTCATGAGTTTGAGTACAAAGAGGAATGGAGAGACATAGGAAAGTATCTGAGTACACTTCAACCATTACCTAGCTCGACTACGAATAGATTCCGTAACATCAGGAAACGATCTTAAAAATTTTTTCTACGTAACGGTTACCTTTGGAGACATGCTAAGGGTAAGGTTACAAATCCACAATGAGTCCTAGGAAAACAAGGTCTTCAGTTGCAAGTAATGAAGGAAATGCATGAGACATTATGGGCAGGTCAAAAAGGATTTTTTGGAATATATGAAAAAATTAGAAGTACCTATTATTGGCCTAGGATGTATGTTGACATTAGTAGCTATGTTTCTACATGTTCTACTTTTCAACTTCATTTTTCAGTCAAACATAGAGATCCTTTGCATCCTACTTATCCACCTTGTATTCACTGCAAGTGGGTAGTAGACCTTCACTTTTACATTAAGTAAACTCTTCAAAAGTTACAAGAGGTAGTTCACAAGTGAACTTTACATTGTATTGATTTTAAGGCTTCTTCTATGACTTTGTGGGACTCAAGCCAATACTTGAGCTTTTCATAGACTTGCTCCAACAGCTCCCGCTCAAGCCAAGTATGCTTGAGGTCTTCAATCTTCCAAGATTACCTGTAAACCAATCATAGCCTTGATTTGCAAAGCTTTGTACCATCCAATGCTTTGGTTAGAATATATGCACATTGTTGATGAGTGGACACATATGATATTTTATGTCTTTGCTTAGAACCTTCTCTCTTACATAGTGATAATGAACTTCAATATGTTTAGTCCTTGCATGAAAAATAGGATTAGCAGCCAAATGAATAGAACTCATATTGTCACCAAAAATAGTTGGAGTTCCAAACTCCAATCCAAGATATTTGAATAATGTCTTCATCCACATAGCTTCCTGAGTAGCTATGGCAAGACCTTTGTATTCAGCTTCAGTAGAAGAGAGAGCAATTGTGGGTTGCTTCTTGGATGACCATGAAATAAGCTTTGAACCTGCAAAGGTAAGATAGCCTGAAGTGCTCCTTCCATCTTCTTTGGAGCCAGCCCAATCTGCATCAGAAAATAGCTTCAAACTTAAATAAGATACATAAGGATAATAAAGTCCTTCATTTATGGTTCCTTTGAGATACTTGAGAATCCTTTTGGCAGCATCCATGTGTGGTTTCCTTGGTGTGTGCATAAATGTTAGCACACTCACACTGTAACATATATCTACTCTTGTTAATGTGGCATAATTGAGACTACCCACTAGACTTTGATATGATGTGATGTCCTCTATGAGTTCACCTTCATGTGAGCTCAATTTGTGATTGACCTCCATTGGAGTACCTGCAATCTTACAATCTTGCATCTTGAATTTTGCCAACATGTCCTTAATGTACTTTCTTTGAGTGAGAAAAAAACCATTATCTTTGTAGACAACTTCCAAACCTAGGAAGTAGGTAAGTGAACCCAAATCACTTATCTTGAAGTCTTCTCTCATCTGATCTTTGATCTTCTTCAAACCATCTGCATCATTTCCTGTCAATATAATATCATCTACATATACACATAGGTAGATGATCTCAGAATTACTCTTTTTAATAAAGAGTGAAGGATCTGCCTTGCTTGGTTGAAAGCCTTTATCTTGCAAGAATGAAACAAGTCTGAAATTCCAAGCTTTTGGAGCTTGCTTGAGACAATACAATGCTTTGTTAAGTTTACACACATAATCAGGATAAACTTGATTCTCAAAACCAGGTGGTTGTGCCATATATACCTCTTCTATTATCCAACCATTCAACAATGCATTTCTTACATCTAGTTGAAGTATCTTCCAATTCTTGGAAGAGGCAATACTAAGCAAAACCCTAATAGTAGGCATCTTTGCCACAGGAGAGAAGGTCTCCTCATAATCAATTCCCTGAGTTTGTGCAAAGCCTTTTGCTACAAGCCTTGCCTTATACCTATTAATGGAACCATTAGAATTCTTCTTGAGTTTGTAGACCCATCTTGAGCCTATTACCTTCATGGATGAAGTCTTGGGCACCAAATCCCAAGTGTTGTTTTCCTCAAGTGCTTCAATCTCTTCCTTCATTGCATGCTTCCATTCTGTTTTTGCTTTGGCCTCTTCAAATGATGATGGCTCCTCTTAGTTTATGTCCTGTGCTATGTAGATAGAATGTTTAGTTACTAATGAGGTGTCAAACCCATACCTTTCTGGTTTTTTCTTTTCCCTCATAGATCTTCTTAGGCCATGATGTGATAATTCTACCTCATGTCCAAGTTCCTACATTTTTGCTTTACCTTTAGACTTCCATGCTTTGATCTTTTCCATCTGAGATTCGTCATCATCTTCTGAGGTGTCTTGTTCTTCAATCTTTGGTTGTTCTCTACCAAGCTTTGGAAAATCTTCTTCAAGATCATATGATAAATTGACCTTCCTGCATGAATCTTCATACCATGAATTGTTTTCATAAAAAACTACATCTCTGCTTACCAAGAATCCTTTGTTGGTAGGGTTGTATAACCTGTAGCCCTTTTGATTGTTGTCATATCCAATAAATACACACCTTTCTGCCTTTGGATCCATCTTGCCTCTAACCTGTGAAGGAACATGAGCAAAAGCAATACATCCAAAAATTTTACAATGATCTAAGCTTGGTCTTCTTCCATTCCAAGCCTCATATGGAGTCATCCCATCAAGGGATTTTGAAGGCAAACTGTTAATCAAGTAAGTGGTTGTAGATACAGCCTCAACCCATAGATAATTAGGCAAATGCTTTTCATTTAACATGGACCTTGCAGCTTCAACAATTGTCCTATTCCTCCTTTTTGCCACTCCATTTTGCTCAAGAGTGTACCTTGTAGTTACCTTTCTTTTGATTCCTCTTTCTTGAAGAAAAGAGTCAAACTCATGGGAGAAGTATTCTCCCCCTCCATCTGACCTTAGCTTTTTTAGTGATTTACCTGTTTGATTCTCCACAAGAGCCAAATATCTTTTGAAACATGAAAAAACTTCATCTTTGTGTTTCATAAAGAATAGGATAGTCCATCTGCTCCAATCATCAATAAAGGAGACATAATAGCTTGATCCAGATATTGAAGCTTCCTTGCTAGGTTGCCATACATCTGTATGAACCAACTCCAAGAAATCTCCATGCATATAACCTTTCTTCATGAATGGTAACCTATGAGACTTTCCAAATTGACATGCACTACACTTTATGTTGTTTTGCCAAATTAGGGAGTCCAAGTACACTTTGGTCCCTGCAAATTTTCTTTAATGACCTTTCACCAATATGTGCTAACCTTTTGTGCCATACTTCCAATTCTGTGAGTGTCTGACTACCATAATTAAAGAGAGCAATGTTTCTAGTGTCTTGTAATTCAAATGTGAACAATCTACCTGTCTTTTCACCTTTTGCAATTTTTCTGAATCCTTGACTTGGATCTTCAACAAATGCTCCTGCTTTTGTGAACCTGACTTGCAACCCTTTCTCTACTATCTGCCCAACACTGATCAAATTCTTTGTAATGGAAGGGACATAGAGTACCTTACTGAGTAGGTTGATGTTTCCATCAGGTGCTTTGACATTTCTTATTTTCTCCACAAGGTGTCTTGTATCATATCCTATTTGTACCTCATGCTTGTTCCTTGGATCTTCTAAATCTGATAGGAGTGCCACATTTCCTGCCACATGATTTGAACAACCTGAATCTATGTAGAAAACATGCTCATCAGATTTACCTTGTGGCATAGCCATGTTCATGATCAATAATGAATCCTCTTTGTTTGAGTCTTATGTGTAGTTATTGAAGTCTCTCCTTCCTTTGTAGCCTCCTTGATAGTTTGAATGATTGTAGTTGTTGTAATTGCCATGGTAGTTGTTGAACCTTCCTCTTGAGTAGCCATAACTTCCTCTATTGTATCCTCTACCTCTTTGATTCCTGGAATTCCTAAAGCAATTTTCAGTTGTATGATTAGTTAATCCACAAATAGAACATGAGTTAGAGTCTTGGGATCTCCCCCTGCCTTGTCTACCTCCTCTTCCTCTACCTCTGCCATGTCTTCCTCTACCTGCATAGTTAGCTTGATATGTTCCTGCTTCATCATCCACTTTCTTTGCCTTTCCTTTGTTATCTTTGGACTTGCTTTTATCAGTGTATAAAGCTGAAGATTGATTACCTTTAGAGATTTCTCCATTTTTGATAAGCTTTGCCTCTTGAGTAAGTAGTTGTCCAATGAGTGTATTGAAATCAGGTACATGCATGTCCATGTACAAATCCATAGCTGTGGTGAATGCTTCCCACTTGTCATCTGCCTTCAAGCCATTGATGACATGCCTTACAATTTGCTCTTCATCTATTACCTCTCCAATGCTTCCCAACTGATCTGCTATGTCCTTGAGCTTTGTGACAAAATCATTCACATTTTGTTTGGGAGCCTTCTTGAGAGTTGTGAAATCCAGCCATAGTTGATGCTTCCTAGCTTTGGTACTTGAAGAGAAGAAGGCTTCAAGTGCATCCCACACTTCTTGAGATGTCTTAAAACTTCTAATGTGAGGCAACAAAAAATCTGAGATAGAGTTGAGGAGATAAGACCTTGCAAGTGCATCCTTGGAGCACCATGTGCTCAATCTTTCTTGCTCTTCTTGTGTTGGTTGACTTTTGTTCCTGAAACTTGGCATAAATTCATCTCCAGCGACATAACCATATAAACTTCTACCTTGGAGATAAGCTTCCATCCTTAATGACCAAGATGAGTAATTACCTCTATCCAATTTTTCAATTGATCAAGGAAATCCATCTGCCATGTTGTCCTTGCTCTGATACCACTGTGAAGAGATGGATAGGTATGTGCTTGAAGATGAAGAGGTGTTGCAAAATCCTTGATCTAGACCAGCCAAATGAACTCCACGAGTATGTGGTGGGCCCTTTTAGCTTGCCAATGGATGTATTAGACGCCCTATGTACCTTGGAAGATCACTCTCAAAAAGATAGATCAAAACAGATAAGTTGGAGTTAGCTCAGAGGTGAAGAACTTGCTATTTTGGTTCATACACCTGTCCAGTGTTTTGCATAATTCTCTAAGCACAACAGTAATTAGCTTAATTCCTTTTGGGGAAGTCTAGTTAACTTAAAGAGCTAACTTTCAAGAGTAATCTGATAAAAAATAATGAACCACACACTAAGAATGATGTTTAACAACTGATGACATCATCCCGATTTTCATGGGCTGCTAGAGTAATGAGACCAGTGAGCAGCAAAATGAACATAACTCAAGATTTATGAATCCAATGATTATGAACATTTGTATGTTTATACTAGACAGTAAGATGAATCCAACAAAATTTAAATCATTGCATGTGAATAAGTATACAGTGAGAAATAGCTCTGACAAAATGAGTAAAAAACGTCAGGTACCTGACAAAGAAGTGAAAATGAACAGACAGGGTTGACTTCAACTGAACATAACTGAAGATTGCAATACCCAAATGAAATGAAAATTGATGATCATATATTAGACTTATAGATCTAACTTTACCAAGTTAAATCACTGAAAATGATGCATCAAGCTTAGAGAAACCATCTCTGCAATTTGACTGAATTTGCAAAAATGCATGCCTGATCAACTTCATGGATATCCAAAAAGATTTCTCCATAGAGAGATCCATATTTATGCTGAAAAGGAGAACCAAGCTACATAAAAGTAATCCTACATTTTCTCACTCGATGATCTTTGTAATCCAAAGAACAAAACTTCAAAAAAAATTGATCCTCCAAAAACAGGGATACCAATTTCGTCAATCTGCTTTATAAGTCCTGATCTCCTTGTATATTTCCCCTCTTTTTAATCAATTTAATATTTCTCCTCTTTTTCATCAATTCAAGCTTCTATTTTTTTGGTGCTCAAAGTAAGAATAAATCTTCCGATGAAACGCTCTTGTGGATCATTCTACACGTCAAGCATGTCTGTTCTTCCGAATCAAAGAGTCATAGACATGGAATTTTAAATCAAAGGCAGAATCTTGACTCCCCGTGGATTCTCTCTCTTCTCTCTCTCTCTCTCTCTCTCTCTCTCTCCCCTATGCCTTGAGCAAACTGGACCAAAAGATTCCCTTGTGGCCCGACAAATCCCACATTGCAATATGCACTAGAATGCGCTTAGTGTAATTGAAGAGAAGCACTAAAGATAACCATAGACAACTAAAGATAACCAGTAAGATAACCATAGACAACTAAAGATAACCAGTTCCTTGTAGATAACCATAGACAACTAAAGATAACCATGTGCCCCATGAGGAGGTGGGTTTTTGAGCGTTCCCAAGAGATGCATCTTCTCTGCAAAAGAACCCATCTACTTGAATTATTGAACCTCGAGCAAACCGCAAATCAATGCGCAGAGTTTCTACGAGACATCAATCCACGAAGCAAAACATATCCAATATACAAATATGTAAACATCCATGTGCGCTCGCCGAGTTAGTTGACGCATTTGTTTACAGACGCACTCGTACATAGACGAATACATGTGTTTCTCTTTGGATTGTTCGATCCTCGCATTGCTCTTCAAGTAGGTCAAATCAGATGCTGTCCTTAGCAAGCTTTGGGGCTCTATCCTAATTGTGATAGAGGGCTTAGCATGGGTGTCAATGCTCGCCTTTCTTCGTACTCTTCAAATTAATTCAAGCTTAACCGGAAGCAAATATCTCAACGATCAAACTTCCTTAGGAAAAAAAACATATAAGAGCTGAAAATCTCCTAAAGAGAGAAATACCCCAAAGACAACGGATTTTGAGCCCAAAGATCATCAAAATTCCATAGTTTTCCACTAGTATGGCAAAAGCCTTTGTTGTGGCCCTAGAACTCCCTCAATGTAATACACATTAAAATAGCACAATTCAACTTCTATCTTCACGCTTGGCGTCATTAAGAGAAACACTGTGTATACGGAATGTGCCCACATTGTGGATAACCATAGATAACTAAAAATAACCAGTACTGTCCATACTCTATTTTTGTATATTCTCCAGTTCGACAGAAATCTGTATAATCTTGCATGCTGTAGTACCTGTATGTCAGCATTTGCGCCAAAACTTCTAATTCTTTTGAATTGTTTGCCTTGCTTGTAGGTTATTGGTATATTGAGAAAGGAAAATGCAACTATATATGGGGAGGATTTTAGTCCTTTTGACATCGAGCATCGAAATTCAAGTGATAAAGAGAGATATCCATAGTATTATGAAGGAAAGGCAAAATTGAGGCTGGCAAATGAAGTGTGTCAATATGTTCTTTCTTTTCGACATGCATATTTCTCAAGAAACCTTGAGAGGGTGCTTCGTAGGGATGGATCCTCGTATTGTTTCAAGTCTTTATCATATTTGTATTTATAAAGAAGTTCCATACCGATGAAAATTGTAGCAGATTATGTTATAACCCAATTGAGAGTTTTTCCACGATTTTTGTAAAAAATCTACTATTCCAAATAACATTGCTTCTCTTTTATCCCTAAAATTCTAATGTTTTTGGAAATATCTAGAGTCGACATATGCTAGTAGTATTGATGGTTTTGTTGCTCCTAGGAATAGTGATAAAACATCTTGCAATAGTAATACAAGAAAACTGATATTTTTGATTATGAGGAATTCTGTGCATAAACATTCCTAAGGCTCGCATTTCTCACATTTCTGCTTCCATAATTTTTCTCATTCAGATTTCTATCTATGACCTCTTTCTGTGTTGTAAATGCTCATTGATGCCCGTGCAATATAGAAGATCACCATAGAAACTTGCATGTTTCTCTGTGTGTGTGTGTGTGTGTGTGTTTATGTCTGTGCCTATGTATGTATTTATGTATGTATGTATGTATTTATGTATGTATGTATGTATGTATGTATGTAGTATGTTTGTGTGTATGTATGTATGTATATATGTATTTATGTATTTATGCATCTATGTATGTATGTATGTAGTACGCATGTGTGTATGTATGTATGTATGTATGTATGTATGTATGTATGTATGTATGTGTGTATGTATGTATGCATGTACGTACGTTTGTATGTATGTATATATATATATATATATATATATATATATATATATATATATATATATATATATATATATATATATATATATATATATATATATATATATATATATATATATATATATATATATATATATATATAGCCAGCGTTCTTGAGCATTATCATCTCTTGCACTCGCTCTACTTTTTTGCAAAAAGTTTACCATCACCCCACTATCAAAAATAGACATATTTTTATCGATTCGTGCGATTCAAAAGTGTCGTCCATGAGACCATAGTGCACCGTATTTAGTATACTCCCAATCACATCCCTTTGCGAGTTCTTCTTCTTCTTCAGAGATATCTTCACCCGCTGCCTTTGCTTGTGAAACCGCTGTATCTAGCCATCTGCTCGTTGGAAAAGGTGGAAGAGGTCGAAGACTTTCTGGAAGAGGAAAAAAATGAGTGGAACGATTCCTTTGAAACTAAGCTCTTTCCTTTACATTGGTTTCCTTGGCAAGCTCATACCTTTCTAAGTACTTCTGCATAGGCTCAGACTTAACTATGCAAAACTTTATAGCCTTCTCTCTGAAAGGTGCATCCATTTTTCTTTGCAGTCCTTTAGCTTGTGGTTCATCGCCTACGAGACGAACATCTTCATCATGGCTCCATAAGCGAGGCATTTCGAGATCCGACATATGTAGAAACTCAGTTATGAATACAAGAGACTCTTGTACAAGCCATCCCTCTACCATGTTACCCTCTGGACGTGCTCTCTATCGAACAAACCCTTTTAATGTCTTCATAAAGCGCTCTGAGAAGAACATCCATCGACTATGGACAGTTCTGGCTATTGCAACTTCATCTACGAGAGGTTACTGGTGCAATGTCGTTTGGGTCCATCTCCTCACTTGGGGGACCATGCGAAAGGTAGCGTAGGTTTTCTAGTCGACTCCTATCAAAGGATCCATACTCTCTAACATGTGCAGCACAAATCCATTGTTTCCAATAAATTTGATACTTGCACTGAGTGCAAGGACATGCCATTCTCTCGTGCAGATCAAAAGAAGCCATCTGCTAGAATATGGACATTTTAGATCATTTGTTTTTTTATTAAACCTAAAAATCATACTCTTGAAGATTTAAACCTGAAATACCAAAACCTAAATACTTAAACACCTAAAAACACCTAAAACTCTAATCTTAAAATCCTAATCTATATAATTATGAGCTTTTATCTATATATTCATAATTTTTTTAATTTATCCTATTTTTATATATTTAATTATATATATTTAATTATATATATTTAATTATATATATTTAATTATATATATTTAATTAAATTATTTAAAATACTAGTTCTTTTTATATTTATTTATCTATATAATTATCCTATTTCTTATATATATTTATTTATATATTCAGATTTTTTCTTAATTAATCCTATTTTTATATTTTTAATTATATATATTTAATTAAATTATTTAAAACACTAGTTCTTTTTATATTTATTTATCTATATAATTATCCTATTTCTTATATATATTTATTTATATATTCAGATTTTTTTCTTAATTAATCCTATTTTTATATTTTTAATTATATATATTTAATTAAATTATTTAAAACACTAGTTCTTTTTATATTTATTTATCTATATAATTATCCTATTGTATATATATATATATATATATTTATATATTCAGATGTGTATGTGTATGTGTGTATATATGTTATGTAGGTGTTAAAACCGTAAAACCCTAATCAGAAAGTCTTAGACTTAAACCTAAAATACTCAGATGTGTATGTGTATGTGTGTATATATGTTATGTAGATGTTAAAACCCTAAAACCCTAATCAGAAAGTCTTAGACTTAAACCTAATCAAAAAGTCTTAGACTTAAACCTATGAAAATATAAAACCCTAATCCTATTTTATATATATGTTTATTTATATATTCAAATTTTTTTCTATATTTTTTCTTAATATAAATGTAATTGAGTTATATGTATGCCTAAACCCTAAAACCCTAATCTTAAATATCTAGACCTAAAATATGTATATTTCTATATCTAGGTGTATATACATGTATATATGTATTATATGTGTATGTGTATGTATGTGTAAATAGCCTAAAAAGCCTAATCCTATGTTTATATATTTGATGTAAAAAAAACTTCAAAATAAAAAATTTATATATTTAATTATATATATTTAATTAAAACACTAGCTTATGTGTGTGTATATATGTGCATGTGTGTATGTATGTGTGTGTGTGAATGTATGCATGTGTGTATATGTGTATGTGTATCCAGTCTTTATTTATATATTCAAATTTTTTTCTTAATTAATCCTATTTTTATATTTTTAATTATATATATGCCTAAACCCTAAAACCATAATTTTAAAGATCTAGACCTAAAATATGTATATTTTTGTACGCATGTGTATATAGATAGGTGTATAAGTATATGTGTGTATGTGTATGTGTATATATATTCACTCTGATTAAAATGATTAAAATTAAATCTATTTTTATATATTTAATCATATATATTTAATTTATTTCCTTAAAACACTAGTTCTTTTTATATTTATTTATCTATATAATTATTCTATTTTATATATATTTATTTATATATTCAAATTTTTTCCTTCATTTTTTTCTATATTTTCTCTTCATATAAATTTAATTGAGTTATATGTATGCTTAAATCCTAAAACCCTAATCTTAAAGATGTAGACCTAAAATATGTATATTTTTGTATGCATGTGTATCTACATGTATATATGTATTATATGTGTATGTGGATGTGTGTATATATGTTATGTAGGTGTTAAAACCCTAAAACCCTATGCATGTGTGTACATATGTGTGTGTATGTATGCATGTGTGTACATGTGTGTGTGTATGCATGTGTGTGTATATGTGTGTATGTATGCATGTGTGTACATATGTGTGTGTATGTATGCATGTGTGTACATGTGTGTGTGTATGTATGCATGCATATGTGTATATGTATGTATGTATGCATGTGTGTACATATATGTGTGTATGTATGCATGTGTGTACATGTGTGTGTGTATGCATGTGTGTATATGTGTATGTGTGTGTATGTATGCATGCATGTGTGTATATGTGTATGTGTGTGTATGTATGCATGCATATGTGTATGTATGTGTGTATGCATATGTGTATATGTGTGTGTGTATGTATGTGTGTATGCATGTGTGTGTATGTATGGATGTGTGTATGTATGCATATGTGTATATGTGTATATGCATGTGTGTATGTATGAATGCATGTGTGTATATGTGTGTATGCATATGTGTATATGTGTATGTGTATGTATGTGTGTATGCATGTGTGTGTGTGTATGTATGCATGTGTGTATATATGTGTGTGTATGTATGTGTGTATGCATGTGTGTGTGTATGTATGCATGTGTCTATATTTGTATGTGTATGTCTGCATGCATGTGTGTATATGTGTGTGTATGTAAGCATGCATGTGTGTATATGTGTGTGTATATAAGCATGCATGTGTGCACATGTATGTATGTATGTATGCATGTGGAAATGTGTAGATGTGTGTATGTATGTGTGTGTGTATGTATGCTCTATTTTCCTATCTCTATCTTCCTTTTCATCATTCTTCATCTCTCACTCTCTCTCTCTTTATCTCTCTCTCTCTCTCTCTCTTTCTCTCTCTATCAATAGAGAATAAAACAATCACTTACAAGTATGTCCTTCTTTTGGATCGTTGTCATCAAAACATAATGTATGTCGTATATCGTCGAATTCCAAACAATCGACGCAAAAGAACTTTTGCAAAATCAAAGAGAAGAGAAATTATAAGACCTAAAGCATAGAGAAAGACAAAGGCTAATAGTACGCGCATCACTTACCAAGATGTGAGATCTAAACCGAGAGAGAGTGGATGTGTAGAGAGAGAGAGAGAGAGAGAGAGAGAGAGAGAGAGAGAGAGAGAGAGAGATCTGTGTGTGTGTGTGTGCACAAGACAATGCAGGTCGCAATTCGGTTCGCGTGTGCAAGTTCGATAAAAGAAAGACAGTATTCAAACACGCGCAAAAATGTGAAGTTTTTCTCTCGAGTTCCCGGTATGTTTAAAACACGGCCTCGGTATGGGCGTCGGTATGGCTGTTGGTATGGGCATCAACAACTTCTAGTAAATTACCAACGCTTATACCGACGCCCATATTGATGCTTATACCGACGGCTATGGGACACACCGACGATCCATTTAAAACGGTCATACTGACGGTCACTTGATCGCCGGTATCCTTAAATGACCTTTTCCAATGTTTATACCAACGTCAAGAGTGACCGTCAGTATATGCAAGGTCGGTATGCCCTTCATATATTGTAGTGTATGTATCTATGTATGTATGTATGCATATATATATATATATATATATATATATATATATATATATATATATATATATATATATATATATATATATATATATATATATATATATATATCTATGTATGTATGTGTGTGTGTAAAAATGAACTTGATATATATATATATATATATATATATATATATATATATATATATATATATATATATATATATATATATATATATATATGTATGTGTGTATGTATGTGTGTGTGTGTAAAAATGAACTTGAGAGATAGATAGAGAGAGAGACTATAGTGAAAAGTTATGATGTGGCAATGTGCCACACTTATTGTAAATGCAAAAAAAAACTAATGAATGTAATGTTCACCGCCGTGAGGGTGTGCACGTTATTCAAAACTGTTGCGGTCTCTCTCTCTGCTTCGTCTGAGTGCCTGTTTTTGTCAACATGGAGCCGCCATAGGTGCGCGCTGCTATAAGACCTTAATGACCTGCACCATATCAATCGAAGAGAAGGCGTTCAGAGCTTGCCATAGCCATCTTCATAGGCATAGGCATAGCCCAACACTTGAACCTGTCCTTGACGTTCAAAACCTAAGAGTTGAAACTGCCATTGATGTTGTTCACCCTCGACGTCTATAATTCGTTTTAGATCTTAGAGTTCATCTAACGATTGATATGCATAGCGTCTTCAGCTGACGGCCGATATATCTATTAGCTTGTTTAGTTGTTTGAGGTCATTGAAGAAACTCAAGCCATCTGCCTAGCGAGAAAGATAGGAGTGAAATGGTGAATGTCTGCGCTTTAATCCCTGCGGCTCAGCATAGAGAATGATTGCCAACATCTTCGATGTAAATCTTTAGTAATACAGAAAAGGAAATGCCAAAATTCTAATCGTTGAACAGAGGGAATAGAGAACGGAGAGATAAAGAAACTAAAGAGTAAAGATGGTTGAGTATATGGGTTTTAAAATTTCAAGAGGAAAAAGAAAGTCAAATTTTTTGGAGGTCATTTATCTAGTAATTGAGGATCGAATTCTTGGATTTGTGAGAGGTTGACTATAAGACTAGGTACACATTTGATTTGAGTTTTTCATTTTGAGTGCATGTGGCAGGCGACATCATGTATACTCTTGTGGGTCCTTGAATGGACAATACTCACTGACTGTGAGACGAATGTATGCATTTTGTAGGTCCTTAATGTGGAAAACTCACATGCCTTGTGAGGATTATATTACCCTACTGAAAAACCATTGATATTAAACAAGAACTGAGGGAGGTGGAGAGGTTTTTAACTGGGGTATTCTCTTCTCATGGAGATACCTTGGGATATAGGTGGAAGGCCAAAGAAAAGACATTCAAAAGACCTCTTGTACCGATCACGGGATGAATGTATGATTTTGTGGCCTCCTATCAAAGAATATTTGCTTATGTTACGTGCTGTTATTGATGCTTTTACTCAGAGTTTGGGTTTTGGAGTGAATTCACTATAGTTGATTTGGCTCATAGACAGTTTGGACAAAGGAGACTATGTTGAAATTTTTTCAGAGAGGTCATCTATGAACACATAAGTGCATAGGGACATACAGAGTTCTTAGAACAAGAGGAAAACCATGGAGATTACTTGTGAACATTCAGGTTTTGGTGCATATATCTAGAAATACAGCCGAAATATTGTTGAATTGTTTCTAGTTCCCACCATAAGATTGCCATATCTCTCTCCTTTATCGGAGTGTCTCTTTTTGTCAATATGGAGCTGCCATAGCTGTGCGCTACCAACAAAAAGGATAAGAAAATGTTATAATTGCCTTTGTGCAAGATGTGTATGTGTATGGTGATTGAATGAATGAAAGAGAGACTTTTTTGGGTATTTTATGCTTTTTATATGTATCTTTTGTTGTAAGTATGGAGACTGTTTAGTTATGTGCGAGTACATGTTGATTTGGTATGTCTTTTTTTCGTGTTCTCTTGGAAAGTACAATGTCAATTAGCAATTACTATTTTGTATCTACACGTACTTTTTATGGTGAATGTTTTCAATTTTTGAGTTTACAATGAGGTTGGCGTCTCTCTCTCTCTCTCTGACTTTGGCGTTGGGAGATTATTCTTTGACTTCACCTCCTGCCATGCCTTGTGAAATTATTCTAACAAAAAACTTATTAGACAACCTGAAAACTATCTTTGGTTCCCCTTTCAACGTTTTGGTTGTAGGCTATTCTGACATTCAGGATGCGAAATATAATTATATACGGAGAGGATTTTAGTTCCTTTAAGATCAGATATTCAAATTCAGCTGAAAAAGAGAAATACCACAAGCATTATGAACGAGAGACGAAATTGAGGTTAATAAGCATGTCCTCTTTATGTAGAGGAATCCATGCTAAAGTGTCATTAAATTTTCATGAAGTGTATAAACATTTTAGTTTCTAAATGGGTTCTTTTCTCTTTGAGATCTTGATATTTGTCAACTAAGATTAAGGGGATTTCTCGTAAGGATGGATCCTCATACTGTTTCAAAACTTGATTGTATTTGAATTCATAAAGAAGTTCCATAACAAAGAAAAAAGAAGTAGTTTATCTTATAACCCAATAGAGATTTTTGTCACAATCTCTTATCATCCAATAGAATTAGTATCTTTATTGCCCTCTAGGATTAGACAGTTCACAGGAGTCATGCAAAGAGGAGGTCTATATCACAAAGTTCAAATAATGAACCTTTCTATGATAAGCCTTTTCCCCGCATAAAATAATTAATCTTGGAGGTATTTTAATAGGAATCTAAAGATCCCTTTTTCTTTTGTTATAAAGTTAATTTCTTTTGTAAGAAATGGCACGTCTTCTAAGTGATGAGCACCAATAATACAAGCACTTCATCATAAAAAGGAAATATGCTAAAATAGGCAGTTGGAGAGGGCGATGACAACAGGAGATCATGGGGGCAGAATGGAAGGAAGCTATGGATGAAGAGATTGAAGCACTCAAGGAGAGTGACACTTGGGAACTAGTGCCAAAAATGCGGAATAACCCTCTGCAAAAGTTTTGTAGAGGCCTATCCCACGTTTCTGTGGCTGCCCTTTTTTGGTGTTCTTTGAGGTTATCAAGGCTCTAGATGTCAGAATTAGACAAATAGACAACCGATCTTAGGGTTTTCGTATGTTCTAATGTAATGGTATCATCAATTTCTCCAAAATCTGAACCAACCATGAGATATATACATTTGCATAGAATTTAAGGTTTTACAATGGTTTCCTTTGTGTCTATGACATCACCTCCCTCGCAAAGCAATAAGTTCCATGGGAAGCAGTTATGTAACTGTGAGATTTTCTAGAACTTGAATCTTCATAGATATTGGTCTTTGTAGAGTTCTTTATATGTTCTACTAGAAGAGGATGGTGATAGATATCCATGATGGAACTAGAAAGGGTTTGTAGTATATCTAGGTACATAATCAAGGGCATGATTCTCATGATGGATAGTACTCCTCTTTTGACTCTGATGATCCTTTTGATGTGGGATGGTGATCGTGGAAGTCTTGAACCCATTTTGTATCTTTTTCCTTGGACATTTGAATACCATGTGGCAAGTGGCAATATAACTCCTTTCTTTCAAATTTTAGGTTCATGATACTTATTATGTGCACAACATAGTTGATGTGGGATGGTGATCGTGGAAGTCTTGAACCCGTTTTGTATCTTTTTCCTTGGACATTTGAATACCATGTGGCAAGTGGCAATATAACTCCTTTCTTTCAAATTTTAGGTTCATGAGACTTATTATGTGCACAACATAGTTTAACGATGGAAATAAGAGTTTTGAATCTTAAGTGATTTGCTTTGCACACATACCCTCTTTAAGCAAGTGGATAGAATTATGAACATATGTTATAGATCAATGTGGACTTGAGCATGTGGAAGAAAGATGATGAAAAAGTAGATTATCATAGTGAACATTTTGTTTTACAAAATGTTTCTCTTCAACAAGAATGATTACATAATCATGTGTGGTCCCATCTAGTTTCTTTGGTTGTATGGTCACCGTCTTCACATGAGCTACACACAAGTTAATATCTTTCAAAATAGAAATAAGGAATGCATCTCCTTCCTCTTGGATGGCTTGAAGTGCTATTGATTGTATCCATAGTCTAGTGCATTAACTTTGAATCACAAAGGATCTATAATGTTTGCTCACTTTTTTGTTGCTTTTTCATTAGCAGAAACTTTAGGCTGTGCTACATATGATTTATGATATGGTTGGTAATTCTTATTCATTTCACATGTATGCTTTGATTGAAATTGTGACACAATTTATGGCATATGTTTCTTTTCTCATATGTGGGTAGTGTGTTTTGACCTTATAGTAGTGACTTTATAGCCTCTACTTGATGTGATGTTGGAATATTCTTATGTTTCATGATGGTTCCTTGAAGCTCTCATTTTTGGATGAGTTGGAATGGCTACTTCATGTTTCGTTAGTCGTGTTCTATTTGGAGGTATATCATTAGGGAAAAAAATGAACCCTGCATGGGCCTTTTAGATTAAGGAGTGATTAGCAATGGACCAATGAGAAGAGGGTGGTGGCCACAGTCTAGTCCCTTAATCATATAGACTAGGCATAGGCTTCCCTTGTTTTTGTGTGGTCAAATAGGAGAAAACCGGTTAGAACTCGTGGTTTTTCTCATTTGAATGGTTTTGAGAGCCTTGAAAATGCATTGTAGCTGTTGGATTAGCTCAAAGATCCAAAGGATGAGATTAAATTGCAAAAGTCAAGGCATCCTTCCATTTGGACCCTTGGATTAAGAAGACTTTCAATGGCTAAGATTTTAGAGAGCTTCAAAAGGGCGCTTTCAATAAGGGCCATCAGATTAAGCTTCGAATCGGAAGATGCACGTCAATTTTCAGATTTGAAAGGCGCTTTCAAGCTAGTCCATTAGATCTGTCAAAGATCTAGTGGTGGATATTGAAGCCTCACAACAAAAAGGTGCCTTTTGTCCTTGACCCTTGGATGAAGATATGATCTAATGGCTTACAACTGTACTCAAAAAAACTTTAGCCCC
>CM035429.1:110300368-110407868 GCA_020310875.1 Ceratopteris richardii | reverse complement strand
GATACACATTAATTTACACATGCATACATACACACATACATGTACACACATGCATGCTTACATACACACACCTATACACACATGCATGCTTACATACACACACACATATACACATATGCATGCATACACACACACATAAATTTACACACATGCATACATACACACACATGCATACACACATACATACACACATACATACACACACATATTTACACATATGCATACATACACATACACACACACATATACACACATACATACACACACACATATATACACACATATACACACATGCATGCATACATACACACACATATACCGGCATGCATGCATACACACATATATACACACATGCATACATACACACATATACACACATGCATGTATACATACACACACATGTATACACATGCATACACATACACACACATACACATACATGCATGCATACATACACACACGTACACACACATGCACACACATGCATGCCTACATACACACACATACACATACACACACATGTATACACATGTATACATACACACACACACACATGTACACATTGTTACCGTTAGTGTCCATGTGAAAGGCCAAATGGCCACCGGACACTTCTTTGTATATGTTCTTTAATAAAACATATAGTGGCCTGGTCAGTCACAGACTGTAAGTTCGACCGCATTTGTAAGACCTAAGAAGTCTATCTTCGTGCTCCCTGTATACTGTGTTTTCTGCGTATTGTACAGCCTCTGTGCGGAGTATTGTGTGTGGCATCAGGAGTTGGTTTTTCTACTCCGAGCATATCGTCGTGGAGCTCTCGAGAAGGAGAGTGCAGTGTGGTGCATCGCCATCCAAATACTTCACTGGTATCAGAGCAGTTCGAGGCAAAAAGCGTTGTTCGTTTTGTGCGAGCGAAGCGAGCCCCCCCCCCCCCCCGGCGGCGACTAAGGCGGCGACCAAGGCATAGACCTTGGCATACCTTGTCATCCGAGTCACCGAAGTCACCGTTGGCGCCGTTGGCTGCGCGCGAGGGAGGACCTCAACGATCAAGGAATATAGAGGTTCCCGGTACTTCCCGGGAGGTCACCCATCCCAGTACTGTTCCCCCCAGAGCTCGCTTAACCGTGGCAATCTCTTGCCACTAAGCTACACTCTTGTGGTGTTTGAAGAAGGGGAAAAACTAAGTTTGACATTACCTTGAACAAGTTTTGGTCCCTCAAAGCTTCATTTTTGTTTTTAAAGCCTATTTCTGAAGCAATTTTGGGGTGTTTTTGGAGCCATTTCGGAGTACTTTCACACGTAGTTCTCTTCACACAGGTCCAAGAACATCAAGAAGAGTGTTCCTTGTACTTCTCAGACAATAAATATCAACCTTTGGGGCTGTATTTTCAGCCACACTCGTAAAACTACAGGTTTCTCGAGGGGTTTTCAGTTTTGGTGGGAGCAGTCGCTGCAAATTTATGCAGGTTTTTTAAAGCCTAAAACATCAGAGGTGACAGACACTTGCAGGTGTTATTGGCTAGTTTTTGGGCTGTGTATTCAGCCTTTCAGTGTCATTTTACTGCATATATTGAGCACATACACACCATGTACGCTTCTGTGGATACCGCTTATGTACGTCCATGTGGGCATTGATATGGCGGTTACGTTCTTTGCATAAAGCCTTTTACGTTTGATAAAGAGGGTCGTGGTGAGGTTTTCTTAACTGGGAGACACCCAGATGTCGGGGTCTCTTCGGTGATGCAGGTGGAAGACTTACCCAACCTCGCCATAGGAGATGTATGATAGTTGTTCATAGGTGCTCGATAAGCCTAGTTGGCTTCTATTGGGTAACTGATTATATGCAGTGGAGTCAGTGATTCACTATGCAGGTAGACATGTCAGTACTTGCAGTTTTATGATACTTTGACACTGGTCATATGCTAATATTGCAGAGGATACTCTGGCAAAATTTTTCCAGATTTCTGGTTTAGTCAACTATATAGTGGTCGATTTACTCCTTGATACACTTATTTGTTGGTGTTTGGACTCTTCTAGCTCCATTATCATTCTATTCAGTTCTCTACGATCATGGCATCAGAGGTCTCAGGCACATCCGGTGGATCAGGGTCTAGTGCTAGCGTTCCGAGGAGGAGCTATAACTTGCAGGGCAAAGACCATTTTGAGATCCGAAAATTTGATGGCACAAACTTTGCTCTATGGAAGAATCAGATTAAAGATGTGCTGATTCAAAGAAGGCAATGGAAGCCAGTAAATGGGATTTCAAAGAAGCCTGCTGACATGGATGAAGATGATTGGGATGAGTTAGATGAAATGGCCAGGTCTACCATTCGCTTGCACCTAGCAGATAATGTTTACTTTACAGTATTAGACTGTGAAAGTGCAGAGGAGCTTTGGAAGAAGTTATGCAATACATATGAAAAAGAGACGGCATCAAATAAAGTATATCTGATGAGAAAATTATACGACCTTCGTATGAAGGACACAGATAGTGTTGTTGCTCATCTAAATGAGTTTGATGCCATATTCTCCCAGTTACAGGCTCAGAAAATGGATATGGACAATGAAATGAAAGCAGTATTGCTGTTATGCACCCTGCCATCATCATGGGATACATTTTGCACAGCTATTAGCAATAGTGCACCAGGTGGTAAACTCGTCTATGATGACATATGTGGAGCACTCTTGAGTGAGGAGATTCGTAGAAAATCTATGGTTGGCACTCAGAGTGGAGATGCATATAATGTTCGTGATTCTTACCAAGGAAAGAATCAACAACGTGGCAAGAGCAAGAACAAGGAAAAGAATGGTCAACGGAATAAGAGCAGAAGTAAATCAAGGAAGAGGGATATTGAATGCCATTATTGTCATAAGAAAGGACACATGAAGAAAGACTGTTATGCATTAAAGAATGCTAAAGGTAAAGGACAGAATGTTGATGGGCATGTTAAACAGTTACCTGCACCATCTACTTCGACTGTGAAGATTGAAGAAATTAATGCTATTTCTGATGATGCTGATGTGTTGACACTTGATAGTACTGTGCCATCTGAGGCACTTATGGCTGATTCTCTTTCCCACACCTGGCTGCTAGATTCTGGTGCTTCTTTCCATGTGACACCACATAGAGAATGGTTCTCTAATTATGCAGCAAAGTCTCTTGGTACCGTGAGACTTGGTGACTCTTACCAGTGTGATGTTGTGGGGATTGGAGATGTGGTTGTGCAGTTCATTGACGGTTCAAAATTTACTATGCATAATGTACGCCATGTACCTCAGTTATCACGCAGTTTGATGTCAGTTGGTCAACTTGATGACCTTGGTTACAAGGTGGTCTTCTATGCTCAGTCCTTTCGTATATCAAAGGGCAATATGGTTATTGCAAAAGGAAGGAAAGTTGGCTCACTTTACCCTTTATTTGTATCACAGAAAGAACACTTGTTAGCTGTTACTGAACAGCCTATGGCTTGTATTTGGCATGGTCGTTTGGGCCATATATCTCGTAGTGGAATGGAAAATCTTTCTCGTTCTGGCTACTTACCTGTGTTATCTTTCTTTGATTTTTCATTTTGTGAGCATTGTCAATATGGAAAGCAAACCAGAAATGTGCATAAAATGCACATTGACTCTTCAATTCAGCCTTTAGATCTTGTTCATACAGATGTGTGTGGTCCTATGCCCACTAGGTCCTTAGGTGGTTCTCTTTACTTTGTCACTTTCATAGATGATGCTACTAGAAAAGTCTGGGTATATCCTATCAAATCGAAGGATGATGTATTCCCTACTTTCAGAAAATGGCTTGCTTCAGTTGAGACTGAAAAAGGAACTAAGCTTAAGGCTTTACGTTCAGATAATGGGGGTGAGTATACCTCACATGAATTCAGCTTTTTCTGTCAGTGTAGAGGGATTCGTAGAGAGTTTACAGCTCCTTATACCCCAGTACAGAATGGTGTAGCTGAGAGGATGAATAGAACTATTCAAGATAGAGTAGTCTCTATGTTGCATCATGCAAACCTCTCACAAGGTTTTTGGGCAGAAGCAGTATTGACTGCAGTTCATGTGATTAACCTTTCACCTAGTACTGCCAAAGGTCTGAAAGTGGCACAAGAGTTATGGACAGGGAAACCACCATATTATGATCATCTTCGAGTTTTTGGGTGTAAAGCATATGTTCATATACCCAAGAATCTTAGACAGAAGTTGGACCATAAGTCAAAGAAATGCATTTTTCTTGGATATGGTCGAGAAGGACAATTTGGATATCGCTTATGGGATCCTGAAACACGGTCAGTGATCAGAAGTAGTGATGTCATTTTTAATGAGTCTAAGATGCATAAACAGCCGATTAAGGAGGTTGAAGTGAGAAGAGTGGTGTTTGAGGATACTAGTCCTCCGGTTAGCATGCATAAAAATGCTGCACATAGGGATGTTCAAGAGAATGTCCATTCAGATCAGTCTGCACATGTTCCTGTTCAGCAACCATTGAGACGTTCTGCACGTGTCTCATATCCACCTGATAGATATGTTCCAGGTTTGGATTTTGTTATGCTAACAGATGCCGGTGAGCCCTCTTGCTACAAAGAGGCTATGCAGACAGAGGATCATGTCAAGTGGGAGCGTGCCATGAAGAGTGAGTTGGATTCTATTCACAAGAATGGTACTTGGGACTTAGTACCTTTGCCAAAGGGCAGGAAAGCTTTACCATGTAAATGGGTATATAAGCTGAAATTCACATCAGATAGTGCTTCTCCAAAATATAAAGCACGACTTGTTGCAAAGGGTTTTAAGCAACAACATGGTGTTGATTTTGAGGAAATCTTCTCTCTAGTGGTCAAGATGACTACTTTGCGCATGTTGCTTGGATTCGTTGCAATGGAGGACTTAGAGCTAGTCCAAATGGATGTGAAAACAGCTTTCTTGCATGGAGACCTTACAGATGAGATCTATATGGAACAACCAGAGGGTTATGTAGTTCCTGGCAAGGAAATTCTAGTTTGTAAGCTCAAGAAGAGCTTGTATGGACTTAAACAGTCTCCTAGACAATGGTACCAAAAGTTTGATGCTTTTATGAAGTCCCAAGGCTATTCTCGGAGCAATGAGGATCATTGTCTCTACACAAAGAGATGTTCTGATGGCAGCTTGATATGCTTGATACTTTACGTCGATGATATGTTGATTGCTGGGAAGTCCTCTTATGATTTGTCAATTCTCAAAAACAAGTTGAGTCAGACATTTGATATGAAGGATTTGGGGGATGCCAAACATATTCTTGGCATGCGCATTACTCGTAATAGGAGTAAAAGATGCATATACTTGTCTCAAAGTGAGTACATATCCAAAGTACTTCATCGATTCAATATGCAGGGTGGAAAGGCATTGAGTACACCTTTACCCACATATGTGAAATTGAGCAAGGATGGCTGCCCCAAATCAGATGAGGAAAAGGAATTCATGACCAAAATTCCCTATCAGTCTGCTGTTGGTAGTCTCATGTATGCTATGGTAGCTACGAGACCAGACATTGCATTTGCAGTGGGAGTTGTGAGCAGATATATGTCTAATCCTGGCAAGAAACATTGGGAAGCGGTCAAAATGATTTTGAGATATCTGAGTGGCACTAAGGACAAGTGTCTATGCTTAGGTAGAGAGAAAGCATCCATTATTGGTTACACAGATTCTGACTATGCTGGTTGTGTAGACAATCGTAAGTCTACATCAGGGTACATTTTTCATTTTGCTGGAGGTGCTATCTCTTGGAGATCTCGTCTTCAAGAATGTACAGCTGTTTCCACCACAGAAGCAGAGTATGTTGCAGCAAGTGAGGCATGTAAGGAAGCATTGTGGCTTTCTCGTCTTGCTTGCGATATGGGTTTGCCTCAGCATGTACCTCACTTGCTCAGTGATAGTCAGAGTGCCATTGCTTTGGCTAAGAATCCGGTCTATCATGCAAAGACCAAGCACATTGAGGTGAGGTATCACTTCATTAGAGATTGCTTAGCCACTGAGAGCATTATTCTTGAGAAGGTTCACACTCGAGATAATGCTGCAGATGCTTTGACTAAAGCTCTACCACATGATAGCTTTTGACACTGTTGTCACTTGATGGGGGTTACTTGATTCTTGATCTTACACAGTCACTTGTATACTGTGTAACATGCCCATCAGGTGGGAGGTATAGTTTGTATTCTTACACTCAGGTATTCTTTATCATTCTTTCTTTTTTCTCCCATAGTTACTCTGGCCATATTGGCCTTTAGTGGGAGATTGTTACCGTTAGTGTCCATGTGAAAGGCCAAATGGCCACCGGACACTTCTTTGTATATGTTCTTTAATAAAACATATAGTGGCCTGGTCAGTCACAGACTGTAAGTTCGACCGCATTTGTAAGACCTAAGAAGTCTGTCTTCGTGCTCCCTGTATACTGTGTTTTCTGCGTATTGTACAGCCTCTGTGCGGAGTATTGTGTGTGGCGTCAGGAGTTGGTTTTTCTACTCCGAGCATATCGTCGTGGAGCTCTCGAGAAGGAGAGTGCAGTGTGGTGCATCGCCATCCAAATACTTCACACATGCATACATACACACACATATATACACACATGCATACATACACACATATAATCCTATTTTTATTTTGAAGCTTTTTTTTTACATCAAATATATAAAAATAGGATTAGGGTTTTAGGGTTTTAACACCTACATAACATATATGCACACATACACATGCACATATAATACATATATACATGTATATACACATGTATACAGAAATATACATATTTTAGGTCTAGATATTTAAGATTAGGGTTTTAGGGTTTAGTATTTCAGATTTAAGTCTAAGTCTTTCTGATTAGGGTTTTATGATTTTAATACGTAGATAACATATATACACAAACACACATATACATATAATACATACATACATGTAGATACACATGCATACAAAAATATACATATTTTAGATTTAAATCTTTAAGATTAGGGTTTTAAGGTTATAACACCTACATAAAATATAGGCACACATACACATACACATGTAATACATATATACATGTATATACACATGTATATAGAAATATACATATTTTAGGTCTAGATATTTAAGATTAGGGTTTTAGGGTTTAGTATTTCAGATTTAAGTCTAAGTCTTTCTGATTAGGGTTTTAGGATTTTAATACGTAGATAACAAATATACACAAGCACACATATACATATAATACATACATACATGTAGATACACATGCATACAAAAATATACATATTTTAGATTTAAATCTTTAAGATTAGGGTTTTAGGGTTATAACATCTACATAAGATATATGCACACATACACATGCACATGTAATACATATATACATGTATATACACATGTATACAGAAATATACATATTTCAGGTCTACATATTTAAGATTAGGATTTTAGGGTTTAGTATTTCAGATTTAAGTCTAAGTCTTTCTGATTAGGGTTTTAGGATTTTAATACGTAGATTAGATATATACACAAACACACATATAAATATAATACATACATACATGTGGATACACATGCATACAAAAATATACATATTTTAGATTTAAATCTTTAAGATTAGGGTTTTAAGGCTATAACACCTACATAAGATATATGCACACATACACATGCACATGTAATACATATATACATGTATATACACATGTATACAGAAATATACATATTTTAGGTCTACATATTTAAGATTAGAGTTTTAGGGTTTAGTATTTCAGATCTAGAATTTTAAGATTAGGGTTTTAATTAAGTATATATAAATAAATATATATATAAAATAAGATAATTATATACATAAATAAATATAAAAAGAACTAGTGTTTTAAATAATTTAATTAAATATGTATAATTAAATATATAAAATTAAATATATAAAAATAAGATTATGTAAGGAAAAAAATTTGAATATATTTATTTATAATTAAATATATAAAATTAAATATATAAAAATAAGATTATGTAAGGAAAAAAAATTTGAATATATTAATAAATATATATATAAAATAAGATAATTATATACATAAATAAATATAAAAAGAACTAGTGTTTTAAATAGTTTAATTAAATATATATAATTAAATATATATAATTAAATATATAAAATTAAATATATAAAAATAGGATTACGTAAGGAAAAAAACTGAATATATAAATTAAATATATATATAAAATAAGATAATTATATACATAAATAGATATAAAAAGAACTAGTGTTTTAAATAATTTAATTAAATATATAAAATTGAATATAAAAAAATAGGATTACGTAAGGAAAAAAATCTGAATATATAAATAAATATATATATAAGGTAGGATAATTATATAGATAATAAAGTATGATAAGAACTAGTATTTTAAATAAATAAATGAAATATATATGATTAAATATATAAAAATAGGTTTAAATTTAATCATTTTAAATAGAGTGAATATATATACAATACACAAACACACATACTTATATACCTATCTATATTCACATATATATACATATACACATATATATACACATGCATACATATATATACATGTTTTAGTTTTAGGTCATTTGGATTAGGTTTTTAGGGTTTTAACACGTACATAACATATATACACACATACACATACACATATAATACATATATACATGTATATACACATGTGTATAGAAATATACATAATTTAGGTCTAGATCTTTAAAATTAGGGTTTTAGGGTTTAGGCATACATATAACTTAATTAAGAGGAAAAAAATCTGAATAAATAAATAAATATATATATAAAATAGGATCAATCAAGAAAAAATCCGAATATATAGATAAAATAGGATAGCTATATAGATTAGGGTTTTAAAACTAGGGTTTTAAGTTTTTTTAGGTATTTAAGTATTTAGGTCTTTAAGAGTTAGATTTTTAGGTTTAATAAAAAAACAAATGTTCTAAAATGTTCTAAAATATCCATATTGTAGCAGATGGCTTCTTTGGATCCTGAAGAGAGAATGGCATGTCCTTGCACACAGTGCAAGTATCAAATTTATCAGAAACGATAGATTTGTAGTGCACATGTTAGAGAGTATGGATCCTTTGATAGGAGTCGACTAGAAAACCTACGCTATCATTCGCATGGTCCCCTAGGTGAGCAGATGGACCCAAACGACATTGCACCGGTAACCTCTCGTGGACAAAAGAGAGCAAAAAAGGACTGAGCAACCAGTAATAATATTACACAAAATGAACATATGGAAGAGATGCTTGAAGCATTTTATGAGATGGACGAAGATCATGATGGTGAAGAAGGTGTCGACAAGAGTTTCATGGACACAACAAAAATTCCACGATCAGAAGTTGATGAAGAATATGAAAACATGCGAAGATTGGCTCGTTTACCACTTTACAATGGAGCAAAGATATCTGTACTACGTGCTTCACTCGCGATGCTCAATCTGCAATCCATTTATGGATGGTCAGATAGTAGTGTCACTGAATTGTTCAGGTAAGTGGAGAACAAATTGGCTTTCATTGTGTATCACAATAACTTCATTTACTAATATCATTTTAATTGCTTATTGCAGGCTTCTTAAAGATCAAATTTTGCTAGAGGGCAATGACATGCCTCCAACACGTGGAGCTGCGAAAAAACTTTTACAGTCCATTGGAATGGATTATACGAAAATTCATGCTTGTCCAAATGATTGCATTCTCTTTCGGAATGAGTATGAGCATCTCCACGTATGTCCAAAGTGTGGAGAAAATAGATTTAAAGAAGACGTTATAGGCGAAGCAATCCCCGCAAAGGTTCTTCGCCACTTTCCTATCATTCCACGAATTAAGAACATGTTTAGATGCAAATCTATAGCTGAGTTAATGTCATGGCATACAAAGAGCAGGTCTACAGATAATGTAATGTGAGTGCCAGCTGACTCTGATGCTTGGAAGCACATAGATAGTAAGTGGCCAGAGTTTGCTAGTGAGCCTCGCTCCATACGTCTAGGCCTAGCTATGGATGGAGTGAATCCATTTGGATTACGCAGTTCTTCATGGAGCACATGGCCTGTATGTTTGGTCAATTATAATATCCCACCATGGTTGGCCACAAAGAAAGGTCATTTATTATTAGCTCTTATTGTACTAGGTAAGTATAAGGTAAAAAACATGGATGTATATCTTGCACCACTTGTGAAAGAACTTTGCATTTTATGGGATGGGATCACTATGCGTGACATGTCTCAACCTATAAGAAGAGGAGACGTGCGAGTGCAAGGCATACTTATGTGGACAATGCATGATTGGCCTGGTTATGGTGAATGTTCAGGTTTATCAATTTCGGGTTACCATGCTTGTCCTTTATGCGGACCACGACTCGAAGCACGCTATTCCAAAGCACTACGTAAAACTTTCTATGAAGTACATCATAGATATTTGCCTGATGGGCATGTTTTATGTGAAGGACAAATTGGTCGACAAGCACAACACCAAATGAAAGCTAGCGATTGGAAACAACTGTGGGATTCAGAAAATCCAGTTGCTGGCATGAAACGGTTGTCCATTTTTCATGAACTCCCTTATTGGAGTGAATTGGTGATCAATCATTTGGTAGACCCGATGCATATTTTCAAGAATGTGGGAGAGATGCTTTGGAAAACTTTGATCGGAAAGAAAGAAAGCAAAGCACAAAGGGACGACCTAGAAGAGCGAGGTCGTATGCAAGAGTTGTGGGCAATTACTAAGCCCAACGGAACAGTATCGTTACCAAGAGCTCCTTGGGTGCTTCGCAGGATGGAAGAGCAACAAGTGAAGAAAACAATTTCAGAGTTTCGTACACCTACTGGATGCATGAGATGTCTAAAGACTGCTTTCACACGAAACGACGATCTTGCAGGACTCAAGTCTCATGATTGGTACATGTTTTTATAGTTTGTGCTCCCTGTAGCCCTAAAAGATTGTCTTTCAGAGGATGTACGAAAAACCATTTATAAAATTAGTTCTTTAGTATGGTGGATATCTTCTAAAGAGATAAATAGAGATAGCATAGAGAGTGCGAAACTCAATACTATCGAGGCTGTTTGTATGGTAGAGAAATACTTTCCCACAAGTATTCTCACTATTCAACTTTATTTACTGGTTCATGTAGTAGATGAAGTTGCAATAGCAGGAATTGTTCATAGTCGATGGATGTTCTTCTTAGAGCGCTTTATGAAGACATTAAAAGGCTTTGTTCGACAGAGAGCACGTCCAAAGGGTAGCATGGCAGAGGGATGGCTTGTACAAGAATCTCTTGTATTCATAACTGAGTTTCTACGTATATCGGATCCCAAAATGCCTCGCTTATGGAGCGATGATGAAGATGTTCGTCTCGTAGGCGATGAACCACAAGGTAAAGGATTGCAAAGAAAAATGGATGCAGCTTTCAGAGAGAAGGCAATGAAGTTTTACATAGTTAACTCTGAGCCTATGCAAAAGTGGTTAGAAAGGTATGAACTTGCCAAGGAAACTAACGCAAAGGAAAGAGATCAGTTTCGAAGAAATCGTTCCACTCGATTTTTGCCTCTTCCAGAAAATCTTCGACCTCTCCCACTTTTTCCAACGAGCAGATGGCTAGATGCAACGGTTTCACAAGCAAAGGCAGCGGGTGAAGATATCTCTGAAGAAGAAGAAGAACTTGCAAAAGGATGTGATTGGGAGTATATTAAATACGGTGCACTATGGTCTCATGGACGACACTTTCGAATCGCACGAATCGATCAAAACCTATCTACTTTTGATAGTGGAGTGATGGTGAATTTTTTGCAAAAAAGTAGAGCGAGTGCAAGAGATGATAATGCTCTAGAAGGCGAGTTAGATTATTGTGGTGTGATTCAAGACATCTTGAAACTATCTTTCAGAAAGTTTGATTACTTTGTTTTTGACCTGAAATGGTTCAAAGTAGTCACCTCTCGAAGAAATGCAACAGTGAGACGAGATAAGAGCGGTTTGCTTCAAGTCGACTCCACAAGATTATGGACACATGAAAGGGATACATTTGTACTTCCTGAACACTGTGAGCAAGTTGTTTTTATACCAGATTCAAAAGACCCAGAGTGGCTATTTGTTTTATAAGTCGCTCCACGTAGTAGACAAATTTTTGAAAACATAGATGTAGAAGAAATTCCATCTCTAGTGGACTCAGAGATTCATTCGATAGTTGAGGAGGAAGAGATCATTGTTCGAGAAGAAGAGGTCATTGAAGAAGAGGTCATTGTTGGAGAAGACAAAGCAATAGATGATGATCAGGAGGAAACCAGCATAGCAAGCAATTTAGAAGCCATCAATTTAGAGATAGATATTCTCGGTGCATCGGATCTTCAAGAGGATGCTAGAATAGAGGACTTTTGAATAAAAGACTTGTACGTACTAATTTTTGTTTTTTTTTTATTTATTTCCTATATTATTTTTCTTATCGCATGCTAATTATTTGAGTTCTTTTATTACAGAGCACGATAGGAGACAGTCCTCCAGTCACTCCACAGTCCATGACAGAGGACCAGTTTTTGGAGTTCATCTCTCAGGTTCCTCCTGCGTATATGGCCGCTGCATCACAGTATTGGATCGCTCGTGGTAGCACTCCTCCCGGCCTCACTCCTTGCGGCCTTACTTCTACCGGCCTCACTCCCGCTGGCCTCACTCTCGTCGGTGTCACTCCCGCCGGTGTCACTCCTGCCGGTGTCACTCCTGAGGGTGGTGCTACTCCCGTAGGAGGTATGTCTCCTAGTTTTGTGACTCCACCACGACCATCTTTGCAACCATCTCCTACTGGGTCTACTAGTAGACATGTGCGTTCGACACCTCAACGCGATAAACGGTCTGGCCCATCTCGTAGATCGAGGTCACGCTCTAGAGCAGGAGGTTCTATGAGTGGATCTACAGGTAGGTCTGGAGGCAGAGGAGGCGGTTGTTATGGAGGCAGTGCGATGGACGTTGTGTCGCCCGCTTCTACTCCTAGGACGAGTACCTCAGATGTAGGTACGCCACACAGTACACCATGCAGTACACCACGTACACCTTGGGGTGCTCATGACCATGATGAATCCAAGGTGTATAGTATCCGAGATGGAGCTCCGGTGATGGATGCGGCTGGCAAAGCAATGCGTGCACACATACGAGAGCTTTGCTCCATCCAGTTTGGACACTCCATCATGCTGAAATGGAGTGAACAAGATAAAGATTGGAAGAATTATATCACACAGACCATTTACCAGGAGTTCCGACCAGCCGATGGATAGTTGATTGTCAGTTCAGAGTGGATCTGCACACCGCACGTGAGGTCATGTCGCATCGACGATCCGAGGCTCGTGATGCATTCAGAGAAGGCTTACCAAAGCCTGTGTGGTTAGATGCTGAGGAGTGGGACATGATTCATGATGAGCAGCAGCAGACTCCTGATCGATATCGCCAGCAGCGAAATGCCACAGCCACACGTCTAGACATGATTGGACCGTCACATTTGGGCAGCGGCGGATATTACACGATGCGTCATGAGTTTGTAAGTACCATTTCATGTATTGAATTTATTTGTGTTAAATTTCTCATATATATTTCTCTAATCTTTTTATATTTGTTTCAGGAGCTGGCAATGGGTCATCCTCCAACACGAACGAAGGAGTCTTATGGATATAGTCATGGGTTGACTGCACTATTGCAGGACTTGGAGGGACGCGGTGCGGTAGTTTCATGGGAGCATTTGCGATGAGGTAATTAATTTATAAACTTGGTTTTTACTTGTTTGTAATTTTCATGTGAATTTATCTCATTCCATTAATGTTCTTTGTTGCAGGACTGTTGATATGGAACGTTCTTTGCATGTGTATGGCAATGGAAGACCAATATTTTGTATTTGATTTCCATATGGCAATACATTGCTTTGCCACATTTTGTAAAAGCGTCATATATGACAGTGGTTTTCCACACTCTTGTACATGCTTCATTATTGAAATATATAACTTCTTTTGTACATGGTTCATTGTTCATTCTGATTATCGATCTCTTTTGTGTACAATAATACTCTGTTCCATGAAATCATATTTCAGTTGTCTTTAGAGTGCACATCACATGTACTCGGTTTTCTTTGGGCAGAGTGTATTGTCTTTTGTTCAGCAACATCATGGTAATGTTGCTGTAGCAAAAGACAAAACACTCTGCCCAAAAAAAAATTTGTAGGTATGGTTGTCAGTATACGCGACGGTACTCTCAGTAGTGTCATCGGAATAACCGTCCGTACACCTAGGAGGCGATGCAGCAGAAGTCGATTATCGACGCATATACCAATGTTTATATTGACGCATATACCAATGCTTTTACCGATGCCTATATCGACGCCTATACCGACTCTTTGGTACCGACGCGCAAATCGACCTTTACACCGGTGTCCCGGCAAATAAAGCCGCGTTCATTTTCCTCAGTAAAAACCTCAGTATACCATCGATCTATTGTAGCGAGTCCCGTTTGTAGATGCATTTGTAACCTCATCCATAAATAAATAAAAAAAAGAAAAAGAAAAATTAAAACTCGAAATTTCTTGAGAAGTTGTAAGTTCCTAGATAGTTAATAGCCCCATCTAATATCACATCTATGAACACCTCGGTAGGTCAAAAAATAAAAACAAATAAGTAGATTTTGATGCGTTTTGGATGCGTTCATCGACATGCACATTTTCCTTCGATTTTTTAACGTCAATAGACCAAAAACATGGCGCTCTCTCTCCACCATCATGCTCTCCCATCGTCTTCATGTTCTCTAGCCGCTAATGCATTCTCATGGTGTCTCCTTAAACCATTGCCTCCATTTTCAACCTCGTTCCCTCCACGCGCTCTTGTTCATCATGGCTGACGAATTTGAGGATGGCCCTATTAGTATGCATTCAAAGGCGGACCATAACTTGAACATCACTGAATGTCAGATTTGCCATCAGTCTCAATGGGAGGCCCTTAAAGCTGAAATCAATTGGCTCCTCCTAGCCAACATGGACTTCCAAGAAGCTAAAATCAATACCCAACTAGATCCTCACCCTATTCCACTTGATGATGACCATGTGATCAATTGCATCAACTTACTAGAGGATTCACTCACTTGACTAGTTGACCTAGTCAAACAACACCTCTTCCAAACCAACCAATCCAACCCACAATCAAACCCTGAATCGAACCCCCAATGAGAACCAGTTCCCATCAACCAACTTCAACCAAAAGATATCAATGACCCAGATTTCCTTCACCTCTTCAAACCAAACTTTCTCGACAAGTATCGAGGCAGTTGTAGTTCTATTGCCATCAATAATTGGATTGATGCAATGGAGAACTACCTCCAAATGCTCCACATTGGCCACAACAAGTGGGTGTGTATCATTGGCTAGTTCCTTCAAGACAAATCTTTGGCTTGGTACATGGTGGAGCATGACCACTCAGAGGAGCTGACCTAGATCAGCGTGTGAAAGATTGGCCATCCAAGCTACCACTTTCTTCTAAAGGAATATACACATGTCCTCACCAACACACTCCCACCCATGGAATTTGAAGCCAGTTTTCATGCAGGTACACACCACAATAGAATGGGATTTATAAATGCAAAAATAGAAATATTTTAGGAATAGAAAGAGCCTTGATGGGTGAGAAAAATATGCCTCATTGTTACTAGGTAGAAGCTATGTAGACTATTGTATAGATTATGAATAGAACCTTGACTCCTACTATACATCAAGTCACACCTTAAGAGACATTTAATGTAAAAATCCAAAATTATCCCAACTATATTGCATATGTACATGTTCCATATGAGTTGAGAACAAAACTTGATCCAAAAGCAAGAAAATGTATCTTCATTGGGTATTCCCTTGAGAAAGAGGGATATGAATGTTACAACCCACTTACACAACAAGTGAAGGTGAGCAAAGATGTGGTGTTTGATGAAATCTCAAGCTTCTATGAAGATGCCGAAGATGGACTTAATCTTGACACAAATGAAAAAGGAAATGCTAGAAATCAAGTGCAAAATCTCAAGTTCTGATATGTCACCAAGCAGTAGTTCCAACTCAAACCCGCGGAGTGGAAGATTGGCATGACATTTTAGTCCAAAAAATTCATCCACTACATCCAAGAAAGATAAAGAAAATATTTCTATTCCTTATAAAATATCTACAAGTTTTGAAGACATTGATGGAGAATCAAGTGATTCAGAAACGAACCTTAATGAGGAACTTGGATTGCACTCTATGAAGACTCAAGGACCAAGAAAGGCATATGAAAATGATACAACAAGAAGAAGTGACGCAGAATCAAGAAGCTCTCAGAGGATCTGGAATGTAGTGCAATGATTAACACATGATAATTACATGGCTTGTCATTTTTCCTACACAAACAAGGTAATACAATATGCTGAGCCTTCTTGTTTTGAAAATGAAATTGGAAATGCAGATTAGGAGAAAGCTATAAATTAGTAGTCGTGTACACTTTATAGAAATGAAACATGGGAGTTGGTTCCTTTGCTATGAGGAAAGAAACCCATAGGCTACAAGTGGGTTTACAAGGTAAAGCACAATGATGATTGTAGCATAAGATGATATAAAGTACGATTGGTAGCAAAAGGATATGCATATATATATTTCATTGATTATGAGGAAACTTACAACCCTATAGATAAAATGGCTATTGTTAGAGCATTTGTTACATTGGATACAACAAAAGGATGGATTTTGCATTAGATGGATTTGAAGAATGATTTCTTACATGGGGATATACAGGAAGAAGTGTAGATGGACCAACCATAGGGCCATGAGGTTTCAAAGCACCCAAAATATTTTTGTGGTTGCAAAAGGATTTATATGGGCTTAAACATGCCCCTCGTGATTGGCATGCAAGGATTGCAAATTATTTAACCTCCATTGGATTTTCTATGTGTGATGTAGATCACTCATTATATGCAAGGAGGGGTTTTGATGACATCATGATTGTGGCTATCTATGTTGATGAATTGATTGTAGGTGTTGATAATGAAGAAAGCATTAAAGAGTTAAAGTAGCTCCTTATGCAAGAATTCAACATGAAAGATCTTGGTGTGCTGCCGTATTTTTTTAGGAATATAGTTTATACGTAAGAAACATGTATATGGATGTCTAAAAGGAAATATGCCTTGAGCATGCATTTCAAATTATGGTACGGCTGATTGTAAGACAATTTCTATGCCATTAGATCAAAGTTTGGACCTGGATACTACATCAATCAAACGAGTAGAAATTTCGTATAAGAAAATTGTGGGAAGTTTGATATACCTCACAATTAGAAGACATGATCTAAGCTACACTATAGGACTTGAAAGTCAATGTATGCAAGTTCCTAGGAAACCACATTTAGATGCTTTGAGATGCACTCTACATTATGTGCATGTTACTTTGGATTATGCATTGTTTTATGAATGTGGTTCACAATTGCAAGTTTGTTGATACCTAAAATAGATTGGGCTATTAGTGTTCAAGATATAAGATCAACTAGTTGATTTTTATTCTCATGTGGGAGTGCAGATCTTACATGGAGAAGTAAGAATCAACTCACTGTGGCCTTTCGAGAATAGAGGCTGATTATAGAGTGCTACAATGGTAGCATGTGAAGTGTCATGGCTAGAGATTCTACTTGTAAGTTTAGGTGTGGAAGTGCAAAAGCCTATCATCATTTATTGTGATAATCTTAGCAGCATTGAGCTTGAAATCCTATTTCCATGCTAGAAAGAAGCATATTGAGGTACATTATCACTACATCAAAGAAAAGGTTTTAACAGGCGATATTTATCTTGTTTATGTAAGGACAGATAAGAAGGTTGTTGATATTTTCACTAAAGCACTTCGAGAAGAAAACTTAAGAAGTGTTGGAAGATGCTTGGATAACAAGAAATGAAGTTGAGCTTCAGAGGGAGTATTGAGGTACCACACCCAACGTGTGATAATTGAGGATGACATGTACCACTTTTTCATCTCTCTGACATATAGTACTGGTTATGTTGATATATGTTAGGGAAACTCTTACTGAGCTTTACCAGATTTATCCACTAAGAGTAATAAAACATGTATTTTGCTTGCGAATTCACTCATTAGTGGACATTAGGGTTTTCTTTATGTACTTCTCTTTCTATATTGTATTGGTTGTGTTGTTGTATTAGTTCATTCTTGTGTATTCTCTTTATGGAATAGAAGAAGAGGAAGAAGATCATTCTTACTTGCCTTAATCTGTATGTGCTCCTCTCTTTGTATGTGAAAGTGCGTGAGAGCTCTCTTCCTTATCTCCTTTTCCTTGACAATCTATTAGTTCCTTGTTTTGATCTAACCCTCCCTAAATTATGCACAAAACACACTTCTACCACTTCCTTAGATTTCTCATTCTAAGCACCTAATGGGTTAGATGTTTTTACACTTGTTTGTTTATGAGATATAGTAGGCTTATACAAGGGGAATATATTTTCATGCTTCCATTCATGAGTTTCCTTAATGTATTACAAAACTGAATAGATCCTTTCCTAGTCATGATCCAAATAGGTCACATTTCCTAGGATATATGGGTCTTTGAACTCATACACCAGGAACTCATTATTGGTGTAAGATTTGGCTAGTCAAAACCTCCAAAAGGATTCTTCTTTAACCTAGTTCACATATAGCTATATGATCACATTAACTTGAGGTACTTTGAATGTAGTAATGTTCCTTCTTAGCACCAATTTCCCTCTAGGAGTGCTAGGCCTTTCATCACAATCCTCTTCTTAGGTTTCTCGTACCTTGGACTCTGAAGAACTATCCCAAAGTCATTGGCCCTATCAGACAAACTAGTTACCACATGCATGGTTCCTTGTTTATTTATGTATGATCCATCCTCAAATTGCACCACTAAGTTATCAATACCAAAAGGATGCTCAAGGTTTCTCGATTGCACTACAGATATCCTCATACCATCCTCATAAATGCAAGCATCTAATTGTGTCTTTTATGGCCCTTCTAAAACTTCTAAATTGGCTATCCCTGAGTTGTTTGTGGGTCTCTCCATGCTATATGAACTATCTAACTTGCTAGTTTTGGAGCTTAGGTTTGAGTTATGGCTACCTAATTGCTTCAATCATGATTTGACAATGCAATTGACACTAGCTTCAAAAGACCTTAGCCTTCTTGATCCGATTTGACAAGATGTTTGCCTGATTGCAAGCTTAAGATTTTTTTGCCCCTTTCCCTTAAACAATAATTTCCACATGAATGGGTTCCTCTTCTGGCTCTCAATTGTTCTTTCTGTAGTTGATATTATCTGGCTCTTGTCTCTATTTAACATCATTAGGGATAACTTGCATTCAAAATTATGATTTTGTTGTTCATTTAGGTTCTTTCTCTTAGGTTTTAATACTCAAAATTTACTTATAGATCTTGGAATCAATATTTCTTAAGATTTCTTTAACTTTTTCATCCCTATTGCAAGTCTAAAAGCTTACCCTAGAGCTATATACTTTGCCGAGACTAGAATCAACCAAGGGAGTTTAATAATTTCCAAACTCTATTCACATGCTCTTGTATTGTCTCCTTGTGCAGGATGACATCCCAAGCTCTGCTCACGTACTCGAGCACACTATGAAAAGATCCACTACATTCACTTTCGTGCCTTGGATATTGTTTACACCCCAAAAAGTCACCAAAGAAGCATCAATTTTAGCCTAGAAGGTAACTTCAATAATTTTGCCTAACAGTCTATCTCTCGTGATAGATTGTTCTAGCATGATAGAGAGATATGTCACAATAGAGAACTCCATTGTGATAGAGTGGTCTATCATGATAGATGGTGGTCTATCGTGCTTTTGATATTTCACCATCGAGTGGTTTATCACGATAGATAGGGTCTATCATAGTGCTTTGTTGTGATAAGGTGGTCTGTTCTGATAGAGGGTGTTCTATTGGGATATGGTGGCCTATCGTGATATGCAATGGTTTGTCATGATAGGGGGGGGGATCCATCATGTTGGTTGATCGTGATAGAAAGACCTTCTTATGATAGGCAGGGTCTATCATGATAAAGGATCTCTATCGGAGCTCAATTTGTTGTGATAGAAGAGTTCGTTGTGATAGAGGAGGTCTATCATAATAGAAGAGTCTTGTTGTGGTAGTTGGTTTGCCATGATAGACCGGGCATGTTGTGATAGGGTGGTTTTTAATGACAAAAGGTTTCTATTGTGATATAGTCAGTCTATCGTGGACTGACCTATTACAATATAACAAAAAGTTCTGAATTTCTATGATACATCTAATGCATTGCAAAGGCATTAGGGAGGCTTATCATCTTGTGTTGATGCAAGTCTCAGAATGCAAAGTTTTTGTTCTATCGCAACACATCAAAAACGTCATCACATGGCACATAAAATGATCCAAACAATAGGGATCACAATCTCCCCTACAAGAGATTGCAATCTCCTTTATGAAAGATCATAGTTTGAAACCAAAGAGATCATACTTCAATTTTTTCTAAACTTTGAACTTTTTGGGAGTGGTTGTTGCAAGTCACAAAATCAGCTTCTTGTATAGATATTTCAATCCCTCTAAAGAGACTTCATGGGTATATTTTGATGAATTTCGTGATCCTAGAGGCTTTTTTGCATCAATGAAGTCATTATATGAGGCCCAAGACTCTTAATATTGATGGAGCCCATGCTCTCAAGAAAGGGAGGTCACTATCTTGCACGAAGATATCATGCTAGTATTTTTCCAAACTTCTTGAGCCTTGGGGTAGAGGGAAGTCCTCCATCACACTTGGATTAATTGTTTGACATCACTCATGTTGGAGGAGATGGTGGACAACTTCCAGAGATGAGATGGTGTTGCAAATTCCTGCTTCACAAATCCAGCCAAAATTGAGTTGAGGAGTGCAAATTGAAAGAACTTGGACAAGCTTGTAGGAGGTAGAAAAGTGTATTTTGAAGCGACAAAGTTTGGTCTAGATAAGCGGCACAAGAAGAGCCCTTGAGCTTATCGAGACTCAAATAGACCTTATAGGCATGTGACAAGTGAAAAGAAATGCACTATGTACTTTGGAACATCAAGGAGAAAGAGTCAATACAAAATAGATAGGTTCACATGTTGACTAGCTCAAAAAACTTATTATCTATGGAAGAATCAATGAACTTCAAATGCTCATAGCAACCATAGTGATTACAATTAGAAACAACCCTTTTATGGGAGTGATACACATAGGGTTGAGTGTAAATAATGCACAAAAGTATAAAGAATAAGCAAAATATGTTATTGGAATGAATCACACACTCAACGGTGGTACCTCCTATTTTTCAAGAATACTTAGAGATTGACCCTGCGATAGAAAAACTGCAATTTCTCCCACTTTACTGAACCAAATGCTATGAAAATGAATAGGCATCCACTAGATGCTAATAGATTTCCAATGCATTATCGGGCAGTTAATTTGGATTCGTGACTTAGAGAGAGCAGTAGCCTCTACAAGAATACTATGGGCGAAGAAGATGATGTAGAGAATTGAAGGAGCAAGACAATGATGGTCACAAGTGTATATATATTACTTCCATGTATTGTACAAGTGATTTAAAGTCTTTATATAGACTCTAGAAGTGTTCCACAACTTCTACAAGTGGATTTGAAATTCAAATAGAGGTGGGAATGGTTGTTGGAGGGAATCAAATCACTTTCCTATAATCTAGGAAAAGTGATGATCTAGTTTGATCTACTTTTAGGTGATTGATTGCTTGATTGAATGCAACTCAACCACCACAAATTCATGGAATTTGGGCGCTCTCTTCATACTTTTACGTGTGTAAAGCTCAAGGCTTTTAGAATGGTAAAAGATCCATGAAAAATCTTTTTTTTTTAACAAATAAGTGAGCATAAGAAAAATAACTCTCCAACGGATATTCTTTTCGACATGATAGCCTTTGATGCAGATCAAATCCACCTCAAGCATAGTGTAAGATTGATGTTCCAACATCTCCCCTTCTAGCTAAAGTATGCTTGAGTCTTCATTCTGTGATAGGTTGAATACCTGCCATAGCTTTGAATCTACCCAATTGGGGTTTCCGTTTTCCTCTTCATAGGTTGAGGGTTCCTCTGAAATAGAGTCTTTTGCTTCTTGACATGGTTCCCATACATCTATATGTACTAAGTCAATTAAGTTGTTGTGGATGTAGCCTTTGTGGTTGAAAGGTTGTCTTTGTGCCTTCCTATTCTGACATGCATCACACCTGTTGATCATGAATTGCATTGATATGTTTGGTAGTCCTAAAATACCTTGATCCCTACATATATCCTTCAAGGTTCTTTCATTCGCATGAGCAAGTCTCTTATGCCACACTTCAAGCTCACTTGGGGTTTGAGACCCAAAAGTGAATAGAGCTATGTTCTTGGTTTCTCGCACTTCAAAAGTAATGAGCCTACCATGCTTCTCACCTCTGGCTATCTTCTTGAAGCCTTGACATGGGTCTTCCACAAAAGCTCCATGTTGGGTGAACCTAACTTGCAAGCCTTTTTCGACTATTTGGCCTACACTTATTAGGTTTTTACTGATAGTGGGTACATAGAGAACCTTGCTCAGAATGTTTCTCTTGCCATTGGAAGCTTTGACATTACCAATCTTTTGCACATTGTGCTTTGTATCATTTGTACTTCATGTCTATGCTTTGGACTTTCCAAGTCAAATAGAAGAGCAATGTTGCTTGCAACATGATTTGAACATCCTGAATCTATGTACAACAAATGATCATCTTCTTTACCTTATGTGTGGCTTAGATTCATAAGAAGCAATGAGTCTTCATGTGGTTGATCTTCTAAATAAATGTTGAAGTCCCTTCTATTATAGCCTCTATTGTTATTGTTGAAGTTGTGTCCACCTCTGCCTCTATTGCTCCCATATCAACCTCGTCCACTTCCTTTTTCTAAGTCTTTCCATTGAACCATCAATTCTGCGAGGTGTGGCTAGTCTTAACGCATATGGCACAAGGTTGAACATTCTAACCTTTGGCTTTGTCTTGCTTTGATCCTTTCTTCTTCCCTTTCCACTTGCTTTTTCTTGTGAAGTTGACTTGAGAAGTCTCTTCTTCATCTTCTTCCTTCTTGTTGCCTTTCTGCTTCTTATCCTTCTTATCTGCATATAGAGCACTAGTTAAATTACCATGATAGGAGTTACCTTCCTTTATGCTATTGTTGGCTTCTTGATTGAAGAGTTGCCCAAGAAAGATGTTGAATTCTGGAGTTTTCACATCCATGATGAGATCATATGCCGTAGTGAAAGGTTGCCATTGCTTGTCACTTCGAATGCCGTTGAGAATTTACCTCATGATGACCTCTTCTTCAATCAGCTCTGCTATGGCTGCTAACTGATCCGCAACCTCCTTGAACTTGGTAACAAACTCTGTGTTGGTTTGTTCAGGTGTCTTCTTCATTTGGTTGAACTCGTTCCAAAGATGATTCTTTTTTGCGTTGGTACTAGCAAAAAAGTAAGTCTCGAGGGCATCCAAAGTCTCTTGAGATGTTTTGCATCCTCTAATATGTGGCAATAGAAAGTCAAAGATAGAGTTTAGTATGTACGACCTTGCTTGAGCATCCCTTGCGTACCAAAGTGTAAGCTTATCTGTCTCCCCTTGTGTAGGTCCTCCTTTGGATCTTGGAATAGGCATAGCTTCATCACCTACTACAATTCCATAAAGATTTCTACCTTGAAAATAGACCTCCATTCTGATTTTCCAAGCCGCATAGTTGTGTCGATCAAGCTTCTTGATCATTGAGGGAAATCCGTCACCCATCTTGATCTAGCTCTAATACCACTCAAAGAACTTGGAGAAGTTTGTAGGACGTAGAAAAGTGCATTTCGAAGCGACAAAGTTTGGTCCATCCAACCGGCACAAGATGAGCCCTTGAGCTTATGAAGACTCAAATAGACCTTATAGGCATGTGATAAGTGCAAAGAAATGCACTATGTAATTTGGAGCATCAAGGAGAAAGAGTCGATACAAAACAGATAGGTTCGCATGTCAAGTAGCTCAACAAACTTACTAAATATGGAAGAGACGATGAACTTTAAATGCTCACAGCGACCTGTCTGATTACAATTAGAAAAAATCCTTTTATCGGAATGATATACATAGGGTTGAGTGTATATAATGCACAAAATTATAAGGAATAAGCTAAATATGCTATAGCAATGAATCACGCACTCAATAGTGGTACCTCCTATTTTTTAGGAATATGTAGAGATTGAACCCAGGACAGAAAAACTACGATTTCTCCCAATCTACTGAACCAAATGGTACGATAATTTACAGACATAAATTAGAAACTAGTAATGTTCTAAGGAGCCATGTTGCATTCAATTTTCAGCTCTATAGAGAGCGGCACAACCTCTACAAGATTACTATTGGCGAAGAAGATGATGCAGAGAATTGAAGGAGCAAGACAATGATGGTCACAAGTGTATGTAGATTGCTTCCATGTATTGTACAAGTGATTTCAAGTATTTATATAGATTCTAGAATTGATCCACGACTACCAAAACTGGATTTTGAATTCAAATGAAGGTGGGAATGGTTGTTGGAGGGAATCAATTCACTTTCCTACAATCTAGGAAAAGTGTAGATCTAGTTTGATTTACTTTTAGGTGATTGATAGCTTGATTGAATGCAACTCAACCACCACAAATTCATGGAATTTGGGCATTCCCTTTATACTTTTACATGTGTAAAGCTCAAGGTTTTTACAATGGTAAAAGATCCATGAAAAACCGTTTTTTAAAAAATGCAATAAGTGAGCATAAGAAAAAGAACTCTTCAATGGATATTCTTTCGACACGATAGCCTTTGATGTAGATCAAATCCACCTCAATCATAGTGTAAGCTTGATGTTCCATTACAAATTATACCTCTTGAGCTTTCCTAGAAGAACAAATAATCACCCAAGTACTTTGGAAGATGACCCTCAAATCATTGGATCAAATTAGATAAGTTGGAGTTTCAATATGAGCCAAAAACTTGCTAGCTTTTGTCGCTTTCCGCTTTTTTCTTTATTTTGTTCCGCCTTTCTTTTTTTGCGACTTCTAGTACGTTGTCAATGTCGATTGGGGAGATGAAAAACAAATTGTTCCACTAAATCAACCGTTCTCTACAACAACATGTTGTGATGTATTTCTAGGATACAGATCTTGCAGGAACGTGTAGCTTCTCCGGCCAAACCTGAATAGCCTTGTTAGTAGTTTTCTGCCTTTTGTTCTCCTTCTGTTTTCTTCTTAGTTTGAGCACCAAAAGATTTTCTCTTCATCACACAGAAGCTTCAATTGATTAAAAAGAGGAGAAATATCAAATTGATTAAAAAGAGGGGAAATAGACAAGGAGACTAGAAGGACTTATAAAGCAGTTTGATGAGATTGCCATCACTTTTTTTTGGGGGGGGGATCAAAATTTTTTAAAGTGTTTTTCTTTGGATTACAAAGAGCATCCTCTCAAAGCTATTTGACAAATATCAAGACCTCAAAGAGAAAGAACCCATTTAGAAACTAAAATGTTTATACTCTTCATGAAAATTGATTGAAATTAGCATGGATCCCTCTGCATAACGAAAACACGTTCATAGACCTCAATTTTCTCTCTCGTTCACAATACTTATTGTATTTCTCTTTCTTAGTTGAATTTGAATGTTTGATCTTAAAAGAACTTAATTCCTCTCCGTATATAGTCACTATTTGAATGTTTGATCTTCAAAGAACTAAAGTCCTCTCCCTGTATAGTCCCTATTTCCCAGGATCCTGATTATAAGAATAGCCTACAACCAAAGCATTGAAAGGGGAACCAAAGATAGGTTTCAAGGCATGATTTCACACGGCATGGCAGCAGGTGAAGCATGTGAAAGTGAGAATATGTCACTGGAGAAGAAACAAAATAATAAAATGAAAGAGATTTATCTGAAAACACAATCGTTATCTCTTCTTAGATCGGAATGTATGTTAATGGTTGAAGCACATTGGAGGATAGAATTCAATAGATCAAGCAAAGTTGAAGATGCTATCCTCATGTATGATTAGACCTCCCACACGAAAGTCAAAGACGGCAAGGCAAATCGAGAGAGATACAGTAGAATGAGTATCTTTCCATGGTGCCAATGTGTCTTTACGATAATGCACAAGGTCACAGCATGTGAGAGAAAGGGATAATCCACATATTCAACAACTTTTCCATTGTGAGTTTAAACATTAGACCCAGAAAATGAGATGGAAGTATTGAAGTTAGTCTCATGTTCTGTATGATTTTAGTACGCATGGGACCCCATATACGATAGGAGACATGAGAAAGAAATAAGGTCCCAAAAAGTTGAAGAAAAAGTGGAATGGCATAGAGGGATTCCCCGACATGAGAGGGACTTGTAAGCTTTTCACAAACCCATGGGGGTGATGTTGGAAACAAAGCAATGTTTGTGATTCCTTTTCATATGTCCCTTCAGGAAGTTTCTTAAAAAAAAAAAAGAATATTTTGGTATATTCGAGAATCGCAAATCTCCAAATGCAGAGAGAGAGAGAGAGAGAGAGAGAGAGAGAGAGAGAGATCATGGGGATGGCATAGCTCTTCAATCAAATGGATGGCATAGCCCTTCAATCATCTACTCAGATTGAGTAGGGACTTCTTTGGGGAGCATTGCTTGGGGTTTTGTCGACGTTGGCCACATAATTTTCCTTTCAAATTTTCTAGAGATCCTCACTTCAAATGGCATTCGAAAGCACTGCAAACCAACCAATAGCTTCACCAAGCAAAGCTTACTTCCAACTAATTTTATGAGTTAACACAAAGAACTTGCTATACTCTAGTAGATTGCGGTGCTCTTAGGACAAGAAAAGAAGAGTTGAATGTCCTTTTAGGACAACAAAAGAAGAGCTGCATGCCCTCCCTAACATTTAAGCATTTTTTGCACCATAGAAGTGCACCGCAAATTTTACTATCCTTGACATTGGTAAGATATTTCGATGAGGAATCTACCAATACTTCAATATAAACTAAGGAAGCTAAAAGATGCACAAGAAATGGAATAGCATTTAATGTTGTTGTTCTCAAGGAAAAACACTCTATGATGTCTAATAGGCAGGGGATTTGCCGGGCCACAAGGGAAGCTTTTGGTCCAAATCGGTGGAAAACTTGTCTTTGTGGTATTCTCATCTTTAAGAGAGTATCAGGTCGAATGCCTTCAGATGTTTGTATTCCCTTGCTCTGTGGTTTCATGTTTGATAGAGAGTATGACTTCATCATCATTATCATTATTATTATTGTTACTATTTTATTATTCATTATTTTATTATTATTATTATTTTGTTATTATTACTATTAAATGAAGTTGGATTTTTGCTTTTGTAAAGAAAGTTTGTCCGAACGCTTACTCTGCTAGATATGGTTGAATCAATTCAAAATACAAAATAGGCTAGGCTTAGTACCCATGAGACAAAATGCATCCCACAAAGCAAGGGTTAAATGCACAATATGACTAGGAATATGACTAGAATAGTATAGAGCATGAAAGCCCACTAGGATAGAGCTTGAGAAGGGATGGCTGTAAGGCCCAACAATGAGATTGATCATAAAATATCTTGAAGATACTGTTTCCTAAAAATATTGAAAAGCATCATAATATTGCCAAGAATCATGATAGAAAACCAAATATAGCCAAAATGAATCAGTTTGGCATTGAATATTGTGCTATTTACTAAGAATCAACAAAAGACCCAATCCCATCATAACCTTCATTTAACAATTGCTTCACAATACTTACCACAACGTCATCCAACTGATTCTACATGCTGAATCATGCGATATGCCAACCTAATTGTAAACTCAGAAATTGAAAATGTTCACCATAAAAAATACATGTAGATACCAAATAGTAATTGCTAATTGGCATTGTACTTTCCACGATAACACGAAAAAAATACATACCAAATCAACAAATAATCGAACAAACTTCAATAGACTCAATGGTTACAACGAAAGATACATATGCAAGACATAAAATACCCAAAAACGTCTCTCATTCATTCATTCATTCACCATTAACATCTTGCACAAAGGCAATTATAACTTTATTTTATCCTTTTCACTAAAGTCTCTCTCTCTCTTTCTCTCTCATGTCGTTCCTTTTTATACATATACATATATATACAAGAATATATATATATATATATATATATATATATATATATATATATATATATATATATATATATATATATATATATATATATATAGGTATGTACGTATGTATCCATACATACATACATACATTCACACACACATACATAAATACATACATACATTCATGCATACATACAAACATATATAAATATATACATAAATAAATACATACATAGGCGCACACACACGCATATATATATATATATATATATATATATATATATATATATATATATATATATATATATATATATATATATATATATATATATATGTGTGTGTGTGTGTGTGTGTGTGTGTTTTGCATTACATTCATCGTTAAAAGAAGAATCGTTGCATTAAATCTAATTGTCCGCGAGTTCTTTGATACATTTAGAGGAAGCATTCATCTTGTAGTGAGAGTAGAGCAGCGTTCCTTCGAAAATCAAGCCAGACGAGAGTCAATCCTCGGTTTTCGTTGCTTATAGCTTTCGTCGTTCTTCATTTGTGCTAAGCTTTTGTCGCTTTCCGCTTTTTGCTTTCTTTGTTCCGCCCTTCTTTTTTTGGGTCTTACGTTGTCAATGTCAATTGGGGAGATGAAAAACAAATTGTCCCACTAAAGCAAACGTTCTCTACAACAACTTGTTGTGATGTATTTCTAGGAGATTCATCTTGCAGAAACCTGAATAGGCTTGTTACTAGTTTTTTTGCCTTTTGTTCTCGTTTGTTTTCTTCTTAGTTTGAGCACCAAAATATTTTTTTCTTAATCACACAGAAGCTTGAATTGATTAAAAAGAGGAGAAATATTAAATTGATTAAAAAGAGGGGAAGTATACAAGGAGACTAGGACTTATAAAGAAGATTGATGAAATTGTCATCCCTGTTTTTGGGAGGATCAAGTTTTTTTTCAAAGTTTTGTTCTTTAGATTACAAAGATCATCGAATGAGAAAATGTTATGTCGCCTGATTCTCCTTTTCAACCTAAATATGGATCTATCTATGGAGAAAGCTTTTGGCATATCCATGAAGTTGATGAAGCATGCATCTTCGCAAAGTTTTCACAAGTCCTTTCATATAATGTTATTCCAAAGGACTATTAAGAGTCCACCATCTCACCAAGGGTGATTTGTTGCCAAACATTTTCTATGCTCAACTAGAGCATCCTTTGAACTATGCTCCAAATCTTAGCATAGACATGCAAGATGTAGGGAGCTTGTTGGGAATATGAATGTGTTTCGCATTATCTAACTATGAAACCAAGGTAGACCTTGTTGATTTCAAATAGGCTCAACTTTCAAGATGGATATGCATGTATAAATGAGAAAGAAATTATGATCCTAATTGGAAATAATGGTCTACACTATTCAGAACTTATTTTCTACTCATCTATCAACCCAAAACCCCTCATCTTACACATCTATCTATAGATCTGGATGATTCTCACCTTCTGCAAGAATAAAGCAGAAATTCCTCATTCTGTGTGAGAAATCCCACTTGATGTATGTTGGTAGATTCATGACTACTTTTTGGATGTATGCATCATGATACAAGGGCATACGTAGGGTAATAATTGACATATTTTGGTGCCGTCTCCTAAAATTCTAATGTACAAGGGGACATGTGTACCTTCCTCCAAGCTCTCATGTACAAGTCAAGTGGTTTGGAGAATCTTCTAATTAAGACTAATGTACTCAACCCTAGAGAAATCAACCCTAAGGGACCCTTTGAATAGGGGAAAATAAACAATAAGTCATGAGGGTTTCACACCTAGAAACCCAATGGTTCTACTGCTTAGATCCATGTAGTTATACAACATCCGCCTATCCTCTTAAAAGCAATTTCGTCCTTTGAAATTAGTGGATTTATACACCTTGGGGTATTTCCTCATGCCCTCCTTGATCATGTCTTTGTCTCTCTAATTACCATCTTTATTCAAAATAAGGATCATACCCCTTCTAAAAATTGAAATAGGAGAATCCATGTGTGGTATGATCTTTGCCCCGATCATTCAAAGCTCCATCTACTTTTGCACATGAATAAATAAATCAAGTGCAAAGTATACAAAGAATGAAAAAAGTAAAACAAAATGTCCTTGCCAATGGTTTAAAGATGGTCAAGGAAAATCGAGAGAGATACAATAGAATGAGCATCTTTTCATGGTGCAAATGTGTGTGTTCGATAATGTAGAGGGTCACAGCAAGTGAGAGAAAAGGATAATCCACACATTCAAAAACTTCTCCATTGGGAGTTAAGACATTTGACCTAGAAAATGAGATGGAATTATTGAGGTCAGTCTGATATTATTGAGATGGAATTATTGAGGCCTATAAAACGCAGCTGCTTACCAGCTCTAGGAGAAAGAAATAAGCTCCCAAAAAGTTGCATGCCCAAATGAGATGGAATTATTGAAGTTAGTCTGATATCCCATAGAGAGTAGCCTACAAAACACATCTACTTACCATCTCAAAGAGAAAGAAATCTAATATTTTCGTAAAAAAATGCAGGTGATGTTGGTTACGAAGTAATATTGGTGATTCCTTCTCATATGTCCCTTCAGGAAGTGTCTTCAGAGAAAATGAATATTTTGGTATATTCGAGAATCTCGAATCTCCAAATGCTTAAGTCATAGAAGAGCAGAGAGAGAGAGAGAGGGAGAGAGAGTTCATGAGGATGGCATAGCCCTTCAATCATCTATTTATTGTGGTATCAATGGCATATATTTTTTGTGGCATTTTTGTGGCATTTTTTTCAATCATATATTTTTTGTGGCTTCACAAAACGTTCATTTAACAATTGCTTCACAAAACTTACCACAACGTAATCACGCAATATGCCAACTTCATTGTATACTAGAAGAAATTGAAAATATTCACCATAAAAAATACATGCAGATACAAAATAGTAATTGCTAATTGGCATTGTACTTTCCAAGAAAACACGAAAAAAAGAGAATGGTTACAACGAAAGATACATATACAAGACATAGAATACCCAAAAACGTCTCTCTTTCATTCATTCATTCACTATGCATACACATCTTGCATAAAGGCAATTATAACTTTGTTTCATCCTTTTCACTAGTCTTTCTGTCTTTCTCTCTCAATTTCCTTTTTATATACAAACATATATACATATACATACATAGAAGCATGTATATATATATATATATATATATATATATATATATATATATATATATATATATATATATATATATATATATATATATATATATATATATATATATATATATATATCTTCCTTTTAGTAGAACAATAAGAAAGGGATTTATTTGAGAAAACAATCGTTTCCTCTCCTTACGTCGGACAGTATGTCAAAGGTTGAAGCAAACTTGGAGATTCTTTTCATGGTACAAATGTGTCTATACGATTATGCAGAAGGTCACAACGTGCGAGAGAAAAGGATACTCCACATATCCAACAACTTTTGACCATATCAACTGGCATTTTGAAGAAGTAGCCTACAAAAACGCAACCGCTGACCACCTCGAAGAGAAAGAAATAACCAATACTATAAATAAAGGAAGCAAAAATTTTCATAAGAAATCGAATAGCATAGACTTGTAATTTTATATTAAAAGCACGTGGATGGTGTTGGAAAAGGTGCATTATTGGCGATTCCCTCTTATATTTCCATTCAAGAAGTATCTTCCGAGAAATGAACAGTTTGTCCTATTCGAAAGTGTCGAATCTCTAAACGCCCAAGGCATTGGGGGGGGGGGGACAGAGAGAGAGAGAGAGAGAGAGAGAGAGAGAGAGAGAGAGAGAGAGAGAGAGAGAGAGAGAGAGAGAGAGAGAGAGCATCCACAGGGAGTCAAGACTCTTTCTTTTGATTTAAAATTCTAGTCATAACACTCTCTTTCATTTAAAAGTGTATGTCTGCTGACTCATTGATTCGGAAGAACAGACATGCTTAATGTGTAGATTGATCCACAAAGATATTCGATCACAAGAGAGTTCCATCGTGTGAATCATGCAATGAGATATGCATCAGTAGATTATGGGATGCTGCAATGAGTGTCAATTAGATTATGTGATGCTACAAAAGAATCTTTTGAGATTTTTTGGCGTAAATGCTGTCCATACTCTTTTTGTATACAGATTTCTGTCGAACTGGAGAGTATACAAAAAGATAGTATGGACAGTTATGTGAGAATATATCACTGGCACAGAAATAAACTAACAAAATGAAAGAAATTTGTCTGAAGAAACAATCGTTATCTCTTCTTAGATCCGAATGTATGTCAATGAATGAAGCGAATTGGAGGATAGAAATCAATGAATCAAGCAAAGTTGGAGATGCTATCCTCATGTATGACTAGACCAAGGCCAAGGCGAGTCAAGAGACGGCCAAGGCGAGTCAAGAGACGGCCAAGGCGAATCGAGAGAGATACATTTGAAATGAGCATCTTTTAATGGCACCAAAGTGTCTATACGATAATGCACAAGCTCAAAGCATGTGAGAGAAAATGATAATCCACATATTCAACAACACACACACATATATATATATATAAATATATATATATATATATATATATATATATATATATATATATATATATATATATATATATATATATATATATATATATATGTATATGTGTGTGTGTGTATGTATATATGTATGTGTGTGTGGATATATATATATATATATATGTGTGTGTGTGTGTGTGTATGTATATACACACATACATACATACACACATACAGACTACATACACACATACATGCTACATATATACATACAAACACACATACATACATACAACCATACATATATACATACATACATACATACATACATACATACATAAATACATATATACATACATGTTGGGAATGATGGATGGACACTTCAAGATGATGAGTAGGTACTGCCAAATCCTGCTTTGTCCCAGCCCTTTGATGCTTCAGAGTTGATAAGTGGACCCTTTTAGCTTTCCAATGACACCATAAAATGGCCTATGTACTTTGGAAATGATGTATGAAAAGAGTGAACCAAAACAGATAACTTTGAACATCAAACTAACGTTTCCAGGAATTCTTTTTGGTAGGTGTTTACAAAGATTCCAAGTCAAATATGACTTTTACAAAAGAGATAAAATGGTAATTAACCACTAGCATTGATTCCTATGCATCTTCATATGTGTATGGACTTCAAGCCAAATGTGTAGGCTTGTAAATTGCACCAACAATACATACACACATACATACATAAATACATACATAGGCACACACACACAAATATATATATATATATATATATATTCAAAAAAGTTATTATGATTGTATTGATAATGGATGGATACACTACAAGGAATATGGGCGCATAGCGACGGTTAAGGCGACACAATTGCATCCTTATAAAATTGCAAAATGAGTCGCAATGAGCGTCCCATGCAAACCGTCAATTAAACGACGAATAAAACGATGTTTTTGTCCATGTACTGCGTGACGGGGTGTGCGACGCTCGCATAGAGCATCGCTAAGGTGACGGTTTCAAAAAGCGTCGCATAAGTGAGGCTAAAAAGTGTCGCAACAACGTTCGCAATTGCGCTGTGCTTACGAGCTGAAACAAGTATATGCAGAATTGTTGTTTTGTCTAAGCTCTCTCTTATTGTCTTTTTGTGTCTCTGTTTCTCTCTTTCTACATCTTTCTCTCTTTGAATTCTCTTTCTCTCTCTCTCTCCTTTCTCTCTTTATTACAGGTTATTCAAGAAGCTAACCAAGCAAAAAGTATGGCTAACTATTGTAAGTACAATCTCTATTCTTTGTATATCATTTGAATTTTGTTATTTTCATTAGATAGCATACTCACACTTATTGATATGCACTTATACACTTATACGTGATGAAGATGCACTTTCACACATATACACATATACACATGCACATACACGTACATATATACAGAGATACATGTGCACATACACTTAGACATACACACACATACACATGCATATGCACAAACATTTCTACAACAACATAAAAAGACTTACATGCATGCATTATTGCATATATATATATATATATATATATATATATATATATATATACACACATTAACATATACATAAATACATGTATATGCACATCCACATGCATGCACATTCACATGCATGCACATGGATGCAAATGGAAATGAATCCACATACACATGCATGTTTCATACATATACACATGCATATACGTACATTATACACATACATACACATATATATGCACATAGGTACACACACATATACACATGCACACACACATGCACATACATACATATACACATGTACATATACACATAGAGTTACACATATACATGCACATACATATACACACACATACACATGCACATACTCATACACACATATACACTCACACATGCACATGCACATACATACATATACACACACATACACATGCACATACATACATATACACACACATACATATACACTTACGTACACACATTATATAATTAAAGTATTAAAACACATGCTTAATATAAACAATAATAACAATCAATAGAACAAAACTCTTCATTACTTAATACCATACACACAATTCAAATAATATATATATATATATATATACATATATATATATATATATATATATATATATATATCAATGTAAATACATATAATCCAATGTCATAATCAACTAGAATCTTAATCATCATCATCATCAGCAGCAGCATCATGATCATCCTGATCATCCTCATCCTCATCATCATGATCACCCTGTGATGATTGGGATCGTCCCTCCTGTGTCTGTCTCTCCACCTCATCCATATCTGCCTCTCCACAATACTCCTATTACATATAACAAACATAAATAAGTAAAACAATTAAACCATTCATAAAAATAAAATAATTATATAAAATTTAATAATACTCACAAAGGTATCCGGATGATATCGCATATACTCGCTCAAACGCCGATATCCAAAGTGTGTAGCATACTCCATCTCATGCTTCGTAGGGTATCGGCTATAATCCTTTCGCTGCATTGAAACAAATAAAAAAGATTAGTTGCTTGCATTTTAACTAAAATAAAAAATATACTCACAATAATACAGATACTTACAAATGTAGCTACAAAACCATTATGGCCCATTTGACCTAGGTGCGATGTGTGGCCCGACTCCACTCTCTTCTTTGCAGCAGCCTGTTTATTTAAGAAAAAAGAAGTACATAAATTAAATGTAAAAATTAAAATATGTGAAAATTATAAATATAAACTATTAATTTGTGTACCTTCTGCTGAGGAAATGACTCCTGAAGACGTAGCTGTCTACAAAAAAAATGTCACGTCTCAGGTGGTATGTTAGGTCGCCTCTTATTTCTTTCCACCATACAATATCTCCTATTAATTTATTCTCAAACAAAAAAAAATCAGAATACATACACATATATACACACACATACACATACACATACCCACATACACATATACATGCAAACATATACGCATACATATATGTATACATTTACACAAATACATACATATAACATAAACACACATATACATATCCACATATATATGTACACACACATGCATGCATATACACTCATTCATACAAAATACATGCATTTATCCCACAATAATGTGTATTTGTGTATATGTGAATATGTTTGTATGTGTAAATGTGTATATGTGAATATGTGTGTATGTGTAAATATGTATATGTGAATTTTTTGTGTATGTAAATAATCAGATTATTAATATCAAATACCATTATTTGTAGATTCTGATCAATCAGATGGAACTCCACCACTGTCTCCTCATCGTATAACGAATGTATACTGTAAGTATGTCAAACATTTAAATATATTTGATGTATACAGAACTTATATATATTTATTTTTTTCTTATTATAATCAGATACTGATCAATCAGAGGGTACTCCACCACCTCCTACCCATGCAATGACTTCACATGTGTCCTCCGATAGGAATTATGATAAATTTTACTATCAAGAGCATATTATATTTTGGTGTAACTCTTGTTATGGCACATATCAAAGACCACGATTGGAATGTATTGAACATGAGGTAGAGTATGGTACTTTTGAGCATGCACCATCACGTGCTCAACGTGATAATGCTTGGATATGTATTTTTTATATAAATTAATGTCATTATTTTATTTAAAAACCATATACAAAATCAAATTACTGTTGATATATAGGAGTACTTGCTCGATGATGATGATGATGATAATTTTTCTCATAATATTAATATACCTCGTACAGGTCATGGACTTTTTGTTCATCAATTACAAGTAGAGGTTTCTAGAAATCCTCTACCTCCTAGTTTAGAGACTAAAACGGTTGGAGATTATCCATTGCCAGCTCATGATCATTCTTTAGTACAAACATATGATAGAAGAAGATATGGAGGATGGAATAGAGAACCGCTTCCTTTAGATGGAGAGGTTTTCAACTTTTGGGGTAATCGCTATATGATTGCTGCATCCGCTATTACTAATGCTGGTCGTGGTCTCTTTATTGTAGAGGATGTGTATGTGCCTCCGAACTCTGAAGTCACTCTTATGTCATTTTGTGGTCCTATATATGGATGGGGAGATTGGCATCGACTTTCACGTTATGTTCAAAGCATGAGTACTTATGGAATATGCTTGAACGCAGCATCCCTTACTATGTCGAGGGTTACATAATAGTTCAGGGACTAATTGCACATTTGAGGAGCATGAAAATAGCCATGAATCACCATACATGAGTAGAGATGTATCAAGATACATAGTTGTCAATGCTATTACTACATTACATGTCGGTGATGAACTATTAGTGAATTATGGATGGTGTAGACCTCCAAGAGCACCTTTTAGCTAGAGAGAATAAAAATTTTCTATCCATATTTAATAACTTATATACTTAATTTTATATTTAAAGTTTACTTTTTATTCATTTATGGAATACTAATGAATTTTATTAATATGTGTAGATTCCAACGTATGATGTTGATGATATTCCTCCATACCATTCACAATTGCTAGTAAGACCTCATTTATCAAAAGCTTCTATGAGGAGGCTAGCAAAAGTAATCGTGTGGAATATGCAAGGTTGAAAGATCTATATACAAAAGATGATAAAGTACAAGATTTGTGTGACAATGATGAAGATGATGGCATGGCAGATTTTATTGAGGATTAGTAGCCAAATGACAGTGAGAGCATTGATATTTCTAAAAATGAGAAATATCTTCAAGAGGAATGCCTAAAGCATGTATATGAAGGAAGTCAATTGACATGACTAAGTGCAAGCTTACTTATTCTCAATCTTCAAAATCCTTTTGGATGGAGTAATGTATCTATTTCGACACCTTAAGTTTCAATTTTCTATCTATTTATATATATATATGCATATATATATATATATATATATATATATATATATATATATATATATATATATATATATATATATATATATATATATATATATATATATATATACATGCATATATAAACATACACATAATATACATGAATGCATACACACATATAAACATACACACACATATACACACATACACATGTTATGAGAGTAAGGTCAAATTATACTACCTGTATCGAATGAAGCTATTTTGTCCATCTAGCCTTTAGAATTGTCCACCCAACCTTTAGAATCTTCTTGACACATATGTTTCTCCTATTTTAGGCGACCTAATACCTGTGCTGCTAATTATACAAATATTAAATAGCAGTTACCAAGGAAGGTATTAAGACACATGTAAAATGGGAGGAGCAAATTTATCTTGAATATTTTGAAGGATGGAAAAATAATTTTAAAGGATGATCGAACAAAAAGTGTCCATACAATGTAGGTTTTTATTCTTACTTTAGATAAGGTAAGAACAAGAAATTGAATGGAATGGACACTTTTTGTCTGTCCATCTTTTAAAAACTATTAATTCATCTTTCAAAATATTCGCGAAAAACTTGATCCTCCCATTTTACATATGAATAAATACCTTCCTTGATAACTGCTATTTAATATCTATAAATAGCTTAGCAAGACAGGTAATAGATTGACTATAAAATGGGAAACTGCCAGACGATTCAATGGTCTAGATATGAAAATTTGCAAACCAGAGTATACAAAAAACAATTAAAAAAGAAATCAAATATACACAGCTACACATGCATACATACATATACATACATATATACACATTCATACATACACATACATACATACATACATACACATGTATACACACATACATATACATATATGCATACATATACACATACGTATATATACATACATATACACCTATAAAACACATATACATACGTATATACATATACACATACACATATGTATACACATGCACATGCATATTCACATCCACATACCATACACATAAGCATACACATATATAAAATTATATGCATATATATATATATATGCATATATATATATATATATATATATATATATATATATATATATATATATATATATATTTATTTATTTATTTATTTATTTACTTTTTTTAATATATCTTTTTTTATGAACTTACAGGTTATTATCTGAAAAGTTTTTACCAAGTCAGAATATTCTTCCTACCTCACATGATGAAATGAAGAAGATAATCAACAATCTTGGTATAGATTATCAATGTATACATGCATGTCCTAACGATTGTATTTTATATAGAGGTGAATATGCACACTCTTTGACATGTCCCAAATGTCAATCTCCTCGATATAAGGACGAAGAAGGTAAAATCCCAAAAAAGGTATTGAGACATTTTCCATTGGCTCCACGGATTAGACATGTGTTTCAAAGGCCCGAATTATCAAAGCTTTTGACTTGGGGACATGATCATAAAAGTACTGATGGAATAATCAGAATTCCTCATGATAGTGTTGCTTTCTAGCATATTGATTGCACATGGCATGAATTTGTACAAAATCCACAAAATCTAAAGTTAAGAGTTGCATTAGATGGGGTTAATCCATTCTCCATGAAATGCAGTAAATGGTCAACATGGCCAGTGGTAGTCATAAACTGCAATCTTCCGCCATATCTTAGCATTAAAAAGGAACATTTAATGCTTTCACTTTTAATCCCAGGCAAAAGACAAGTTAAAGATATGAATATATATCTTTCTCCTCTCATTGACGATCTCCAAGAGTTATGGAGAGGTATATTTAATGTCATTGATGTATCGAAAAGCATCAATGAAAGACATATTACAGTTTGTGGTATTGTGGCTTGGACTATTCACGATTTTCCAGGATATGGTGTTTGTTCAGGTATTGATGTAATTTTTTTATTCAATATGCATGTAAATAAATATGATTTAATATAATTATATATTTATCATTTTCATGATGCTGGAATATCTACTAAGGGTTATAACGCTTGTCCATATTGTGGTGATTGGTTGAGATCAATCTATAGTAAGAATCTCAACAAAAATATTTATCTTCGACATCGACGATTCTTGCATGATGATCATCCATTAAGATCTAAAAGAGAAGCGATACATTTTAATGGAAAGCTAGAAACAAGTCAGTGTCCAAAACCTATGATGCCTATGGATTGGTATAAAAAATGGATAGATGGACCTCTGATAGATCCAGAATCGAAAATCTTCAGTGATGATTCAGATAATGAGTATGTGAAGATAGGTAAAGGAAAATTGGCACTCACAGAGAACATATCAATATGGTATTCTTTGGAGTATTGGAAAGAGTTAAAAGTATGTCATCTTCTTGATCCTATGCATATATTCAAAAATATTGGTTATTCACTATGGTAGCATCTTCTTGGACTAAAAGATACCATAGCATCAAGGAATGATTTGAAAGATCAAAAATCAAAACCAAAGTTATGGACAATTTTTGATAGACATCGACAAGAAACGACTTATGCACCTGCTCCTTGGGTACTTACAACAAAAGAGATACAGACTATCAACAATAGAATTCAATTGATTAAGACTCCTACAGGATATGGAGCATCTTTTCAAAACATGTTTACTATGGATGATAAGAGCTTATCTGGGTTAAAGACCCATGACTGGCATAACTTTTTGAAACATATTTTACCTTTGGTTATGGATGGATGTACAATGAAAGGAATACGAGATGTGATCTATCATCTTGGATCACTTATAAGGTAATTATGATACTTTTATATTTAATATGTATGAATATTGGATATCTTTTATTTTTTAATTAACTTCTTTTTAATTGTTTTTATGATATGTATAGGTGGATTACATCCAAAGAGATTGACAAAGACTCGATCCCACAAAACAAAACGTGAATGCAAAGAGCTACTATGTTTGATGGAGAAAGACTTCCTAGTTCATTTTTCGATATTCAGGTACATTTATTAGTCGATCTTGTAAATGAAATAGAGATTGCAGGTGTTGTCAACACTCGATGGATGTTTTGGGTCGAGCAATTTATGGGAATATTAAAAGGTTATGTGCGACAAAGAGCGAAACCAGAAGGATCCATGGCAAAGGGTTGGATGCTTGAAGAGTGCATGTATTACGTTAGTGAGTACCTTGAAAGAGTTTATGAAGAAGCTCCACCTGCATGGACCAATGAGTCTTCTTCAAAAATAACACGAGGTATTATCAGGTAAGGGAGTTCCATTCTTTTTTACATTTCGAGAAAAAAATGATGTTTCTACTTTTGTAGCATATAATAGCAAATGCATGCAAGAATTCTTTAGCGAGTACGAACAAGAACTTCAAAATCTCCGAAGCAAAAGGCAAAAAAACAAAAGATATAGATGTAATCTTGATAACAATGAGATTACAAATATATCTTCTTTCACAGATTGGCTATATAGTCGTTTGCAACATGCCAACGCAAATAATGAAGAAATCTCAGATGAGTAGAGAGAGTTAATGATAGGTTGTGAACAAAAAGTAATTTTATTTTAATAATATTTTATTTTTCTCATATATGTATATTACTTTCTGTTTACTAATTGAATTTCTTTTGCAGGCTCGAATGTTCACTAATATGTGGGCTTTTGGACAGCATATTAAATTCAAAGCCATTGGATCTTTACACAAAATAGAGGATTCTAGTATTGTTGCTTCTTTCAAGCAACTATCAGGTGCTAGCTCAAATTGACACGAACCTTATAGACGGCGAACTTGGTTACGTAGGAACTATTGTTGGTATCTACGAAATTTCATTTCGTACATTCAAACAGGTAGAAAAAAATTTATATTTTTTATGATAGAGTTAGCTTTTTTTTTAAGCACCTAACAATGGGTTTTTGTTTTTATATATTTTGATAGGTCATTTTGAAGGTTGACTGGTTTCGAGCCGAGTATAAAGGTAGTAATTCCACATTAAGAAAGGAATTATCTGGGTTTTGGGCAATTGATTCTTCCAAGGTAATGCGATCTACTAAAGAACCATATATTCTTCATAGGCATATTGAAGAAGCATTTTTTTATAAAAACCTAGATGCTCACCCTTGGTGGCAAGTCATTCATGTGCAACCTAGAGGTAGGTCATTGTTTAAATAGTTTATTGTTATAGAGATCGAAGAAAGTCCTCTTGATGACTCAACATTAGATACTGGTACATCAACATCTGAAAGAGAAATTAGAATCATTATACGTGATAATGATACTAATATTTTTGATGAAGAGGATAATTCTCTACATTCTGATTCTACTGATGAGGAAGAGGAATTACTAGAAATAGATATTAATCCATCAATAGATGATGTGACTCATGAGAACATAGATTTAACTATAGAAGAAATAAATGAAATCAATAAGGATAATGAAGATGAGACTATATTGTATGTCTTACCAAAATAATGGCAATAATGAAAACATATGAGCAGATTAGATAGTAATTTCTACTCTAGTTATCGATCAATAACTTGAAGCTTCGGAATGGATATCAGATAATAGATTTTTTAACTTGAATAACGATGAATCCTACTAGAGAGATGAAATCATGTTCTTTTAATTTAGAATATGAAGCTCGGGGGTATGCCTAATTATTTTATATATAGCTTTATCTTCGAGGAGCAAATTTTTATCATGTATGTATGCATATGTGTGTGTATTCATGTGTATTATATGTATACATATGTTAGTATGCATATATATGTATTTCATGTATATGTATGTGTGTGCATGTGTGTGATATATGTATACATGTGTTAGTATGCATGTGTGTATATATGCATATGCATTTATGTAGAATATTCATGTATTCATGTAATATATGCAAGTGTTTATAATTGTGTACATGTATATATGTATATGTGTCAATGTGTAAATATGTACATGTAAATATGTATGCACGTATATATATATATATTTATGTGTGCATGTAGGCATGTATATGTGATGTGTACATGTATATATGTATATGTGTCTATGTGTAAATGTGTACATGTAAATATGTATGCATGTATACATATATATATTTATATGTGCATTTAGGCATGTATGTGTGATGCATGATATATCTACTCCATTTTATATTTATGTATGTGTATCTACATGATGTGTATGTATCTTTATATATATTATGATCCTCGTTGATTCGAGTAGTTTTATATAGAGGCATAAGGTTGGGAGGAGAGACATCTCTCTAGTAGGACGTCGGAGGAATAGATGCAATGTGTACATATACTTCAATAATATGGTTAAAAGGTTGAATTAGAGTTTTTAAATTAGGGGTTTTAAAACCTAATATCGAAATTAGTGTTTGCAAATTAGGATTTTTGAAATAGGATTTATTTATTTATTTATGCATATGCATGTGTTGTGTATGTATGTGTATCTATATGTGCATATGCATGTGTTGTGTGTGTGTGTATATATATGCATGTGTATATGTATATATGCATGTAAATATGATTATATGAGTCTATGTGTGTGTACATATGATTATGCATGTGTATGTGTATATGAGTATGTGTATGTGTATGTGAGTATGTGTATGTGTCTATGTGTATTCATTATATGTGTGTAACTGCATGCATGTGTATGTGTGTGTAAAAATGTGCATGTATGTATAAATGTGCATGTATGTGTATATGTGTGTAAATGTGCATGTATGATGTATATGTGTGTGTATGCATGTATTTGTACCTCTAGTATCACTCTTTTCTCTCTCTCTCTCTCATATACATACATACATACATAAACACACATACTCATATCCACATATATATACATAAAAGCATTGCGTACCGTGCATTATTGCGACGATGATCCATAAGTGTCCGCATCTCTTTTAGACACCATGTATGCGACCATCCTGTCCCAAACTCTGTCTCAAGTGAACTAAGTACGTATTTTTTATCCCTCTCATCATGCTCACTACAAAAATAAAAAAATCATGTAAATAAAACATAAAATATTTATTTCAATTTATATGTAAAATTTATACTTACTTCCACGGTAAGTGGAAAAGGTGCAGGTAAGAGTTGCATAATGCCCGCATTCTTCTCTTGAACTCCAATCCATTCCCTATGTACACAATGTTCCCATCTAACTCTATATCGCACTCTAGTCCTAAGGTGCCTATGCATGTCCTCATAGGCAAATCTGCTCTCATATCATGATCTAGAGGTGGTATAGGTGTCCTGAAAATAGATAGATAAAAATAAATAAAAATATGTGTTATAATATCATTAAAAAAGTTTATGGAAAAAAAACATACCTTGAGCAGATAGTTGTCTTCCTACATGTGGAGCCGTAGAAGAGCCCTTCTCTGATTGGTGGATAAGCATCTGGATCATATAATCTAGCTCATCATCAGACATCTCTGAGTAATCATGCATGATGGCCCCTAGAGTATCAGACGGGACTCTTGCTCTCATAAGACTTTTTATGAGAGTGAGTTTCGCCTTTCTCTCTCTACTAGGATCCATAATACCTAACATATAAAACAAAATGGGTTAGAAATCAATATATATACGTGTACATATGTATGTGTGTATGCATTAAGTATGTGTATGTATACATGTGCATTATGTATGCATATGTGTGTGTATGCATGTAAGTATGTATGTATGCATATGCATTATGTATGCATATGCATATGCATATGAATTATGTATGCATATGCATATGCATATGCATTATGTATGCATATGTATGCATGTATGTGTATGTGTGTGTATATATCTCTAGGTGTGTGTATGCATATATGTGTGTGTATGTGTGTATGTGTGTGTATGTATGTTCGTGTATGTGTGTATGCGTGGTGTATGTGTGTGTGTATGTGTGTATGCATGTGTATGTGTGTGTATGCATCATTATGTGTGTATGTGCCTATGTGTGATTGTGTGTCTGTATATGTGTGTGTGTATGTGTGTGTCTATGTGTATGTGTGTGCGTCTATGAGTGTGTATGTGTTTATGTGTGTGTATGTGTCTATGTGTGTGTATGTGTCTATGTGTGTATGTGTATGCATGTATGTATGCATATGCATGTGCATTATGTATGCATATGCATGTGCATTATGTATGCATATGTGTGTGTATGTGTGTGTATGCATTATGTATGCATATGTGTGTGTATGCATTAAGTATGTGTATGTATGCATGTGCATTATGTATGCATGTGCATTATGTATGCATATGTGTGTGTATGCATGTAAGTATGTATGTATGCACATGCATATGCATTATGTATGCATATGTATGCATGTATGTGTATGTGTGTGTATGTCTCTCTATGTGTGTGTATGCATACATGTGTGTGTATGTGCGTATGTGTGTATGTGTGTATGTGTGTGTGTATGTGTGTGTATGTGTGTGCATGTATGTGTGTGTATGTGTGTATGCATGTGTATGTGTGCGTATGCATCATTATGTGTGTATGTGTCTATGTGTGTTTGTGTGTGTGTGTATATGTGTGTGTGTATGTGTGTGCATCAATGAGTGTGTATGTGTTTATGTGTGTGTATGTGTCTATGTGTGTGTATGTGTCTATGTGTGTATGTGTATGCATATATGTATGCATATGTGTGTGTATGTGTGTATATGCATTATGTATGCATTATGCATGCATATGTCTGTGTATGCTTTATGTATGCATATGTCTGTGTATGCATATATAATGCATACACACACATACATGTGTGTATATGCATGTGCATTATGTATGCATATGTGTGTGTATGCATATATGTGTGTGTGCATGTATATGTGTGTGTGTATGCATGTATATATGTGTGTATGCAACATTATGTGTGTATGTGTGTATATGTGTATGTGTGTGTGTGTGTCTATGTGTATGTGTATGTGTGTCTATGTGTGTATATGTGTGTGTGTATGCATATGTACGTGTGTGTATGTATGTGTGTGTGCATGCATACCTGCCTTCAACGATGATCTCTCTCTCTCTCTCTCTCTCTCTCTCTCTCTCTCTCTCTCTCTCTCTCTCTCTCTCTCTCTCTCTCTCTCTCTCTCTCTCTCTCTCTCTCTCTCCAGAGCGTCGCTTATGCGACGCCAGCCAGTTTGCCAACGTCGCAAATAACGTCACTAGTTAACAATGCTATTTGCGACACACCCTTTTAGCTTCACATAAGGGATGCTTGCATCGCTTATGTGATGAAGGCCCGTAAAAAAGACGATTCTTGTTTTTTTTTCAATTCGGGGGCGTCACTATGCCCCCCCCCCCCATTTCTTGTAGTGATAAAAGGTAACTGTATACGAAAGAATTTTTATCTCTAACTTAAAGTAAGGAATGTCTAACATAATAAACAATTACACCTTGAATCAATGATGCCGTATGGACTAAAACAAAATTAAATAATCCAATACTTTACTCACGAGATGTCAGTATGGTTAAATATGTGTAAAACTTGTGCAATTCCATTAAAATCGATTTTTACTTTGTTATTTAAAGCTGATGTAGACCCTCTCCTCATGCAATGGTTTATTAAGAAATGAATAAAAGGATGCACACCTGCAAGTTTCTATGGTGATCTCCTATATTGCACGGGCATATTCATTGAGCATTCACAACAAAGAAAAAGGTCATAGAAAGAAATCTGAATGAGAAAAAGTATGGAAGCAGAAATGTGAGGTTTGGTTCATTTCAAAACTTGCGAGCCTTAGAAATGTTTATTCAAAGAATTCCTCATAATAAAAAATATTAATATTTTTTTATGAGTATTCCAAGATGTTTTATCACTATTCCTAGGAGAAACAAAACCATCAATACTACTAGCATAGGTCGACTCCATATATTTCCAAAACCATCAGAATTTTAGGGATAAAAAAGAAGCAATGTTTCTTGCAATAGTAGTTTTTGCATTGACCATCAATACTATTTTTTCTTCTTCACTTTTTTATGTTTCAAACACTATCATGCTTTAATTTAGCATATTTCCTTCTTATGATGAAGTGCTTGAATTATTGGTGCTGATCACTTATAAGTCCTGCCATTTCAGAGACATGGATTGTGCTAGCGTTGCTTTTGATGCTTTTTCAATTAACTTTGTAGCAAAAGAAAAAGGGTTCTGTAGATTTCTACTAGAATATCTGCTAAAATAATTATCTTATGCGGAAAAAAAATTAGTAAGATTGAGTATCTGAGCTTTTTAATATAGACCACTTCTTTCCATCATTCCTGTGGACCCTCTAAATCTTGAGGAAATCGGAACACTAATATTAGTGGATGAGAAGAAATCGTGAAAAAATTCTCTATCGGCTTACAAGATAATCTAGTACAGTTTTCATGGCTATGGAGCTTCTTTATAAATACAAATCTGATGGAGTCTTGAAACAATATGAGGATCCATCCTAGGAGACACCCTCTCAATGCTTTCTGAGGAATACATGCATCTCGAAAAGAAAGAACCCATTTAGGATCTAAAATGAGAATCTAATATCACTGTAAGAGAAACCATTTTCTTATTGTAGACCTACCTTCCTTTTAGTAGAACAAGCAGAAATGGATTTATTTGAAAAAACAATCGTTTCCTCCCCTTAGCTCACAAACTTGGAGAGATCGAAGGAGAAGATCAGGCCCAAACATTGAAGCAGAAGACATCCGCATAATTCACATAGAAGACAATCCCGTAATTATCAGCTTCAACTTGCCAAAAAGAAGCTGACTTATACAGTAGATAGAGGAGTGCGTCCGTTCCATTTTGAGAAAAGTAATAGATCGCACTACCGCGAGATTCACCATGGCTTCTTCCATCGTCTGGACTATCGACTGCTCCCTTCAGCCCGCTTAAGGACTGGCCTCATCCACTTCCAAATTTTGCAACTTATTGGTACTCTCGAGTAGGAGGAGATCCGAGTTCTGAAATATCTACTCATAGTCAAACTTCTAGCAGGTCCGAGGATAGTGTGGCAGCCAGAAAATAAATTGTACTGCAACAACCAAGCTTATTGCATATTTTATATGAAAATTATGGGCTTTATTTGAGGTACACATTTGATTTTAGTTTTTCATTTCGAGTGCATGTGGCAGGAGTGTATGAATACTCTTGTGGGTCCTTGAATGGACAATACTCACATGCTGTGAGACGAATGTATGCATTTTGCGAGTCCTTAATGTGGACAACTCATGTGCCTTGTGAGGTTATATTACCCTGCTAAAAGCCTTGAATTTAAACAAAAACTCAGGGAAGTGCCGAGGTTTTTAACTTGGGTATTCTTGTCTCATGGAGATACCTTGGTGATATAGGTGGAAGACCAAAGAGAAGACAATCCAAAGACCTCGTGTATCAGTCACACGATGAATGTATGATTTTGTGGTCTCTCGTCAGAGAATATTTGCTTACGTTATGTGCTGTTATTGATGCTTTTACCCAGAGTTTGGGTTTGAGAGTGGATTCACTATAGTTGATTTGGCTCATATACACTCTAGACAAAGGAGACTGCTGAATTTTTTTTTGAAGAGATCATCTATGAGCACATAACTACATAGGGATGCAGGGAGTGTTTAGAACAAGAAGAGAACCATTGAGATTCCTTGTGAACATTCAGTTTTTTTTGTACATATATCTAGAAATACAGTCGAAATATTGTCGATTTTTTTCTAAGTCTTGCCATAAGATTGCCATTGCATACAGAGGTGCTTAAATCATAAGAATGGGTGATAACATTGCACAGATAGTGGGTGATAAGCTGATCAAATATAATTACCACATATGGTCATATAAGATGGAGAATTTCGTGATGGGAAAAGGTCTATGGGGATTAGCGAAGGAAGAGGACGAGTGTCCTGCATTGCCAGATAACCCAAATGTAGAAGAGCAAAAGGAATATAAAACATGGATAGAGAAGTCTAGAAAGGTCCTCCATTGGATTTTGATATGTATTTTTGAGAGCCTCATACCACATATTATGAAGGTTAGAACAACGAAAGAAGCTTGGGAGATAATTCATAAAATATATGGTACATCCACGGAAGCTATAAAAATTCACTTAAAGTGAAAATTGCATAGTGTATGGTGAGGCAATAGATCCATAACTTATTATGTGGCTAAAATTCGAAAGATCATTGATGATTTAGCTTCCATAAATTGCAAGGTTGAAGATGCTGATATGGTGTCAATTATGCTAAATGGTCTAGGACCCCAATACAGAAGTTTAGACACTTGTATCTCAGTACGAGGCACTATGCCTGATTTTGATGAGCTAGTAGCCCTTTGTATGACAGAAGAAGTAAAGCTTGCTTTGAATCGGGAAGTGGAAACTCAAGAGACCATGCATTCTTTCAGCATAGAGGAAGAGATTCTAGCCATGGTCGTTCAAGAAATGTAAACATAATGGATATGCCAAGAGGTAGAGGAAGATGAAACTCAAGTGGTAGAGGAAGATCACAGGCACCTGGAAACTATTACCATTGTGGCAAGTATGGGCATTTTGAGAAAGATTGCTATCATAAGCAAAATAGTCAAAGAGGAAGAGGTAGAGGCCATTATGCATCACATGGAAACTTCTCTACTAAAAGCTCATATAGAGATTATGGCAGAGATAATATGTTTGCAATTCAACATGTGTTGAATAGTAAGTCTAAATCTGGCAATGATATGAATTGGTACATAGACTCTCGTTGCACAAATCACATGACAAGCATAGGAGACTGGTTTGAGTGAAAAGAGCCTTTGAAGTCTTAAGAATATGTGGAAACTCATGACAATACTTTAGACCTGATCAATGACATTGGGAATGTACCGCTAATACAAAAGAATGGTGTTTGAAACATACTGAGTGATATTTTACATGTGCCTAGCATTACAAAGAACTTAGTTTTAGTTGGTCAGCTTACAGATCAAGACATGGAAGTAAGTTTCAATAAACATGGTCGTTTCATACATGATTTCAAGTATGGAAAAAGAGGAAAATTACTTGGCCATGGAAAGAAGATGGGTAGATTGTTCATGTTTGACATGGGCACACCTCATTATCAAAATATGTATGCCAAGAATAGTGAGCACTCAGATATAGATAAATTGTGGCATAAAAGAAGTGGTCATATCAATTTGAGGAAATTAAACTCTATGGAAAAGAAAGTGTTTATGCATGTACTACCAAGATTCGCTCATTTGAATTTAAGAATTTGTGAAGCATGCACATTTCGAAAGCATCAATGTATGAAGTTTACAAGAAGAGAAATGCATAGAAAGAGACCTCTATAGCTGATCCATTGTGGTGTGGTTAAACCGGCTAGAACAAAATCAGTTGGTGGCTCACTATACTTTTTGATATTTATTGACGATTATAGCCGATATACATGGATATATTTTTTGAAGAATAAGAGTGAAGTTTTCGAATGATTTATGAAATTCAAAAACATGGTTGAGAAGCAATTGGGCATGCACATAAGATGCCTACAATCAAATTCAGGGAGAGAATGTATCTCAAGGGAATTTGATCAATATCTTAGTGATCATGGAATCAAAAGGAAATTATCTTGTAGATATACACCACAACAAAATGGTATTGCAGAACACAAGAATCACGTGATTGAGGAAGTTGCTAGAGCCATGTTGAATGAAAAGAGCATGCAAGATATGTTCTGGACAAAATCTTGTCATACACTTGTACATGTCATAAATAGAGCTCCAATAGGAATGGTTCATGATTTGACTCCTTATGAGAGGCTATGGAAGCATTAGCCAAATGTGAGCTATTTACGAGCTTTTAAAAGTATTTGTTATGCACATGTGCCTAGTGAGTTGAAACACAAGTTTGAAGATAAATCTGAAAAGTGCATATTTGTTGGATACTCAAAAGAGAAGAAAGGATATAGATGCTTTAATCCTATTATAAAAGAATATATAGCGAGCAGAGATGTTATATTTGATGAGAATGCATCATGGTATGTACCCAAAGACATGGTTGTGATAGAGAATGATATGGATGATTCTATGCATAATGTTCATGATGAGCCAAGAATAAGTCATAGACATTTTGACCATGAAGATAGCGAAGCTATGGTTCATATGAGTTTCCCACACCGAAAACATCATGGAGTGAAAATGCAAAAGACTATGCAAGAAGAAAGGAGAAAGGGAAAGAGAAGATAAGAGAGTACATGTCTGATTCAGATATTGATGATGAGATAGTTACACCTAGCATGTTGAAAAATAAGAAGGAGAAATATGTTCCTCCACATGCAAGGAAAGAGACACGTTCAAGGTCAGATGAAGAAACACATGTGAGACAATCTACGAGAGTACAACATCCTCTGGATAGACTGGTATTATACAATAAGTCTATGAAGCTTCATTATGCATACATGATAGAGAGAATCAAGCATGAGGAACCAAAGAATTTTCATGATGTGTCACAAGATGAAGATTGGTGCAAAGCAATGGATGATGAGATGAATGCATTGAAGAAGAATGATACATGGGAATTAGTAAAATTTCCACCAAATAAGAAAGCTATTGGATGCAAATGGGTATACAAAGTGAAGTGCAAAAGTGATGGTTCAGTGGAGAGATTTAAAGTGCATCTAGTTGCAAAAGGATATGCACAAGTATATGGATTGGATTATGATGAAATGTTTAGTCTAGTGGTGAAAATGACAACAGTGAGAAGTGTGATTGCATGGGCTACTATGAACAATTGGAAACTGTATCAAATGGATGTTAAGAATGCATTCTTGAATGGAAAATTGCATGAGGAAGTCTATATGAAGCAACCAGAAGTTTATGTGCATCCAAAGTATCCTGAGTATTTATGCAAATTAAAGAAAGTGCTTCATGGATTGAAACAAGTACTAAAAGCATGGTGTCAACGATTCACTAAGAAGTTAGTGGATCTGAAATTTATGCAATCAAAGGCTGATTATTTGCTATTTGTATGGAATCAAGGAAGTGAAACGGTTCTTTTGGTGATCTATGGGGACGATTTGATCATTACTAGCAATAATGAGAAGAGGATTGCTGATTTGAAAAGGCAACTGAAATCTGAACATTAGGGAAAAAAATGAACCCTGCATGGGCCTTTTGGATTAAGGAGTGATTAGTGATGGACCAATGAGAGGAGGGTGGTGGACACAGTTTATAGCCTATAAATCACTAGGCTGAAGGGGGATGAGGGGACAGGATTCCCCTATGTTCAGGTTTTGCTTCTAGACAGAGAAAGGAATCTCGTAACTTACCTGGGCCCAAAAATTCAAAATTTTCAAAAAGTCATAAAACTCATCATAACACCATTTAATGGTCCCCCAACCACTTTTTAGGATCAAAAGTGCTATTTTTGGGTTCTAAATCAAAATACGTGCATGAACTGAAGTGAAAAAAGTGACTTTTTCAAAAATAACTCAAAATGCAACTTTCTCCCTCCAAAACCTCACATTATCATACCTAGGTCCCAAAAAGTCATCTCTTTCCACTACTTTCTCTCCCTAGCACACCATTGCAGCTCCTGCATCTCCATTTCTTTCTCTATGCATCATCTTCTTTGAATTCCTACTGTCACTTCCATAGCCTGATCTCCAATGGAGAAACCTAAATCTCATAGACGTCCAAAAGATGAGGTTATCGCGATAAAATGTCACAATATCAAGGCTCCAGAAGGATTTTGGTTAGGACAGGAGTTCTGCAAAGGTGCATGGGTGTACATGCAACCCTCTGGTGTTGGTCATCACCGTGTGAGAGATCGTGGAAACTTGGATCTTCATTGGAAAGGGAAGTTACTAGGCTTCAAAAAGCTCAAAAATGGTGAAACTATTGCCATTGTACAACATGTGTTCACAATGTCAACCATGAAATTGGAAAACTCAAACAAAATGAGATATCCTATCAACTGTAAGTATTACTCATTGACTTTTGTCCAAATTTCATAATATACCTAGCTAAGTTGTGTAGTTTTTTGTTGTAGACATATTTCCTTCTACCTTGGTGGAAGAACAACCACTTCATAGTCTTACAGGTACTTTCCAAGCATTGCATGCAGATGTTGGGTCGATAGTCTTTCCACAAGCCCGTCCTGCTCAGCTATTACGTGAGAGAGTTTTCTTTTACACACATACATATGTTGTACCCTCTTCATCAAATGATTTTGGCAACTTAGAGATGATTAAGGTAGATTCTCTCTTAAAGCTCGAGTGGCCGCAACCTGATGTATGGACATTAACATCTTTGAAGCATAAGATGGTGATGGACATACACAACTCTTTGAAATTTACAAGAGTTTCAAGATCTATAGGATTACATTGGTGTGTTCATGTTCATTGTTTTGTACATTTATTTCAGATATTCACAATTCTAGAGACTTCAACAATGTTCATGTTAAAAGATATCACGTATGAGCAGGTAGAGGGTTTGCTAGGTGAAAATTGGGGACTTGTAGAAGGATGCACCAAAAGGGATAGATACATTTGTAAAATTGGTGCAACAGGCATAGGATTTCAATACTTGAAACATCGTACTTCATTGTACATTAGATTCTATTATGATCGTTGGATGTGTAAACTTGGTAAATGGATACCATTACAAAGTTCTGAGGGTGTTTTAATTTCATTTGAAATTACGATAAATCTACCCAACAAGGAAATGGAAGTTATTTCAGTAAATCAATATTGGACTCTTGCCAACGTGAGAGAACATCTAGTAATCATGGGATTTGAGGATCTGGATCAATCAAAGTTCAGAATACAAGGGCATAAGGTAAGTAGCATATGGTATTTCTTCTTTTGTTTATACAAATTCTTACAATCAAATATGTTCATTTAAAGTTTTCTATTTGTCTGCAGATTGGTAAGAGGTTGGAGGATAAAATTAAAGTCCTCCTTGAATGGAGTGTGGATGGAACACAACTTTCATTGTCATAGCTCAAGAACTATTTGAGTGCTACAGTGTACACACAACCTATGTTCCATTTATAATCCTACATCTGCAACAATGTATTTAACATGCAAGACATGTAGCATGTAAAATTTTTTGATCTCAATATGATGTACAATTTGCCAAATCTTTGGTTTTTCCAATGGCAATTTATTATAATTTTAAAGTTATGAGAATTTAATTTTTCTATTGTGTTGTCGTGTATCTTATTCTGGTTAATGATTCTGTTCAATCTTTTTATGAGCAAAAGTTTTTTTTCTGAGAGTTCTGTGCATGATTGTTTTATTTGAGGGTATCAGTTTTAGTTTTAAAATGGGTCCCGCTCACTTTAAAATTTTGAAACTACTATAAAAGCAACACTTATTCTCTCATTTCTCACTTTTGCAACCAAGAAGAGCTACAATCACTAGCAGAGTACGCACACAAGCTAGCATCACGCGCAATGGCTGCCGCATCCTCTAGTACCCTGCAACCCAAACGTCCACGTGAACTCTTCAATGAGTTCTTGGAATCAACTGAGTTCAAAGGTCAAAACCACTTGTATGACCTACTGTCTAGAGTCCCTGATCTAAACAAAACAATTCAAGTGAACTTTGATGTGCTCAAGGAAATCAAAGAGTTCATTGAGTACTACATCTTGCGTTTTTCTATAGAAATACCGCCTTATGAGGGTAAATGGATTCCATGTGACCTTCTACTCTGTGAAAAGTCAAGCTTCAAGCTACAAATTCGTGGGGAATCTTTTATGGACATGTGGAGCAATCAAAGGAAGCCAAAAGCCACGAGATTCCATCAAGAAAAGTCACTCAACCACTCCCCAATTCATCTCAACTAAATCCTTCAAGTTAGGAGGCTGATTTGGAAAGGTAGTTCCTAGATTTTAGGGGCACACTTCTCACTATAAAAGGAGCATGTATCCCGACTTCTTTTGGGCCATCTTCTTGGAGTTTTAGCTCATGTAAAGTGAGCACTAAGTTCTGGAGTTGTGATAAGCAAGCCCCTTGCTTGCTTGTTTGTTTTCTTTTAGTAGGCATATCTATGTGTGTGCGCAGGTAGTGTTGCAACTCTCTACCCCTGCATTGTTAGCATCGGTTCTCCCTCATATTGTATCCATTTGATGTAAGTCTTGTCTGATTTGATAGCTATTAGAGTCTATTTTATGATCCTAAATTCTCTAGAGCAGTCTCTGAGTAATATTGGAGAAACATTCATTTTAGTGAAGTTGTGTGATTGATATCTCTCTCTGTGTGTAGGCTCTGTTGGAAATATTTTTCTCTGTGTTGTAAGGGCTGATTGCCCTTCTCTATTTATCCATTTGCTATGATTTTGGTGTCATTGGGTAGCTATTAGAGTGCTCTAAAGTTGACCCAATTGTCAGATTCATTCCCTATATAATCTCGGAGAAAAGCTTGCTGGAGTGAAGTGAGGTCTCTGCTTGACTAGCAGTTGTGAGCATTTAACTAGCTCATGTTGTAGACATTGTTTCTCTTTGTGTAAGCATCCATTTGAAGTAAAATTTGTTTTGTTGGAACGCTTGTGGTGTCTAATACAGGTCTACAAAAGCTCACTGGAGTTCTCTGCATAAGCTCTGAGTAAGAGCACTTTTGGTATGCAGAGGTCAAAGAAGGATACCTGTGGAGGTCATTCGCGCTTCGTCCTTGCTTAGGGTTTTAGATACTTCCCCCATCAGTGGTATCAGAGCATTTAGGGATCTTGGAGGCATCATATACAAGCAAGAAGACCTCTTGGAGATGGTGGTTAAAGATTTGCATCAACAAAAGCTTCTTGGAGGTAGCTCACATCAAAGGGGAGCTATTCTACTCAAAGTTTCAAGAGCACAAGGTGTCCATCTAAGGAAAGCTTTGGATTGAGGTAACCTCAGAGCCTCATTTTCATTTTACACACATTGGAGCACTAGCCAAGGGCTAGGTCAAGTATCAAAGACTAGATATGGGAGACTTCAACACTCAAATTGAAAAGCTAGACAAAGGGAACTATCAACCATGGAGATTTAGGGTCTCCAACTATCTTATGGGCAAGGGCCTTTGAGGGTTGATTAGTGGAAGTGAACCAAGACCAAGGTTGGATGAGAATCCAACCAATGACCAGAGAAGGGCCTTTAGGGAATGGAATGAAAGAGACAAGAGGGTTATCTTTATCCTTTCCCAACACATAAGCAATAGCATGATCAGCCATATCCAAGACTTGGATTCAAGCATGAAGGTATGGGAGACACTTGAAAGGCTTTATTCAACAAGCACCAAAGCAAGGAAGATCCAACTCAAGAATGAGCTCAACAACCTTAGGAAGAGCTCAGGGAGTAGCATAAATGACTACATACTTAAGGTCAAGGAGTTATCAGATGCATTGGGATCCATTGGAAGCCATGTAGACGATGACGATCTTGTGGCTTATACTCTCAATGGTTTGAGAGATGATGAGAAGTGGAAACCCTTTACAAATTCAGTATATGTAAGGGATAATCTTCCCGATTTTGAGCAATTGGTTGCTCTCATGGTCACCAAAGAAATAAACATAGGTGGAAGTTCAACTAAAAGCAAGGATGCACAAGTTTTCTATGCAGGTAATCAAAAGGGCAAAGGAAGACGAGGACAAGGAAGGGGGCAAAGGAAGGTTTGGAGGAAGGCAAGGCCACTCAAGCAATCAAGGACATGACCAAGGCACCTCATCACAAAGATGGAGAGGAAGAACAAGAGGAAGAGGAGGACGACATCAACAAAACAGGAATCAAGATGGCGAAGGATGTTACATATGTGGCAAGTTTGGCCACTATGCTAGAGATTGCTACCAAGGAGGAAACCAAAGGAGCTATAATCAAGGTTCTTCATACAAAGGCCAAGGTAATTATGCTTCTAGAAGTTCCGAAAATGACAATCTCTTGATGATGCACATGAATGGGAATTCAAGCAAAGTAGATAACACTTGGTATATTGATAGTGGATGTAGCAACCATATGAGTTGCAATTCTTCTTGGTTTACTAATCTACATGTTCCCAAAGGTAAAGGACATGTAGAAACAGGTGATGATACAGAGATCTCCCATGTTGGAGATGTAGCTTTGGATGACAAGGAGGAAGGAAGATGTCTCAAGGATGTCTTGCATGTACCTACCATCACAAAGAACTTGGTGTCCGTTGGGCAAATGGTTGAAAGAGGCTATCAAGTAAGGTTCAAAAAAGGTGGATGCTTTGTGGAGAACCCTAAGCAAGGTTACAAGGTCATAGCAAGAGGAAAGAAGCAAGGGAGACTCTTCACTTTGGAGGTAAATTCTCATTCCACTCAACATGTCTACTTCACATATGGAAACAAGAGGATTTCGGAGTTGGACTTGTGGCACAAGAGGATAGGTCACATCAACATACAAAGAATGAAGGGAATGCAATTCAAGAGGCTAGTTGAAGGTCTTCCCAACTTCCAAGGACAAGGTATGAAGCATTTATGTGAATCTTGTCAACTAGGGAAGCAAGCGAGACTTCCATTCAAGAAGAGTGGCTACATAAGCCAACATCCATTGGAGTTGATACATACAGATGTGTGGGGGCCAACCAAAGAGCAATCGATTGGAGGTAGCAAGTACTTTGTCCCTTTTATAGATGATTGCACAAGGATGGTTTGGGTTTATTTCATCAAAAACAAATCAGATGTGTTTAGATGTTTCAAAGCATTCAAGGCAATGGTAGAAAAGAAAACAGGTACATATATCAAGAAGCTAAGGTTTGATGGGGGGGGGAGAATATTTCTCAAATGAGTTTTCTGATTTTTTAATGGATCAAGGCATCAAGAGGCAAGTAACATGCAGGTACACACCCCAACAAAATGGAGTAGCAGAGAGAAAGAATAGATACATTGCCGAGATCGCTAGAGCAATGCTTAATGAGATGAATGTAACTAACATGTTTTGGAGTGATGCAGCAAATACAGCCGTGTATCTTATGAATAGGGCTCCTACCTCAGGGATCCATGGCTTGACACCATATCAAGCCTATTATGGTAAGAAACCTGATCTTTCCCACTTGAAGATATTTGGATGTACTTGTTATGTACATGTGCCAAGTGAATTGAGGCACAAGCTACAACCAAAGGCAGAAAAGTGTGTGTTTCTAGGATATTCAAATGATCATAAATGTTACAGGTGCTTCAACCCAAACAAAAAGGACTTGAGGATATCAAGGGATGTAGCATTTGATGAGCTACTCCCTTGGTATAAGAAGTATGATTGTATGCAGTACTATGAAGAAGAAAAGCATGGACATGATGAAGAACAAATTGACCTAGAGCTAAGCGGCCCAAGGTGTTCCATCAATGAAGATAGTTCAAGCATGAACTCACCATGGAGGGGGAGATCTTCATCAAGCTATGAAGCACAATCAATCAACAAAGGAAAAGCAACATTGATGGAGTTGGATGAAGAAGGTAATGAAGTTGAATATGATGAAGGACACATGATGGAGAAAGAAGCCACGTCAAAGAAAGAGATCAAGTTCCCAAGGCAAAGGAGGTTTATTCCTCCAAAAGGTGAAGAAAGGAAGTCTTCTAGAGTTAAGTATCCAACTCAAAGGTTTACTTATGATTCATACATGGCAACACATTATGCATATATGAACAAAGTAGTAGAAGATCATGAGCCCGATTGCTATGAAGATGCAAGCAGGTACACCGAATGGAAAGAGGCAATGCAAGAAGAGATCGACGCACTTGAGGAAAATAAAAAATGGACTCTAGTGCCCAAGAAGGAGAACATGAAGGTAATAGGTAATAAGTGGGTGTATAAAGTAAAGAGGAATTCAGATGGATCTATTTCTAGGTTCAAAGCAAGATTGGTGGCCAGGGGTTTTGCACAAACCTATGGAGTGGACTTTGAAGAGACATTCAGCCCCGTGGCAAAGATGAGCACCATTAGGACACTCATTGCAATGGCTGCTAGCAAAGGATGGAAGCTTTTCCAATTGGATATCAAGAATGCCTTTCTCAATGGAGACTTGGAAGAAGAGGTATACATGGAGCAACCACTAGGTTTTGTTCATAAAGAATTTCCACATCATGTTTGTAGGTTGAAGAAGGCACTTTATGGCCTAAAGCAAGCTCCAAGGGCTTGGAACCAAAGATTGGTGGACTATTTGATCAAATGTGGTTACAATCAATGCAAGGTGGATCCATCTCTCTTCATCAAACAAAGAGGAGAACTTGTAGTCTACATGTGTGTGTATGTAGATGATCTTATCATTACAGGTAATGATACAAAAGGCATTGAGGAGATCAAGGCAAAGCTTGGAAAGGAGTTTAGGATATGTGATCTTGGAGATCTTAGGTATTTTCTTGGCATTGAAGTTGTATACAAAGAAGAAGGTATTATGCTCATACAAAGGAAGTATATTCTAGACCTACTTGAGAGGTTTGGGATGCTACATTGCAAGCCTATTTCAAATCCCATGGAAGTTAATGTAAAGCTAAGCTCCATTGATGGAGAGCCATTAGAGGATGTAACTTTTTATCGCTCTATTGTAGGCTCTTTCAATTATGCCACAATAACTAGGCCTGACATAGCACATGGAGTTGGAGTGTTATCACAATTTATGCATAGTCCAAGGACTACACACTTGCAAGCTGCAAGAAGAATGTTACGATATCTCAAGGCCACTATAAATGAAGGATTATTCTATTCATTTGATGATGATATGCAGGTCAAAGCTTATTCTGATGCGGATTGGGCCAGTTCCAAGGAGGATAGAAGAAGTACAAGTGGTTACCTAGTCATGCTAGGTAGCAAGATCATCTCATGGATTTCAAAGAAGCAACCCACGGTGGCATTATCTTCCACCAAGGCTAAGTATAGAGCTTTGGCTCAAGTCACATGTGAGCTAATGTGGATTAAGAGTTATTTATGGAGATTAGTTTTCAGGTTCACACATATCCAATTTTTTGTGACAATATGAGTAGCATTCATCTAGCATCGAATCTTGTCTATCATGCTAGAACCAAGCATATTGAAGTGCACTATCACTTCATAAGGGAAAAGGTGATATCCAAGGAAGTTTCAGTACATCATATTGGTACAAAGGACCAAGTTGCTGACATGTTTACAAAGGCTTTGGATGGAATGAAGATTTCAAAATTCAAGCAAAGCATCAACATGAAGGAGCTTGGATGAGGATGAAGAATTGAAGCTTGAGGGGGAGTGTGAAAAGTCAAGCTTCAAGCTACAAATTCGTGGCTAATCTTTTATGGAAATGTGGAGCAATCAAAGGAAGCCAAATGCCACGAGATTCCATCAAGAAAAGTCACTCAACCACTCCCCAATTCATCTCAATTAAATCCTTCAAGTTAGGAGGCTGATTTGGAAAGGTAGTTCCTAGATTTTAGGGGCACACTTCTCACTATAAAAGGAGCATGTATCCCGACTTCTTTTGGGCCATCTTCTTGGAGTTTTAGCTCATGTAAAGTGAGCACTAAGTGCTGTAGTTGTGATAAGCAAGCCCCTTGCTTAAGCTAGCCCCTTGCTTAAGCTAGCCCCTTGCTTGCTTGTTTGTTTTCTTTTAGTAGGCATATCTATGTGTGTGCGCAGGTAGTGTTGCAACTCTCTACCCCTGCATTGTTAGCATTGGTTCTCCCTCATATTGTATCCATTTGATGTAATTCTTGTCTCATTGGATAGCTATTAGAGTCTATTTTATGCTCACAAATTTTCTGGAGCAGTCTTTGAGTAATCTTGGAGCAAAATTCATTTTAGTGAAGTTGTGTGATTGATATCTCTCTCTGTGTGTAGGCTCTGTTGGAAATATTTTGCTCTCTGTTGTAAGGGCTGGTTCTCCTTCTCTATTTATCGATTTGCTATGATTTTGGTGTCATTGGGTAGCTATTAGAGTGCTCTAAAGTTGACGTAATTGTCAGATTCATTCTCTGTATAATCTCTGAGAAAAGCTTGCTGGAGTGAAGTGAGGTCTCTGCTTGACTAGCAGTTGTGAGCATTTAACTAGCTCATGTTGTAGACATTGTTTCTCTTTGTGTAAGCATCCATTTTAAGTAAAATTTGTTTTTTGGGAAAGCTCTTGGTGTCTACTACAGGTCTACAAAAGCTGACTGGAGTTTTCTGCATAAGCTCTGAGTAAGAGCACTTTTGGTGTGCAGAGGTCAAAGAAGGATACCTGTGGAGGTCATTCGTGCTTCGTTGTTGCTTAGGGGTTGAGATACTTTCCCCATCATACTCTACATACACAGAGGCGATGAAGCCTTCATGAAGCGCCTTAAGCGCTTCATGGCAATTGCAAAAACTGTTGGGCACTTACTAGATGACTCTGTGCCATTAGTAAAAAAACTTAACAAAAAGAAGAGGATGGATACAAAGTACCTATCCTACATTGCAACAACATATTTTATTATTAATGAGGAGCCGGAACCTACACCTGTTGAGCTCCCCAACCTTGTCACTGGGGGTTTTGTTAAGGAGAAGAATGAGCCTCAACCAGAGGCCATAAATTTTGCCAAAGAAAGCATTACAATCCACCAAGAATTTCCTGGTGGTGTTGAGGATAAACTACATGCGCAATCAAGCATGGAGGAGGCCCCCCTTCAAATCTCAACCCCTCTAAGCCCACATTACCAGAGGTGGAACTTGAATATCTCTCCAGCATCGTTGTGGATGAGAGGAATTTATTTTACTCCATGACATGAGAAGGCATTCGGTCTACGTCTAGATGAATGCTTGAGTATTTTCTCCACAATGTCAGATGTTCCACTTGACAACACATCTGACATACTTGAAAAGAAGTCCATCCCACTTGGGGATTCTGTGGCAGACACCATAGCAATGGTGTGTGCTGATATTTTAGATGATGACAACAATTCTACTACGGAGGAGGAGTTCAGTGCAGCACGGGAGAGGATACTGAAGCAAAAAATTCCTACATCCCCTGTAGTAGAGTAGAGTGGCATGGCCCACTCTAGCATTGATCTTGATGCCCCTGGAAGAGGGGAGGAAGAAGACAAGCTTCATGATGTAAGTGGTAATTGAATTAAATAAATCAATAATTTTAAGTTAACATTGTAAGAGCTTGAATTCTCATTTGTTCTTAACAGGAAGCAATTGAGCTCGACAAGTTCGCAGCAAGGTCTGGTGGGGATCGAGCTTCTCGTGGGAGTGGTGCATCCTTGGCAAACTACATCGGAAAGTTGCCAAAGGATGATTTTGTTATCATACACAAAGACTACAGTCCCGATGGGCACTTCATCACTTGGTGCTTGAAGGCCCTTAGCAAGATTTTGTATTTATGTACAATTACCCAAGGCACTAATTGTGTCATTTTGGTTAGGAAATCCTTAGTTGTAACTACATTAGGACTTAATTTTAGAGGAAAAGTATTAGGGCAAATAGGTATCGCCATGGGTCTTGGAATGCAAGACCCCCATGTAATATCAAGATCTATATTGACTTACCAGCTGCCTCAATCTCTACAAAGGAGAAAGAAAGTTGTAGAGAAATTGAAGGCAGCTGAGAAATGATGTAATGTCTTGATAATACAAACTTTCTTTTCATCATTTGTCTAGTTCTGTATATGAATGTGCTAAAAATTTGAACTTATCTTCTCTCCACAAATTGTATCTAATTGGGGGTCTTTGTATTGTCCTTTGGTCCTTTGTATGATTATATGCATAAAAAAGGCCACAAAAGCCCCAGCCACAGAAACGCGGGAAACAGCCCTGCAAAATTTTTGTAGGGCTGTTTCTCGCGTTTCTATGGCTGGAGCTTTTTTGGCCTTATCTAGTGTTTTTAGGTGCTACAATACATAGGAAAGTATGTAATTTCAGATTTTCACTTTGTTTTGGTAGAATCAGGACCAAAAGTTTCCAGTAGGGTATAAACTCAGCCTTAACTAGCTAAAGATCTCATTGCCTGTAGGGTATAACCTCTGAATAACTAGACCATTGCATCTCTACCATATGTCTTATGCTTACAAAAGACCAAATATTGCAAAAAAAACCCCAGCCACAGAAACGCGGGATTCAGCCTTGCAAAAATTTTGTAGGGCAGAATCCCGCGTTTCTATGGCTAGGGGTTTTTTGGTATGAAAAAAACATGTTGCACACCAATAGGTAGAAAAGGAACATATCATAACTGACTGAAAGAGAGAGAGAGAGAGTGAGAGAGAAAAAAAAGACAAAGAATATAAGTCAAAACAAAATTTTCTATTATCCATTGTATTACATCACAAAGTAGCCTATCATAGGGTATAATATACACATCATGGGTTATTTCCTCTAATTCTTCTTGCTAGCTAAATGTCCTTTGGTTGTATGGTTACTCTCTTGGCATGGATAGCATAGAGGTTAGAGTCCTCAAGCATGGAGATGAGGTAGGCCTCAGCTGCCTCTTGAAGTGCTTCAAGTGCTATCCCTTGTATTCTTAGACCTGCTTGGTAGCTTTGTAGTTCCTCTTTCACTACCCTTGCAAAAGCTCTTCGTGGTATGAGTAGTTCAACGGACTTTTGGTAGTGTCGTATCTCTGCAAAAGCCCTGCAGTGCTTCCTTTGTCTTTGTGGAGCTCTTGTGTTGGGAGGTATGTTTGGCTAGCGTTGAGGTCGACGTCGTGGTTGATAGTTTTTTTTTCTCCGATGTACACGATGTGAGGGCCCAACTTCATCTTGCACATTTTGTTGTTGATGTGGTTGTTGACTTTGCTCTCTTTCCTCCTCTGTTGGTATTTGCCCTTGTCCTTGTGGAAGTGTCTTACCTCCATGTGTCACCCTATGGCTCGTTGGAATTTGCGTATCATTCCATGGTAGTTGATTGCTGCTTTCCTCGTTCGGGGATGACTCTTCTTCGCTCTCTGGTACACTCCTTCTGATCAACTATTTGGGTCTTGATTTGATGGGTGTCCTTGTTGGTGGCTCATCATCTGAAATGGCCTCTGATCGTCCTGGAGTGTAATACTCTTGTCTATTGGACACTTCATTTTCTCGCACTGAATTGCTCCCAGGTGGTGTGCCATCGTGTGACACAGGCACAGATGTGCTCTGGGAACCACTTCGAGGCCTTTGGGGGGGGTTGCAACCATGGTGGGCATTGTGTCCCGAGATGAGGGCTAGGAAAGAAGACGTGATCTTTCCTAGCAGTTTGCTTGGTGCGTGCCATTCTCTTGAGTTGCAAAAAGTGTGAAATGAAGTGAGTTCTCTCTATTTATAGAGTTTTCTAAAAAACTGTTTGTTCACAATAGAATGGACAAAACCTGTTTAAAAACATACAGAATATTATATATTAAATAATAACACATTGAAACCAAGATTACAATAATCATAGGTATTACCACATAATGGGAAATAACGAATTCACCTTACTTCCAAGCTGAGCCTTCTCGTTGTCTCCTTGCACGCCACTGAGCATGATGAAGAGGACCTAACGATGACTTCCATTTCTCACTGGCAATGTTGTGTTGCATCGTTCTTGCAAGTTTTGCCAATTTTGAATCCCTAAGTCGTTCCACAAAAAACTTTCTCGAGAATGTAGTGCGGTAAAACCAATTAAACATCTCCTCCATGTAGTTTGATTGCATTGGGCCACTACCATGTTGGGTGTTTTTGAAGTAGACACCCCTCGCTTTGTAGTGTGACTTTTCCATTCCTTGGGTACTGAAAATCTCTAATGACCCATATCGATGCATGAAAAAAGCTCCAGGTGCAAACAAAATATGCTAAAAATTGTTAAGTACATTGGAAAAAGGTAAGTGCAATGAACACTTGTAGAAGAAGATTACACTTACAATGTAGTGTGTTATATTGCTCTCTCCCCAACATTGAATGAAACACTTGGTGAACTCCACTAATGTTTCTTGAAACATTTGACATTGAATAGCACTAGACCTGGTCAGACCCATTAAGCCTACCAACTTATCAAAGCTCGACCAAACTTTCTTTCTCTTATTACAAAAATCAACTTGAGAGTCATTGTCTGTTGTGATCATGCATAGGTCTTTCCACAGCTCATAATCTTCATTATTTTGAGTGCTAGTACCTCTTCTAGAAAAATGTCTTGCTTTATTCCCTGTCATTAACACTTGTTGCAAGCTATCTTGAGATTCTCCAACTTTCTTAACAACTAGGGTTACATTTCCACCATGACAACTAATTGAATTAAGAAGTTCCTCCAATTTCTTTATAGCTTGAATAGATTTATCAACTAGCTTCATCGCAAATGCGTATTCTATATGGAGCTTCAATAGTCTATCAAAAATTCTCATGAAGGCATGCAAGGTGCAAAAGTGGACATTGACTAAAGGGAATGGAATAATGGGATTCCAATCCTTATCTGACATGTCACGATTCCCATTCAGCAGATGGAGTTGCATCTGTGTCATCAACTAAATCATCTATGTTGTTTTGTTTTCTCTTTGTTCGTTTATAACCTTGTGTGCAATATGGACAAGGATAGAGAGTAGATGCACCTTGTTTGCACCCTAACATGCATTTGATAGTCTTTAAGTCTCCACCTAAGTGCCACTCTACTTCAAAATCACCAAGGCTTTCTACATTGATTTTGGCACCATGAATTTGAGAAGTTATCATCTCTATGATCCATGTGAAAATCCATGTAAGAACATCATTGGATTCTTTAGGTACTTCAATAGCACCTAACCACCATATATCTTTCTCGGATTGGACACTATATGTAAAGTGATGGGTAGATTCTTCACTATCATCAATAATAGCATGGGCCATAGCTTCGTTCATGAGTGTCACACTAAGTCTCTCCATACGGCGTCCCTTTATGATTTGACATTCATCTAGCTTCAATACAAACTTGAGTTTGGAACCACAATCTACATCAAATAACAAACATTATATTATTAAAAATACTATGAATGTCATTATCAAAACAATGGATATTCCTTGAAGTGTGGATTTGTAAAATTTAACCATTTCCTTTTGAAGCCTCTCCAAATTGACAAATATGTTGTTGTACTTTGTGTAGATGAATCCCTTTCTAGATGTGTTTTTCAACTCTTTCTTTGATGTGGATGAATGATAAATGGATGCAGGTATAACATCTTCTATATGCAGGTAATTGCCAAGAGTATTGGCTACATCCTCATTGGTCATCTTCTTCTTCAGAGATACCTTGTAAGGGCATGGAAAAATGCTCTGGAAAATACCTTTGTTTTGTAGAGCCTGCTTCAAAAGATTGTACAATGCAGTGTACGCTCTAGTACTAACACCTGCTTCATCACATACCATCTGTACCTCACTAGGACTAATAAAATCTTCTAAGTTGCCTGCAAAATCTTTAATCACTTGGGTTTTGATGTGATTTCCTATTGGTGAATCCAAAATCATAAGCACATGTTTGTTGTTAAGACAAGAATTGAGAAACTTCAATTGATCCTCCATTGTTGAGGAAGCACTCTCATCTTCAACAAATGACCTGCACAATAAGAATCTCAATCTAAAAGTCTTTTAACATAAATAAACAAAGGAAATACATACCTAAGTGCGTAAACACGTCGCTTCCGTGCTCCACCACCAGTTGATAGAGCTTGAAAGGATGATAATGGTCGTTTCCTAAATCTCATACCAAGTGGAGTCTCTTTTAGTTGTGTAAGATTGGCTTTAACTTGTAATTGTGCTCTCCTTTTCTTCCACATCTTGTTAGAGTCTATTATTGTGCTCATCCAAAGATTTGATAGCACTTTCTAAAGTGTGTATACCACTCTCTAAACTGTGTATCTTGAAATGGTTGTGATGACATTGTTGCATCCAATAATTTGCTATAGATGTGGAATGGTTAGACAATCGCTTCCAATAGCCTAGCAGTCCATCTTCACCGCAACCAAGGAATTGTAGAAATGTGGAGATAGTATGGAATCTAAGATGAACATTAGCCATTGGATCGAAGGGATACAAAGCACCATGGACCCAAAGATCAATATTCTTCTCTCCAGCTGCACGTCGTGCATTTTGAGAATCTATGTCATTGCTACCTCTAGTTGTTGGTGCAAATTCTGTAGGAACACGAACATGTACACTCTTTGAGTGAGGAGCACGCACTGGTGCTGGTGTCATGTTCGTAATACATGTGAGCACCATGATGTTCCAAAACTCTAGCACTGAATGGGAAGAAGCACAGAGATGGCTGGAATGGCTAGTACAGTAGCTGTGTGCAAGAAAAAAAGTGTGTTTTGGTATGTGGATAGGGCAAAATGACTTTTTTTAGTATGTTAGAGGGAAAATGGGTTTTTTTTTCAAAAATTCATGTTTTGGGGCAACCAAAGTTACGAGTTTGATGATGTGGCACTTAACTAAAAGTATGTTTTTTAAGTATTTTTTATAAAAATAAGACTAAAAAAATTAAGTTCTGACATATACATAAAAGTATGGGCCATTTTGAATAAAGAATAGCTGAAAAAGAGACTTTTTCAGAAAACTCATTTTTTTATTCATAAAGATGGACGGATTTGATGAGGTGGAAAGTGGTTTTTCTCTCTCTCTATGTGCAAAAGAGAGAGAAGGTCCTAGCTCAGCCTAAAAAAAAGCCTACTTCAGCCTACCAAAAAGTGCTCTATTAAATGCACTTTGTCCCCTTAACAAAGTACAAGATTAAGCTTAATCCCTAAAAATTAGGAATCCTTACAAGGCCCATGCAGGGTTCACTTTTTTTCCTAATGATTTTTTATGTCAAATTTGGGAGACCTGAAATATTTTTTGGAATTGAAGTAATTTCAATGCAAGAGGAAATTTGGATGATACAAGGAAATTATATGCTGAAAATTCTTGAGAGATTTGGTATGAGTGCTTACAAACCTGTTGATACGCCACTTGATGCTAATGCTAAGCTTATGGATGATGGGAAATACTTGCATGATGCAAATGATTATAGGAGGATGGTTGGAAGTTTCATTTATGTAACAAAGACAAAACCAGATTTGAGTTTTGCAGTGGGTTTCGTGAGTCAGTTTATGCTTAAACCATGTAAGGTGCACTTGGATGTAATAAGACTCATATTGCGATATGTGAAAGGAACATGCAACTTTGGTTTTCTTTATGAGAGAAAAGTTCAGCCATGTATATATGCATACATAGATGCAGATTGAGTAGACAATATCATGGATCAAAGGTCAATGAGTGGATTTTCATTCTCACTTGGAAGTGCGACCATTTCATGGAGTAGCAAGAAGCAAGCAATTGTGGCTGTCAAGTAACGAAGATGAATATAGAGGCATTACACTAGCCATTTGTGAAGTGACATGGATTAAGTACCTACTTGAGGACATGGCTCTCTACAATCGATGGAAAGGTGGTCATCTATTGTGACAATCTGAGCAGCATCATATTATCAAACAATCGAGCTTATCATGCGAGATCAAAGCACATCGAAGTTCATTATCACTTTGTCCGTGAGAAGGTCATCAAAGGAGAAGTGGGAGTTGGTTTACATCAACACTAGAGAACAAGTGGCGGATATCTTCACCAAAGTTCTTCCCAAAGACAAGCTCATCTACTTCAGAGAAGCTTTAGGAGTTGGAAAGCTTTAGTTTGTATTTAGATTTCATTTAATGTTATTTCATCTTATATGGACATATATATTTCTTTCATTTTGTATTCAAGCTCATTCTAAGCTTTAGGGGGAGATTTGATGACATGGCATAAAATGCGTAAAACATATATAATCGAAAAAACTATTCACCGCCATAGCACACGCGGTCTTATCTAAGAAATGGGGGCTCTATGTCGAGTGTGTCCTCTCTTTCATCTGAGTATTTCTTAGCGCCATAGCTACGTTGGATTAACAATTGGATCACAAGAAAAGGATATTCCACATGTTCAACAACTTTTGACCAAATCAACTCATATTGTGATGGAGTTAAGTATGCATGGGACCTCATACCCACTAGAGAGTAGCGTTCAAAAACGCGACTGTTTACCAGTTCCAAGAGAAAAAAATAAGCTCCTAATACTATAATATGAGGAAGCAAAAAGCTGCATAAGAAATTGAATATCATAGACGGAAACCCCATATGAGAGGGACTTGTAATTTTATATTGAAAGCATGTGGATGATGTTGGAAAAGCTGATTCCTTCTCATATTTCCATTCAGGAAGCATCTTCCAAGAAATGAAAAGTTTGTTCTATTCGAGAATCTCGAGCCTCTAAACGCTCAAGGCATAGGTAGGAGAGAGAGAGAGAGAGAGAGAGAGAGAGAGAGAGAGAGAATCCACGGGGAGTCAAGACTCTGTCTCTGATTTAAAATTCTATGTCTGCTGACTCTTTGATTCGGAAGAACAGACATGCATGCATGCTTGATATTCGATAACAAGAGCGTTTCATCGGATTAAATATGCATAGAAAGGCCGATTATGTACTAAGAGCAGTAGCAAAAGAATTGAAATAGATTATGGGATGCTACAATGCGTGCCAAAGACAATACAAGATAATTAGAACTTTTGGCGTAAATGCTGGCATACATGGTACTACAGCATGCATAATTATACAGATTTCTGTCGAACTGGAGCAGATTCCGTATTGAAGAAGAAGCACTGTGTATACGGAATCTGCCCACATGGTACTACTATCTACAATGTGGGCAGATTCCGTATACACAGTGCTTCTTCTTCAATCACGCAAAGCGTGAAGATAGTAGTTGAATTGTTCTATTTTAATGTGTATTATAATGTGGGAGTTGTGAGATGAATCTTTCGATTATACTAGCCATTGTTTCACAGCATTGTCGACGGCAAGCACGATCCATTCCTTCGCCATTAAACTAGCCATTCTGTAGATGTCACGTGGTTTTGTGCAAAGAGGGCATGAAAAAAAAGTATGAGGGATGAAGAAGGCATTGTATGGATTGAAGAAAGTAGTACATGACTAGTATGAAAAGATACATGCATACTCTCTAGCACATGGATTTGAGAACAATCCAATAGACATCACCTTAAATGTTAATCATGTAGATGATTTACTTCCTCATCTTTGTTATACATGTTGATGATATGCATTGTTATATACTGATGGTATGTTGCTCATTGGTCCTAATAAGAAGCATATTTCTCATTGAATGTTGCTCATTGGTCCTAATAAGAAGCATATTTCTCATTGAAGGCCAATTTTCATCTTGGTCTTGAGATATCCAATTTGGGGCTCTTGCATAGGGGGGAATACCATTGTGTCAAAAAAAAAAGTACATTGACATGTTATTGAAATGTTTTTCTCTTAAAGATTACAAACCTATTGTCGATCCCATGGAGATGGGTTTATATTTGGGTCTTCATGATGTTGGAGATGCATTTGATATTGTTCTCTATCAGCAAGCTATGAATACTTGATTTACTTATGTGTAGCCCCACTTGATATTTAGTTTGTCGTCTCTTAGATGAGAAGGTTTATGCATAGCCCAGGTGTCAACCATTGGAAAATAAATAAGTGCATTTTTGCTACTTGAGTGCTATCCGATTACTTGAGTTGTTTTATCCCAAGGGGGGTATCCTTACCACCAAATCTATATTTTTTTTTGACTCAAATGGGCTGGCTATTGAGATATCAAGCTCAGCATGTGATGATTGAGGATCACACATACCACTTTTCATCTCTTTGACATGTAAAGGTTATGTCAATATATATCAAGGACACTTTTAGTGAGTTGTGGAGTGATGGCACATTTTCTTTCTTGTCAATTCACTCATTTGCAAAAATTAGGGTCTTCTTCATGTATTGTTCTTTATATATTATAATGGTTGTATTGTTGTATTAGATCATTTCATATAAATTCTATTATGTAATAGAAGAATAAGAAGAAGAAACATTCTTCCTTGCGCAATTTGTATGTGTTCCTCTCTTTGTATGTGAGAGTGTGCAAGAGCTCTCTTCGTTATCTCCTTTCTCTTGACATGATATCAAAGGTAGTGTGGCTATCGGGAGCTCGTGGAGAAGGTTGACAATGAAGAGTACGTGAGAAGGCATGGAGAATGTATGCTTCACAAACAATCTTAGATTTCTAGAAAATTGGTATGAAGGTAGAAGGCATCAAAATATTTTTTAGTGTTAACCCTTTAGGGTAACTCATTTTGCTCATATTTGAGTTTCATAGCCATCTCCACCTTTGCTTTGAGTTTGCAAGGTGGGGTCCATGGAAAAACCAGGTCAATTTGCAAAATTATAACTTGGTTTTAGTTCAACATCTCTCAAATATTCTAGATCCAAAATTTCAAGTCAGGTTGCTACTTCATCTCGAGCATCGTCAACACCCCTCCGATCACAATCTCAGAAATTGCATGAAAACTGGTGAGCATACTCAAGTCAAAATTTTGATCTCATTTTGTTTTGATCTTCAAATGCAACATTGCAGCAACTATGCATGCAATTTCATCGTTTTGTATCAAACATATATATAGGTTTTGGTACTTCACCACTACAAGCAGCTCAAAGTCTCATATAGGTTGAGCAAAGTTGGATAGGGTGGTTCTATTCAGCTTTTTGAGATATAATCATCTTTGTGCATCATGGTATTTAGGAAATGACCATGGATGAAAGCAATGATGTATTTTATATGTTGGTTGTTGAGGACAAGTTGGATGGTAATAATTACGTGTCATGGGCATATATGATGCATCATGCATTAATAGCAAAAGCGATGTGGAGTGTTGTACAAGGGATTGAAAAATGCCCTATTACACGTCTGAATACACTTATTGAAGGTGATGCAGATGGCATTGAAGATGAAGACCTTCATATTCTTGTTCGTGCTTTGATTCCTATTGCGTCTATTATAGAGGAACTTCTTTGAAATGGAAAAGATGCTTAGACACATGCATTGTTAGTGTTATCTATCAAATGTGCCATTATCCATCACACTCACTCTTGTAAGATAGTAAAGGGTGCTTGGGATGTTGAGATATCAAGCTCAACATGTGATGATCCAGGATGACACGTACCAGTTTTTCGTTTCTCTGACATGTATGGTGGTCACGCCGGTATATGTCAGGGATACTTCATTGAGCTTTATTAGATTTATCTATCAAGAGTGATGGCACATTTGTTTCTTGCCAACTCACTCATTCGCGGACATTAGGTTTTTCCTTATGTACTGATCTTTATATATTGCACTTGTTGTATTCTTGTTTTTAGGTTATTCTTATACATTCCTTTTATGTAATAGAAGAAGAAGAAGAAGAAGATCATTCTTCCTTGCATCAATCTGTGTGTGTGCTTCTCCTTGAGAGTGAGAGTGTGTATGTGAGCTCTCTTCCTTATCTCCTTCCTCGTGACATGGTATCAGAGCCAGCGTGGCTGTAGAGCACTTGTGGAGAAGGCGACGGTGAAGAGAATGCAGCAAGGTGTGGAGAAAACGCGATTCACAAATGACCTCCGTTTGCTACGAAAATCGACGCTCTGTTTCGAGCCCACAAGGTGGCGTGCACAGGAAAACGAGGTCAGTTTCAGAAACTATAATTTGCATCGTGTTTGGCAACACTCATATATTCTAGATCCAAAATTTTAAGAGATTCTATGTACTATTGATACACGAAAACTATGTTTTTTTTTAGATCAAACTGTCACGTCATAGTGCGACAGTGTTCAAGCAGAAGTGTTGTTTGTAGTGGTTTGCAGTGTTGTGTATTGCTATAGAAATGGCAAACACAGATGGAATGAGTCAGCTTATGAGCGATAATCTATACAAGAACAACTTCCATGCTTGGAGATTTAGAATGACGAATTTCCTGATGGGAAAAGGCTACTGGAAGTACATCGAAGGAGAGAACCAAAATGCTCTGCAGTTACCAGAGGGGAATCGGATTGCAGAACAGATAAGAGCATATGAGGAATGGAATCAAGGAGCACGAAAGGTAATGTATTGGCTATCTATTAGCATACAAGATAGCATGATTGGCACATACAGGATGCCAAGACTCCGAAAGAGGCTTGGAATAGTTTGGTCACATTGTATGAGACCAATACAAAGGAACGGAAATTGCAACTCAAGAACAAGCTGCATACCTTGGAGAAAAAGAGCATGTCAGTAAGTGACTATACCCTGAAAATCAAAAGCATATGTGAGTCACTTGCATCTATTGGAGTGAATATAGATGATGATGATAAGGTGGAAGTATGCCTTCGTGGTTTAGGAGCTGCATATAAGTAGTTCAGAACTTCTACACAGACTAGGGAAAATATTCCAAATTTTGCAGATCTGGTATCCATGCTGATTATTGAAGAAAAGAATCTTGGTGAGGATTCAAACTCCCAAGGAAAGCCTAGTTCTGAGTAGGTATTCTACTTTGGCAGAGGAAGAGGCAGAGGTAGAGGTTTTGAAAGTGGAAGAGGAAATAGTAACCAAGACCAAAGTCAACAATAGAATCATACAGGAGGAAGAGGACAGTTTTGAGGTAGGGGGAGCCAAAGAGTTCGCAAAAATTTCCAAAGCACTGATTCAGGTAATGATAGTAAAGGATGTTGGAATTGTGGTAAACTTGGACACTTTGAACGTGATTGCAAGTTGAAGAATCAAAATAACAGAAGGGAGCAAAACAACTATGCATCAACAAGTGTAGATGATTCTGAGAAGTTGTTTATGGTTCAACATCACATGATGAATATGATGTCTAATGGTGTTTCAAAATCGAATGATAATGTCCAGTATGTTGATTCAAGTGCTTCAAATCACATGACCAGTCATGCGGAATGGTTTAGTACTTTGCAGAAATTGCCAGTTCCTAGATATGTTGAAACAGGTGATGACACATCACATCCTATTGAGCATACAGGAAACATAGCACTATCTATGGAGGATGGAAAGGTAAAACATCTTGCTGATGTGTTGCATGTTCCAAATATAACAAAGAATCTGGTTTTTGTTGGACAAATGGTTGACCAAGGATTACAAGTCGGGTTCAATGCTGATGGATTATATGTAGAGGAGTACAAGTAGGATGGACGATTGGTTGCCAAAGGAAACAAAGTGGGTAGGATGTTCACCTTAAATGTGAAGATTCTTGAAATGAATGCAACCATGTTAGCAAAAGGTGTAGGAGTCATTGCTGATATAGAGATCTGGCACAAAGGAATTGGACAAGCAAATTTGCAAAGGTTGAAACTGATGCAGTCAAAGGAGATTTTCCATGGACTAGCAAATATCAAAGTTGCAAAAATGCAAAAGGTATGTGTAGCATGTCAATTTGGTAAAAAGTTAAGAGTATCATTTCCACATGACAAGCATATTAGTGAGAATGTATTTATGTTACTTTTATTGATGACCATACACGCAAAGTATGGGTATATTTCATGAAAGAGAAGAGCGAGGTGTTCACTCACTTCCAGAATTTTAAATTTATGGTGGAAAAGCAGACAAGGAAGTACATTCAAACATCAAGATCTGATGGAGGAGGTGCATACATGTCAAATGAGTTCAACAATTTTCCAAAAAATCATGGAATTCGGTGTCAATTTTCATGTTGGTACACACCACAATAGAATGGTGTTGCTGAACACAAAAATAGACATATTACAGAAATAGAAAGAGCCTTGATGGCTGAGCAGAACGGTAAAACCATTAGCATTGGTTCTTATGGGTCTTCAAGCATTTTCACATAAAGACTTCTCATGCTTAGCCAAGTGCGAAGGCTTGGCACTTGCACCAACAGTATAGCCTTTGTCAAAAGGTTTGCTACATTATCTTGTGTGGGAACATATGCCAAACTAATCTCTCTAGCAGAGAACCTCTCTCTAACATAATGATAGTGCACCTCAATGTGCTTAGTGTGAGCATTTAAGAGAGGGTTCTTTGCAACTTTCAATGCACTCTAACTTGCAATGAAGATGATAGTGGCAAAGACTAACCAACACCCAAATCAACCAAAAGGCATCGGATCCACACACATTCAATAGCCATTGTGAAAGTTACCCTACACTTTGCCTCACAACTAGAAGTGGCCACAATAGGCTGCTTCTTGCTCAACCAAGATATGCATGAGCTACCAAGCATGAAGAGAAATCCATTGGTGGACACATGAGTGTCATAGCAACCAACCCAATCCAAGTTAGAAAAAGCATGTAAATATGGCGGTAATGATCCCCCCTTGGGATAAAACAATCCAAGTAGTCGCGTACCACTTAACTAGCAAAAGATGCTCTTACCCTCTTGCCAATGCTTGACACCTCAGAAATGCATAAACCTGCTCAATTGAGAGTCAACAAATAGAATATCAAGCCACATAACACATAAGTAAATAAAGCATCCAACAACTAGCTGATAGAGGAAAACATCAAAATGCATGTCCATTACCATGAAGACTCAACTGTAAACTTGCTTCCATAGGAGTGGCAATAGGTTTGCAATCTTCAAGGAAAAAATGTTGCAATAATGTGTCAACATATTTTGTTTGACATAAAATTGTTCCCCCAATTACTTGCATAAATTGCATGTCCAAATAATGATGGAAATGCCCCAAATCTAGAATCTCAAAAGAGGCATTCAAATCTGCCTTAAATTTAGCAATATGCTTCTCATTAGGTCCAATAAGCAACATACACAACAATGCTTAGAAGTACATCATTTCCATGCTTAACATATAAGGTGCGCCTAGTTGGTCTATTCTCAAAACCATGTGCAATGAAATAGGAATATATCTTTTCATACCAAGCATGTGTGCCAAGTTCAAACCATATAATGCCTTTTTCAACCGCAATGAAATAGGAATGTATCTTTTCACACCAAGCATGTGTGCTAGGTTCAAACCGTATAATGCCTTTTTCAAATTTCACACTTTCTTTTCATGCTCCTGTAGCTCAAAACCATGGGGTTGAAATACATATACTTCTCCATGTAATTCACCATTAAGATATATAGTTTTAATATTCAATTGATGTACATTCTAGCCATGACGAGTTGGAAGTGCACAGATGCTATGAACGGTGGTCATTCAGCCTGTGGGTGCGAAGGTCTCATGAAAATTAATGCCTCTCTCTTAAGCATAACCTTTTGCAACAAGCCTAGCCTTATAGGTTTCAATTGTTCCATTTGGGTTATGTTTAAGCTTGTATACCCATTTAGTGCCTATGGCCTTCTTACTTCAAGGCAAATCACATAAACACCAAGAATCATTCTCCATAATAGCATCATATTTTGATTGCATAGAAGCCATTCAATTTTTTGAATTTTGTGCTCCATTAAAAGAAACTGTCTCATTCTCATCACAAAGACTAGAGGCAACCATTGCATAGCAATATAATGCAAAAGAATTACTATGAGAGATTGAACGAGTAAGATATGACACAGGGGCATCTATTTTTCTATCTCTCAAAGTATTCACTATCCATTTAGGCATAGTTTTTGCCTCCTCTATATAAGCGCTCTCATCAACAAGTGCATAATGTAAATTTGCATAAAAAATGGAATGATATGGATTATCATGAGGAACCTCTAAAGGCTAAGAAATTGCCTCATTTGGACCAGTCATTGATTGCCCACCTATAAACAAGGGTAGCAAAGTGTTATACACATCTCTATAGCAAAATGAAGTCTCCTTGGTACATGAAAGTAATGGTTGAATTCCGTCTTCTACAAAAAAAGATCATGGCTAACCAAAATATGTTCACTCTATGGATGATACAGGCAACAGCCTTTGCTTTCAGAATTGTACCCAACAAAAATGCATTTTACTACTTTATCATCCAATTTCTTGCATTGTTGTTCAAGCACTAATCCATATGCCAGACAACTGAAGACATGTGGATAAGCAACAAATGGCTTAGGACCATGCCAAGCCTCATATGGAGTGATAGATTGTAGTGCTTTGGTGGGATGTGTTAAGTATATATGTTGCACACATAATAGCCTCAAGCCAAAAGCTATGTGGTAAAGCTTAACTTGTGAGCATACAACTCGACATATCCATGAGAGACCTATTCTTTATTTCTTCGAATCCATGTTTCTAGGTATATATGGCACTATACAATGATAGTTTTTCCCACACTCAGCCCAAAACACTTTAAAATAGGAAGACATGTATTCCCCCTCGATCAGAATGGAGGGTGCCCAATTTACATGCTGACATATTTTCAACCATAACCATAGACTATTTGAAGCACATAAACACTTCAAACTTTTCTTTGAATGCATACACCCATGCATGCTTGGAGAAATCATCGATAAAGTTCAAGAAGTAAAGGTAGTTCCTGAAAGAAGGTACTTGCATAGGACCACATACTTCAATATGAACAACTGCACTTTATGAGCAACTCAAACTAAACCATCTCTTGGGAAGGATGCGTTGGTGTAGTTACCCCTAGCCCAAATGCTTGGCCAATTATCGTAAAGTTTATGCTTGGCCCTCACATTGTGCAATCAGTCACTGCCAATTTCAATGTAATTTATGTGCATAAATACATATAGTTCTCTTATATCTCAACTCTTCTACGTCTCTGTACTGTATCACTTAGAACAGTGTACTTTTCTGATCTATTTCTTAGTGGATACTTGATCATTTTCAGTGATTTACATTGGTATAGATTTAGTATAATGTCCACTTTTGTCTTACACAGTTTCATATTTATTGCCTTAGCCAATCTTGGGTTATGAGCAAAATATTGCTCACTCGTTTGCATATTGTTAGTGCCCGAAAATGTTAGGATGCATCTCTAACTTGCTAAGCATCAATTTCTGAGCATGGTCTATCATTTAAAGTGAAATAACTTGCAAACATTAGCTACCCAAGGTGATTAGATATGACCAAAAGGATTTTACTCAATTGCTAGCAGAGAAGGAGTACCATTCATTTCTTTGAGCAGGTGTAGTGACCAAAATAGCAAGTTTTGGTTCATAGCTGAAACTCCTACTCATTTGTTTTGATCCAACAATTTGAGGATCATATTCCAAAGCACTTGGGTGATTATTTGTGCTTCCTAGAAATCTCAATTGGTCTACTTTGCACTCATCAACTCAACTTTGGCTGGTGTAAAGCAGGAATTTGCAGCACCATCTCATCTCTGGAAGGTGTCCACCATCTCCTCCAATAGTGGTATCAAAGCAACATCAAGGTAAAATGAGAGATGGATGTCCATCATTCATTGAAAAATTGGACAGGGGCAATTATCCAGCATGGTCTTTAAGGATGAAAGCTCACCTCCAAGGAAGAAGCTATTAGATATGCTCAATGCCTCACCCTTATGTATCACCACCATTGCTCATAACACTCTATTTATAAGGCCCCCATTATGAGGAGAAGCCATGTGAGAGTGTATTGGATTTGGGATTGATCTGATGTGAGAATCAACCTAAATCAAGGGCTAGAAACAAAAGTAACTTTGTTAACTTGGGGAAGGGTCTACTTGATGTAGGCCGTTGGATCTTGACTTGATCCTCAATGTGGATTAAGCAAGATCAAGGGCTACAAACAAATCGTTTTTTATCCTACCTTTCTACCATTGGATTCACCTCATACATCAATGGTGGAGATTATTTTGGGCATGGATCAAGCTACCACGACCTTAGAACATGGGTAGGCTGACTTAGGCTTTGAGGACCTTATAAAGATGGTCCCCTTCCGAGTAGGATTATCGTTTGTGGTGTTTGGAACCATTAGGGTATCCATCTTAGTAGCCATTGTGTTGGCCTATAGCCCTTCACCTAGCTTCTATCTAGATGACGGTCTAAGCTCCATATAGGGAGTGCATGGGTGGATAGAACCATCTATATATTGTTTAGTATTTGAGTTCCATTGTATTAGAGTTATGAGTTTGAGTTGAATTTGTTGATGTATAAAACACCACAAGAAATGAATTAATGTGACACTAGAACACCTCTATGGTCACCATTAACTCATTGCCACTTCAAACTTTGAGAAATGATAGCTTAAAGTGAGAACTTTGCTTCTACAGAAATTCCTAGTCACCGAAATGACATACCTTCAGTATTTTGCTAATTTCTCCTAGCTCAAGTATTATTTCTCTATGAAACTTTATAGGATGAAACTAGAAGAGTAGAGCTTTCCAACAAGCTATCATATGCATCAAACGGATCTCTAGAACTCAAGTTATGGCCTTCACAAGATGACCCTGTATGACCTTCCAAAACTGGAAATTTTTGCCTGTTTTAGTATTCCTGATGTCCAAAAATAAAAAATTCGATGCCTGGCATCGAATTTCAGTCCAAGTCGATGCCGGGCATCGACTTTGAGCTTTTTTAGGCCCTTTTTCTGCACCAGAAATACTCTCTTTTACACACACATGAAGAAGACCACTTGTATGCTAGAAGTCGATGCCAGGCATCGACTTTATGCTCAAACTCGATGCCAGGCATCGAGTTGCTCCACAAACTTCATATTTTTAAAAGATTCAACAACAGTTAACACACAGAGAATGAAAAAATGACTTTTGAGCCAAGATTCGATGCCAGGCATCGAATTGCTCAGAAAACTTGAACTTTTGAATTCATCACACAGTAGACAAACATGGAGATGATGAAGAGAGACTCATACACAGAACTTTACTCAGTTCTTCTCATAACTATAAAAAACTCAGAAGTTTTACAGATGCTTTCTCACTCAGAGAAGCCCGACTATACTCAGTCATACAAAAATGAGTTCTTCTCACTTTCTTATTGTCTTCCTCCTTCTTCTTCTCTCATCGCGTCAGTTAATACTAACTAACTTATATAGATTTTCTCATTCCCGTGATTTTTAAAAAACTTCTAGAACTAAAGTGAACTAACTTTACAAGTATGATACACTTGTGAATTTGTCCCTTCACATAGGCATGGGGTTTTTCTTTCTAAGATTTGACCTTCAAATATATGTCTAATTAGTGAGTGTTTCTCCAACAGCTCCCCCTCAATCACTAATTGGCATTCCCTGTTTCTTCATATCATCTTCTTTTCTTTTACTCCTGCCATGCTTTTGAATCTGCTGGTCTTCACACCATCCAAGCTCTTTTTCATTATGTCTGCTAATTGATCTTTAGTAGAAATGTACTCCACTTCAATCTCCTTCTCCATTACCTTTTCTCTGAGAAAATGATATTGTATCTCTATGTGCTTTGTTCTTGCATGAAATACTGGATTTGCTGCAAGATAAAGTGAACTCATATTATCTCCATGTATTGTAGGTGTACCTTGATCAATGCCTAAGCTCTTGAACAATGTCTGCATCCATATGACTTCCTTAGCTGCTTCCACAAGTCCTTTGTACTCTGCTTCGGTTGATGATAATGCTACTGTATGTTGTTTCTTGGAACACCAACTTACAAGCTTATCACCAATGTATATCATGTAACCATGAGTTGATCTCCTGTCATCTTGATTACCTGCCCAGTCTGAGTCACTGTAGGCTCTCAACTTCAAATCTGATGTAAAAGGATAATATAATCCTTCTTTTATAGTTCCTTTGATATATCTGAGAACTCTTTGACCTGCAATCCAATGTGGGTCCTTTGGACAATGCATGAATTGTGACAAAACTCCCACTGCATAACTAAGATCAGGTCTTGTTAGTGTAGCATAAATCAAACTACCCACAAGAGATTGATACTTCCTCATATCTTTGTAGTCTGCACCATCATATTTACTGAGCTTGTGATTAACTTCAAGTGGAGTTGAAGCTTCTCTGCAATTTTCCATATCAAACTTCTTCAACAAGTTCAGAAGATACCTTTCTTGTGACACATATATGCCATGATCTGTATAAGTAACTTCCATTCCAAGAAAGTATGATAACTTTCCTAGGTCACTGATCTTAAACTCTTTCTCAAGTAATCTCTTTACCTCCTTGATTCCTTCATCTGAAGTACCTGTGATTATAATGTCATCTACATAAATACAAATGTAGATTGTACCTTCCTCTGTTCTTTTGATAAGTAGACTTGAATCTGCTTTTGAACTTTGATATCCAAGATCATTGAGATACTTCACCAGTCTATAGTTCCAAGCTCTTGGAGCTTGCTTCAATCCATACAATGCTCTTCTCAACCTGCAAACAAAATTTGGATACCTGGAATCTATAAACCCTTGAGGTTGTTCCATGTATACCTCATCTGATATGTATCCATTCAAAAACGCATTTTTTATATCCAATTGACTTAGAGTCCATCCTTTTGAAGCTGCAATAGCAATGATTGTCCTTATAGTTGACATCTTAGCTACGGGACTGAATGTCTCATCATAATCTATGCCATAGGTCTGGGCATAGCCTTTCACCACCAATCTAGCTTTGTATCTGGATATACTTCCATCTGCAAGCTTCTTCACTTTATAAACCCATTTATTTCCAATTACTTTCTTACCATTTGGTTTAGGAACAAGTTCCCATGTCTTGTTCTACTCCAGTGCATTGAACTCTTCCTTCATTGCTTCTTCCCATTGCTTCTTACCTTTAGCTTCATCATAGTTCTGAGGTTCTTCATCATCTTTGACCATATATGCATAGTTCTTCTGAGTTATGTAAGAAGTATCATAAGAATACCTTTCTGGTTGTCTCCTTGTCCTGCTTGACCTTCTTGGTTCACATTCTTCATAAGTTTCTGGATACACCTCTTCATCAAATATAGGAGCTTCTTCATTCATTCTTGTTAATCCACTTCTGGATGTACTTGCTTGCATATAGTCTTCATCTCTATTCACCTGCACAATTGATTTTCCTTTCTCACATCTTCTTACCTCTTTTTCAAATTCTTCAGCTGTATGACTTTGATCTGCATACCAACTTTTCTGTTCATCAAATGTAACATCTCTAGAAACAATAAATTGTTTGGTTAGAGGATTCCACAATCTGTAACCCATCTGCTTTTCATCATAACCAATGAACACATATTTTTCTGCCTTTGGTTCAAGTTTATGCCTAAGCTGTGATGGCACATAAGCATATGCAATTGATCCAAACACTCTACAATGATCTAGTGTTGGTTTCTTACCCCACCAAGCTTCATATGGAGTCATTCCATTCAGAGCTGCACATGGTAATCTATTCACAAGATATGTAGCTGTATTTACAGCCTCAGCCCAAAGATAATTTGGACAATTCTTCTCCTTTAGCATAGCTCTAGCAAACTCAACCAGAGTCCTGTTCCTTCTTTCTACTACACCATTTTGTTGTGGTGTATACCTGCAAGTTATTTCTCTCTTAATACCTGCATTCCAAAGATAATCATTGAACTCTTGGGAGAAGTATTCTCCCCCTCCATCAGACCTCAGTCTCTTAAGCTTTTGACCTGTGACTCTCTCTGCATATGCATGAAAATGCTTGAAAGCTCCAAACACTTCTGATCTTTCCTTCAAAACATATAATGTTATCCATCTTGTAGCATCATCAATGAAAAGAACATAGTACCTTGAGCCACTGATAGATCCTTCTTTTGTTGGTCCCCATACATCTGTATGAATGAGCTCAAGTACTCCATCATGTTTGAAACCTTTCTTTTGAAATGGTAACCTGTGTGCTTTACCCATTTGACATGCTTCACATTTATAAACCATATGTTTACTTTGCACATTTGGTAATCCTAGTACAGACTGATTAGCAACCATAGCTTTAATTCCTCTTTCATTGAAATGACCTAATCTCTTATGCCAGAGATCAAGTTCTGTAATCACTGCTTCACCATGTGTGAGCAAAGCTTGACCAATGTTCCCTTGCACTCTTAAAGTAAAGAGTCTACCTTCTTTCTTACCAGAGACAATCTGATTATATCCATTCTCTGGATCTTCCACAAATACTCCTTCATTTGTAAACCTGACTTGAAAACCTTTTTCAACTATCTGTCCCACACTAATCAAGTTTTTAGGTATTGTAGGAACATACAAAACATTGGTTAGCAAATCTGCTCCACTCTTGCATTTCACTTTTCCAATTGAATGTACACTATGTCTTGTATTATCACCAGTTTGAACTGTGTGACTAGAAATGCCTTTTTCCAAATCTGACATCAATTCTATGTTTCCTGACAAATGATTAGAACATCCAGAGTCAATGTAAAATACCTTTAGATCTTCTTTGTCTGATGTGCTGATTGAATTCATCATCAATGATGTATGACTTTCATTCTGTGTGTCATTTGCATAGTTGTAGTAGGTGGTGTTGTAGGATTGATTCTGTCCCCAACTTCTTCCTCCACCTCTACCATAGCCTCCTCTTTGACTTTGTCTACCTCTTTGAAAATTACTTTGATATCTTCCACCTCGACCTCTGCTATTGTTGTTTTGATTCTGGTTTGATCCTTGTTGGTTGTGCCAACAGTCATGAGCCAAATGATTACTCAATCCACATATCCAGCAAGCCTTTTTGTTGTTATTTTGATTACCTCTTCCTCTTCCAAAACCTCTTGCTCTTCCTCTGCCAGTGCCTTTACCTCTTGCATAATAAGCTTGAGAATTAGACTCCTCTTCATCCTTTGCTTTACCTTTATCTCCTTTCTTCTTATTCTTCATGTACATTGCAGAACTTTGACCTTTATCTCCATCTCCCTTCAAGTCTTGCTCATATGTGAGCATCAAACCAAGCAACTGGTTCAAATCTGGAACATAATGATTCAATGAAAGTTCTGTTGATAAGACAAAAGGTTTCCACCTTTCATCCCCTCTCAAACCTGCAAGTAGTTGAGCAATCAATCTGTGATCTTCAACATCTTCATCTATGGATCCAAGACTATCTGCTAGATCCTTCATCTTAGTGACATAATCACTAATGGTTTGACTTGGCTTCTTCTTGAATGTTGTAAACTCTGACCATAGACTTGCTTTCCGTGCTTTAGTAGTGCTTTGGAAATGATATTCCAATGCATTCCATATATCTTCTGATGATTCCAATCCTCTGATGTGTGGTAGCAAATGATCTGAGATTGTATTGTAGATGTAGGCTTTTGCACTTGCATCCTTCTTCTGCCAATGCTTTAAAGCATCTAGTTCTTCTTTCTTTGGTCGGCTTTCATCTTCGAATACTGGCTTCTCTTCTTCACCTGTAACATATATCATGAGATCCTTACTCATAAGTAAGGCTTCCATTCTCATTACCCATGCGGGGTAATTATCTCTGTCCAGTTTGTCAATGGAAATATGATCTGCCATAGTTCTTTCCTTCTGCTACAACCTGTGAGCTTAAAGGATAAAGGATAATACCTTTTGAAGTTCTTTGTGGATGAGGATACTTTTGAAGTAACCTTTTGATGCCTTGTGTCTTCAAATGCTTCACCTTTCAAACTTTAATGGAAAACTTTACAAAACTTCTCGTACCTTTGTCGTCTTCTGCTCTCGAGAATCTTTCTGCTCTGATACCACTTGTTGATGTATAAAACACCACAAGAAATGAATTAATTTGACACTAGAACACCTCTATGGTCACCATTAACTCATTGCCACTTCAAACTTTGAGAAATGATAGCTTAAAGTGAGAACTTTGCTTCTACAGAAATTCCTAGTCACCGAAATGACATACCTTCAGTATTTTGCTGATTTCTCCTAGCTCAAGTATTATTTCTCTATGCAACTTTATAGGATGAAACTAGAAGAGTAGAGCTTTCCAACAAGCTATCATATGCATCAAACGGATCTCTAGAACTCAAGTTATGGCCTTCACAAGATGACCCTGTATGACCTTCCAAAACTGGAAATTTTTGCCTGTTTTTAGTATTCCTGATGTCCAAAAATAAAAAATTCGATGCCTGGCATCGAATTTCAGTCCAAGTCGATGCCGGGCATCGACTTTGAGCTTTTTTAGGCCCTTTTTCTGCACCAGAAATACTCTCTTTTACACACACATGAAGAAGACCACTTGTATGCTAGAAGTCGATGCCAGGCATCGACTTTATGCTCAAACTCGATGCCAGGCATCGAGTTGCTCCACAAACTTCATATTTTTAAAAGATTCAACAACAGTTAACACACAGAGAATGAAAAAATGACTTTTGAGCCAAGATTCGATGCCAGGCATCGAATTGCTCAGAAAACTTGAACTTTTGAATTCATCACATAGTAGACAAACATGGAGATGATGAAGAGAGACTCATACACAGAACTTTACTCAGTTCTTCTCATAACTATAAAAAACTCAGAAGTTTTACAGATGCTTTCTCACTCAGAGAAGCCCGACTATACTCAGTCATACAAAAATGAGTTCTTCTCACTTTCTTATTGTCTTCCTCCTTCTTCTTCTCTCATCGCGTCAGTTAATACTAACTAACTTATATAGATTTTCTCATTCCCGTGATTTTTAAAAAACTTCTAGAACTAAAGTGAACTAACTTTACAAGTATGATACACTTGTGAATTTGTCCCTTCACATAGGCATGGGGTTTTTCTTTCTAAGATTTGACCTTCAAATATATGTCTAATTAGTGAGTGTTTCTCCAACAGAATTGAGCTGACTTCATCTTTTATATCACCTTGAATCCACTTTCCATTATAACCAAATCTCTTGTGTTATTACCATGAGTAGCAATATCTCTTTTTCTATCTAACCTTAATCTTATATGTGTGTTGTGGTAGCTTCTACATGGCATTAGACTTACACCATTAGCCCATTGCTCAATCATTATTTCTTCATTCATTTTCTTTTTTTCTTAAATGGTATCAGAGCACATGAAGATATAGAAGATTATAGAGATCATGGAGGCCAAGGAATCAACTCTAGCATTTGCGGAAGGAATGCTTCAACATTGAAGCTTGTGAGAGGTAAATGCTTCAACTCTAAATTTTTTGGTAGGTAAAGGCTTCAATATTGGAGTTCTTGGGAGGCAAAGGCTTCAACACTATAGCTTGTGGGAGGTAAAGGCTTCAACGCTAGAGTTCTTGGGAGGAAAAGGCTTCAAGGCTTCAAGTTCATGGGACACAAAGGCTTCAACACTATGGAGGTGTTAGCATCTAGAAGTGGAAGTGGAAGTGGAGTTGGTGCAATGGATTTGGAGATGCAAACACTAGCTTCATCCACCAATCTTTAGTGAAGGAAGTTAGATGGTATGAATTATTTTCTTTGGAAGTTCAAGATTACAGGAATCCTTTACTAGATAGATGTGCATCGCATCAAATTACCAATGATATAGGTCAATCTAGTTCTATGCAGCCTCATCAAGAACTAATCATGGTGATAGTGATAGTATGGAAGGAGATGAAAAAGCAAGGTATTGTTCTTCATCACTTACCTACAGTGAATGGAATGACGGAACCCTATAGAGCTTGTATGATGGGCAAGCTGCATAGAGAGACACTCCCACAAGAAAGCAAGAGTAGGTCAAAGGCTCCTCTAGTGTTGGTATATGCTAACTTGTGTGGTAAAATGTCTATACAGGCCTTGGGAGGATCTTCCAACATTGTGATTGTCGAGGACTATAGGAGGAGGATGTGGATGTACTTTCTTCGTGATAAGGCTCAAGCTTTTGGTAAGATTAAAGAACAACCACAACTTGTTGAAAATGAACTAGGGAAAAGTATGAAGAAGCTTGGAATAGGAGGTGGTGGTGAGCTCAACTCAAAGGAGTTGGAAGGCTTTTGCAAGTGCAAAGGGATAAAGTGTCAATCAGAGACACCTCACGCATCACAAAATGATGGCATGATCGAATGTAAGAGTCACACCATTGTTGAGATAGCAAAGTGTATGACGGAAGGCATGGGTTTTGCATATCGAATGAGAAAGAGTCAGCATGAGTTATACATTGGTAAGAATCCATCAATCTTACACTTTAGAATTTTTGAGCGTATGTGCTATGCTCTTGTCCCAGGTCAAAGAAAGAACAAGTTGGAGCCAAAAAGCAAAAGATGCATCTTCTTAGGTCATAATGAAAAGCAAAGGGCTTTCATATTGTATGACCACGAGGCAAAGAAGATCAAGGGGAGTCGTGATGTGGTGTTTATGGAGCAGCCACATGTAATGGAGGACAATAAAAGAGCTTCCATTTTATCATCAAGCGAAGGAGTAACTCACTATGCACCTAGCCCAAGAGTCATCCCTATCTATGAACAAGAGGAAGCATCATCATTAGATGGTGAGAAGAGAGTCTACCATCACCCAAACAAATTGGTTGTCACTACAATGGGTGAAGAAGAAGCTCTATGGTCATAGTAATCCTATGCCAACTATTGAAGAGAAGGTAGAAGAACCAAGGAGATCACAGAGAATTGAGAATAGCAAGCCAGTCATGGTTGATTGTGAAGGATGTAGTGATGCCAATAATAAAAGATGAAGCACTTGTAGATCCGGCATGGAAGGAAGTTATGCAAGCCGATTGTGATAGCTTAATGAAGAATGAAGTGTGGGAGGTCTCTAGCACCAAGTGGGTCTCGCAGGTGAAGTACATGATACAAGGAATCCTAGAATGCTATCAATGCACATTGATATGACAAGGACTTTTACTAGTGAATGATTTTGGTTTTCAAGATTCTTTTGCTCCAATGACCACTTAGTCTATTTGCATCATACTAATGCTAGCAGCTCAAATGAAGTGGCAAGTTTTTGTGTTAGAAGTCAAATCAAAACTTTTGAATGTTGACCTCAAGGAGCAGATACATATGTCTCAACCATCAGGATTTGAGGTTCCACATTCAAAGAGGACATTATGTAAATTGAAGAAAGCATTCTATGTAATGAAATAAGCCCTAAGATCATTATACCAGCAGATAGACATTGGGAGCTATAGGAAGGTCCTTCGTAATCTTATCTACTTATGGAGTACCATACAAGATATCATGTTTGCAGTTAGAATTTTGAGAAGGCTCGAGAATAGAACTCGTGAAGGACATTCAAGATTTGGCAAGCAGGTACAATTGAGAAGGATGGTGGAAATAGCATGCTATCGCATCAAGAACAATGCAGGAGGTATCCTTACCAAAGTCCTTACAAAGGATCTACTTCAGATACATCTTCAAAGACTTGGCATTGGGCCAAGAAGGTAGTTCACCCTTGGGTGGACATTGAGGGGGGGTGTTAGACATGGTCAATGCTCCGCCCTCATGGAATACTTGGCATCATGCCAAGAAGGTAGTTCACCATTGGGTGGACATTGAGGGGGGTGTTAGATATGCTCAATGCATCACCCTTATGTATCACCACCATTGTTCATAACACTTTATTTGTAAGGCCCCCATTATGAGAAGAAGCCATGTGAGAGTGTTGGACATTGGTAGGTTCCGGACTTCGAGGTCACATGAGGTCTAGTGTAGACCGTGGATGGATATTTAGGAAGGTTACTTCTAAGCCATTGGATTTGGGATTGATGTGATGTGAGGATCAACCTAGATCAAGGGCTAGAAACAAAAGTAGCTTTCTTAACTTGGGGAAGGGTCTATTTGATGTGGGCCATTGGAACTTGACTTGATCCTTAGTGTGGATTAAGCAAGATCAAGGGCTACAAACAAATGGTTGATGATCCTACCTTTCTACCATTGGATTCACCTCATAGATCAATGGTGGAGATTATTTTGGGCATGGATCAAGCTACCACGAACTTAGAACATGGGTAGACTGACTTAGGCTTTGAGGACCTTATACAGAGGGTCCCCTTCTATTGTGGAAGAGCTCCATAGCCTCCACACAAATGAACTAAGAATTATAAGAGAACTAACTAGCAAGGCCACACTAGGAAGAGAGATGTGTTTCCATCCAACCAACCCCTCCAATATATCGGGTAAGTCCCTCTTAAGAGGACATGTGTACCTTACATCACATGGATCCCTAAGGTGTTCATATGGTTTCCAAGCTTAGGAAATCACATGGCTTCTAAAAGAGGACTCTCCAAGCTCTCACGTACAAACCAAGTGGCTAGGAGAAGCTTCCAATCATGCCGAAGGTACTCAACCTTAGAGAATTAACCCTAAGGTTCAAGACACATCTAAAAAGGGGTAAATAAATCATAAATCCAAAGGGCCTAGAAACCCAAGGGTTCTACCCCTTAGATCCATGTAATTATAGAACATCCCCCCCCCTTAAAAACATTTATATCCTCGGAAATGAATGGATATATATACCTCAGGGTATTCCCCTCTGCTCCATGATCAATCTCAAGCAACATGGCTTTCATCTCTCTAAGTTTGCCTCTTAATTGGAAAGGGGAATTCTACCCGGACTGAATCTTAAAAGAGGAGAGTCCATGTGTGGTCTAATTCCCTTCCCTAATCATTCAAAGTTCCATCTAGTTTGCATATGAAAAAATACAGAGTCAAATGCAAAGTATGGAAAGAATGAAAAAGGGTGGAAGAGAACATCCCTGCCTATTTCCTTTGTTTAAGCCATGTGTCATCTAGGTCTCCAAAGCTCAAACATGTGGATTAGGTGGAGTCAAAGTGACCAGCTAAATTGCTACCTCGGTCCATCTCTTTGCACCACTAGTGCATGAACCTAGCAAAGTAGATGAATGCTTCTTAAGATTCATCCCTCAAATTAGAATCAAACTTGTTCTGAAAGGAAGATGAATCTTTCATAATCCCTACGCAAATCACTCTCTTTTAGTGAAATTTGTTTGCAATTCACCTCCAATAAATCTAAATAGAGGGGAATTTCATTAGATAATCGCTACCTAATCAATAGAATGGTAAAGGTGGATTATCTAGTTTTTTACGAGGATATAACATCCTCTTTATCTTCAAAGGGAATTTGAGTAGCTTACCAAAAGTGGATCTAATGTTCTTTCAAAACTTTATGTAGTTTGAGAATCCACTTTTAGGGACTAGAATCCATAAGGATTAATCTAACTATTGTAGACTCCAATTGATTGAAACCTATTTTTCTTGTTCTTCCAAAAAGATTAAGATCTTTATAACTACGTCCCAAGATGGCAACTCATAGTGTAGAAGATCATGTTATCTTTAAGGTCATAAGTAGAAATAGATTATTCCAATCATTTCTTCAGTGCTCAATTCTTATAGATCTTTAGTTGGATCTCAAACCTTAAAGGTCTTCTTGATCCTTCTATAGTTCTCTCCTTTATATTCTAGATCTTTTAAAGAAATCCTATGTTGACATCGTAACTAGATCTTTCTTATTCTTTAGTTAACTTGAATTATCAAGTATCAAAAAGATGATCTTTTTGAGATTTCTTTCAAGCTTGGTCTAAGATCACTTTTATGTTCCTTGAATTTCAAGTCATGCTTAAAAAGTCATACTTTGGGATGAAGCTTCAAAAAAATTGATCTTCTCTTTATTTCTAACTCTCATTGAGAGATAGATCAAATCCTTTTGTATCTTGTTAGAATAATTCTTCACCCCTTTGATAGGATAATTGAAGAAGATGTCTATTCCTAGAAATTATCTTCCTCACGTATTCCATTAGATCATGAGTCCCTTTTTCTTCTGGTCATCAAGAAAAAGTACTCAATGGGAATCAGTCCCCATTGTCCCATACTAGTGGGTTCTTCATCCAATCCACATAACTATGTCTCTATACCTTCTTACCAAGGTACCAAATTTATGAGAGGAAGGACTAAGGTGCTTAGATACACCACCACTAATCATACTCAGAATATTTGGTTAACCATTTAATGTGGTTTGACTTATCTTATCAAATGCATACTATAGTGTTTGCCAAGAGGTTTACACCTTTATTGGAAAAGGTGTTGCATGCATAAGGTTCTGAAGTTGAACCCCTCCTTAAAGCATGCAAAAGTTCCAATTTGGAACTTTGTTTATTCGAAGGCTGGTGCAAAATTTCCATGCAACTTGGTATAGACAAGTTGCAACAATGCATTAGATGCATTCTTCCTAACCATGACCGTTTTTATGCACCTTCAATCTTTCTTTTCAAAGAAATGAACTTCATGCATAGTGCAACTTATTTCCATGATTGATTCTCGAAGTGACCACAGAAACAATGCCACCTGAATCTATGCATCCATTTTCAAGTCACATCTATTATGACATGCATTGTATGTTCTTTAATTTGCAAGGAAAAGATACTTCATCCATCCCTTGACTTTATTTTAGTGTTCTCAAGGTGATGAAGTAGGCTTGGGCCATTGCACTCTTTCTCTTCCATCTTGGCACTTCATGTGTACTTGAGTGTTCTCATGTTGATGAACTAGGCTTTGGCCAACCCATCTCATCTATTTTGAAGTCTTTCTTGGGCACTTGGTACTTAATTATGCACCAAAAATATGCATCAATTTTGAAAATCTCCATCTACTCTATTTATGCATACTAAAAAATATGATCTTTCTTTTCCATCCACATCAAGAAGAATCATGCTCCACATAAGGCATACTCCACTATATAGTGGGAAATGAATGATACTTAAAAATATAGGGTGCACTAAGGATCGAAAAGCAAGGTCGCTATGAACGCTTGGCTACCATAAGCCAGTTATCCTTGGAACGTGCAAAATCCATGGGTAAATGGACAGTCTCACAAGCATGAATTTCTGGTTCCTATTAACCTTCTACCCCCCATCTTGGGGTCGTGAAAGGTTAAACAAATGGCCTCATGTCGAGAGGCAAGAAGAAGGAGGGACATTCACATGACAAGCACAAGACCATCCCTACACCTATTGCTCAATTGATGGACAACCCCAACCCGAACCTCATCCACTATCATTCGACTCCAAATAAAATACAATGCTAATTACATTCACTTATTTAATTAGATTAATGAGATACGCGAGGACCAAATAATAAAAAAAAATTCCCAACATCTTTTTTGAAGGTCATTCATTTGCGAGCATGCTCATCATGTTAAGGTTGTCAATTTTTCGAAGCCATAGTCCTCCTTTGATTCTCCATACATTGCATCTTTGATCATCATAAATAACCTCTCTCTCATAGAAAGTAATGGATTCATGTGGTTAGCACAGTTGCTCCTAATCTTTAGGTCCCAAATTCAAATCTTGGGAAGGCATCACCCATTTTCTCCTTTCAAACATTTAATATCTTAAGCTTAAGAAAATAAAAATACATTTAATGGGTACTTCCCCAAATTGTGCTCGAAGAAGATCCTTGCATTCTTTATTGACCCTTGTTCCAAGAAGATCCATGCATTCTTTATTGACCCTTGATCCATGCATTCTTTATCGACCCTTGTTCCAAGAAGATCCATGCATTCTTTCATCTATGAATTCATCAAGTCGTGAGCCCTCTTTGTTCATCCTTTTGATCATGAAATGTTGAAGAGAACGAAAAATCTGGGTGGCTGAGGTAGGAATCGTCGGCTGAGGGGAATATATCCCACATGTAAGAAGAAAAACTCTTGAAAGGAGTACAAATAACGTGCTACTTACTCATTCTTCTCATAAGTAAAGATCAAAAAGGGTCAACAGCCTCATGGCTACGCCCTTGGGCTGCGTAGTAGTAGTCCACACTATGCTCAGCACAGCTATCGATGTGGCCCTTCTAGCCGCCTGTGCTGCTCCCTTAGGAACTTGCTCTTGGAGAAGAGTCCCACGAGGTGCCCTGCCTTGCGGAGGGGCCGGAATCTAAAACCACTCTTTTGTAGAGGATATAGATCACGTGAATGCTCATGCTCGTATGAGCACGCGGGCCCAGAATCCATCGATGATTTGAATAAGTACCACTAGAGGAGAACCTCACAAAGCTATTAACCTTGCATGATACCACTGTTGTGGAAGATCTCCATAGCCTCCATACAAATGAACTAAGAAGTCTAAGAGAACTAACTAGCAAGGTCACACTAGGAAGAGAGATGTGTTTCCACCCACCCAACCCCTCCAATATATAGCTCCAAGTCTAAGGGTGTAAGTCCCTCTCAAGAAGACATGTGTACCTTCCATCACATGGATCCCTAAGGTGTTCACATGGTTTCCAAGCTTAGGAAATCACATGGATTCTAAAAGAAGACTCTCCAAGCTCTCACGTACAAATCAAGTGGGTAGGAGAAGCTTTGAATCATGCCTAAGGTTCTCAATCTTAGAGAATTAACCTTAAGGTTCAAGACCCATCTGAAAAGGGGTAGATAAATAATAAATCCAAAGGGTTTCACACCTAGAAACCCAAGGGTTCTACCTCTTAGACCCATGTGATTATACAACACCTTCCTAGTAGGATTATTCATTGTGGTGTTTGGAATCATTAGGGTATCCATCTTAGTACCCATTGTGTTGGCCTATAGCCCTTCACCTAGCTTCTATCTAGATGATGGTCTAAGCTCCATATAGGGAGTGCATGGGTGGATAGAACCATCTATATATTTTTTAGTGTTTGAGTTCCATTGTACTAGAGTTATGAGTTTGAGTTGAATTGAGTTGAGTTCATCTTCTATATCATCTTGAGTCCACTTTCCATTGTAACCAAATCTCTTGTGTTATTACCATGAGTAGGAATATCTCTCTTTCTATCTAACCTTGATCTTATATGTGTGTTGTGGTAGCTACATGGCATTAGAGTTACACCATTAGCCCACCGCTCAATCATTATTTTTTCATTCGTTTTCTTTTTTTCTTACAGAAGCTTGTATGGATACATATTTGGAGATGAAGAAATGCCAACCCTTAGAAGCAAACATCAACCTATAAGAGAGGAGCAAGAGAGACTAGTTGCATGGTGTGCTAAGGATTCTCTAGCGAGGTCTTATATACTCAAATCAATATCTGATTTCTTATTACCTCATATTAAGAATTGCAAGACCTCCAAAGAGAATTGGGAAGTACTTTCTTCATACTTCTCATCAAATACAAGGGTTAGGAAGAACTAGCTTTGGATGGAGTTCATAACCTTGAAGAAGCAACCAAACCAAAGTGTATCTGACTATGTGACCAAGATGAATGATGTAGCTGATCAACTTGGGAGTATTGGAGAAGAAATGTAAGAGGAGCAGATAGTATGGCACATCATAAATGGCATCAAGGCTGATGACAATTGGGAGTCCTTTACCACAACAATGGACCTATATATGGACATGCAAATACCTGACCTCAATATATTGATGGGGCAACTCTTCACACATGAGACAAAGTTCAACAAGAATGGATATACTTCTAGAGGTAATCAATCTTAAGCCCTTTACACAGATAAAAATAAGACTAAAGATAAAGGCAAAGGTAAGAGTAATAAAGAAGAGGCAAGTAACTCTCAAGTGAATTTCATAGGTAGAGGAAGAAGTACTAGAGGAAGGGGTAGAGGAGGAAAGCAAGGCAAGGGGAGACCATACAAGTCTTCACCTTGCAAAATTTGTGGCTTGACCAATCATACCACATTTGAATGGTTTAGGAACACAAAGAATCAGAGAGGAAGAGGCTTTAATAGAGGAGGCTATGGGCAATCAAGAGGCAGTTCAATAATGGAGGAAACAACTACCATCACAATTACAACCAAGGCTACAACAACAACAACTATCAAGGAGGCTTCAGAGGAAGAAGAGATGACAACAACTATATAGATGATCAAGAGGATTCCCTATTACTCATGAATAAAACAGCCAAGCAAGGTAAAGATGATGGGTACCTATTCTATATTGATTCTGTTTGCTCCAATGATGTAGCAGGCAATGTAGCATTGTTGTGAGATCTTGAAGAACCCAAAGGAAAACATGAATTCTAGATAGGTGATGACACCAGGGACATGAACCTCCTAAGTAGGGTATTGTATGTGCCAACACTAATAGAAAACCTAATCAATGTTGGACAGATTGTTGAGAAGGGGCATGAAGCATATGTGGAGGACCCTCAACAAGGCTTCAAGAGGATTGCAAAAGGTGAGAAATCTGGTAGAATGTTTACATCTGAAGTTGAAGATACAATGCATATGGCTTTATTCAATTACAAGGATCAAACCCTATCTGAATTAGAGATATGGCATAAGAGACTAGGTCATATAGGTGAAAGGACATTGAAGCAAATATGCAAGGATCATAGTGTGCTTGGCATCCCAAATGTGTCCAAGCAACACATGATTTACAAATGTGGAACATGCCAATTTGGAAAATCACACAAGCAACCATTCTACAAAAGAGGATACATGTATGAATACTACTTGGAGCTTGTGCACATAGATGTGTGGGGTCCTAGCAGAGAACCACCAATCTTACGATCAAGCTATTATGTTTCATTCATATATGACTATAGTAGATGGACAATAGTTTACTTTATGAAGCATAAAGATGAAGCCTTCACTTGTTTCAAGAACTATTTGGCATTGGTTGAGAACCAAACTCGTAGAAGCTTGAAGACGCTCAGATCTGATGGGGGTGGTGAGTATTTCTCACATGAGTTTGAACCATTCTTACAAGACAGAGGCATAAAGAGAGAGATTACAACAAGGTACACTCTTGAACAGAATGGAGTGGCAGAGAGAAGAAATAGACGAATAGTAGAGGCTGCAAGATGAATGTTGAATGAAAAAAAACTTCCAAACTACTTATGGGCAGAGGTTGTTTCCACTTCCACTTACCTAATCAATAGGCCTCCATCCAAGTCTCTAGATGGAATGACACCTTATGAAGCATGGAATGGCAAGATACCCTCTTTAGATCATTGTAAAATCTTTGGTGCATTGCTTATGCACATATACCCTCAAAAATTAGGGGAATGCTTGATCCAAAAGCTGAAAGATGCATATTCATTAGCTATGGTCAAAATCAGAAAGGATATAGGTTATATAATCCCACTAACAAAGGATTTACAGTTAGTAGGGATGTGGTATTTGATGAAAATAACTCTTGGTTTGAAGATGATTGCAGGAAAATAAAGCTACCCTATGATTTGGAAAATGGTTTTCCAAATCAGACTCAAGAAGAACCACATATATTAGAGGATGTCAACTCAAAAGATGAAGAACATATTGATTTCAAAGCTTGGAAGTCCAAGGGCAAGAAAAAGTTTAAACAATTGGAAGACCTTCCTAATTCATCCAATGAGGCACTTAGAGGATCTCAAAGGGAAAACAAGAAACCTATAAGGTATGGCTATGGCACATCACTAGCCACCAAGGATTCTATATACATGGCTAAAGATTCTATGTCAGAGGAACCTTCTTCATTTGAAGAAGCCAAGAAGAAAGAAGAATGAGAGAAGCTATGTAGGAAGAAATTGAAGCACTTCAAGAGAATAGCACTTGGGATTTGGTTCCCAAAAAATCATTCGTGAAGGTAATAAGACTAGGTGGATTTACAAAGTGAAAAAGAATTCAGATAGAACAATCAACAGGTATAAAGCAAGACTAGTAGAAAAGGGGTTTGCTCAAACCGATGGAGTGGATTATGAGGAGTCCTTCTCACCTATAGCTAAGATGCTAACTATCAGACTTTTAGTAAGTATTGCTGCTTCAAAGAATTGGAATTTGTACCAATTAGATGTTAAAAGTGCATTCCTTAATGGATGGATCTCTGAAGAGGTTTACATGGCTCAACCACCAAGATATGAAGACAAAGACAAACCTGATTTTGTATGTAAATTAAGGAAACCGCTATATGGTTTAAAGAAACCTCCTAGAGTTTGAATCCATAGGCTTGTCACATGCTTGTGGGACCAAGGATTTTTTGCAAGCAAGGCAAATTCTTCATTGTTCATTAAGAAGACTAATTCATAAGTTATTTATCTATGTGTTTATGTGGATGATATCATTATTATAGGGAATGATGCCAATGGCATCAAGAAGATCAAAGCTCAGATGAAAGAAGAGTTCAAGATCAATGATCTTGGATTGCTTACATATTTTCTTGGCTTAGAAATTGTTTACACAGATTCAGGCATTTTCATTACTCAGAGGAAGTATATCAATGCTATGCTAGTTAAGCTCAAGATGGAAAATTCAAAAAATGTAGGAACACCCATGGAATTGAACCATAAACTCAGTACTTATGAAGGAGAGCAAATTGAAGACATTACAAGCTATCAAAGAGTTGATATATGCTATGGTGTGAATACATTGATTCAATTCATGCATACACCAAGAAAAACTCACATGAAGGTACCAAAAGGATCTTAAAGTACTTGAAGGGTACCATAAATGAAGGGCTCTTTTGTCTATTCACATCTGACTTGGATATCAAGCTATACTCTGATGCAAATTGGTCTAGCTCAAAAGATGATAGGAGGAGCACTTCTAGCTACTTATATTTTGTAGGATCAAAGTTGATTTCATGGTCATCAAAGAAACAACCAACTATGGCATTGTCATCAAGTGAAGAGAAATATAGAGGCCTAGCAAATGCAGCACAAGAAGCAATGTGGTTAAAGCTACTCTACGCAGATTTGGGGCTACATACATACACTTGAATGATCTTTGGAGATAACACTAGCTCACTTCATTTGGCTGCTTATCCTGTATATCATGCAAGGAATAAGCACATTAAAGTGCATTAGCATTATGTGAGAGAGAAACTGCCTAGCAAGGGCATAGAATTGTCCTATTTATCAACCAACTTGCAATGTGTAGATATGCTAACCAAATCTATGGAACTAAATTGAATAGGTTCAAGATGATGATTGGATTGTATGAGATTAAAGAGAATTGAAGTCCAAGCATATTAGGCTTGAGGGGGAGCTATTGGTGCAATTACTCCAAGCCCAAATGCTTGGCCACTTATCCTAAAGTTTACATGTGCATTCATGTATTAGCAAATGAACAATCTCTTGTAAAAGATAGATTTTTTACTCCTTGTAAAAGTGCATATATGGAATCACTTAAATCACGAGTTCTTAGGAGAATCTTTTCACACATTATTGGTGAGGTAGATGGAGTTTGAGGTCCTAAAATCTAGAGATACTTTTTTGGTAGAAGTTTGAATTGCAAACTCAAAAAGAGCTCCAATTTTAGCTATAAAAGAGGACTTTAAAAGTCACGTAAGTGCAACCCGATTTGAAGAAATATTTAGAGGGATTTTAAGTTGATATTGAGCTCACACCATAGCTCTATCACTGGGCTCACATTGTGCATTCATTGATTGCCAATAGTTTATGTGCGTTAATACATATAGTTCTCTTATATCTCAAATCTTATACTCTATCATGTATCACACAGAACAACATTGTTCTCTTATCTATTTCTCAGTGGATACTTGATTACTTTTTGTGATCTAAGTTCATATAGATTTCCTATTTTCTCTATTTTTTTGATACAAAGTTTCATATTTATTGCCTTAGCCGATCTCGAGTTATGAGCAAAACATTGCTCACTGGTCTGCATACTATTAGTGCCCCGAAAATATTGGGATGCATCTCTAACTTGCTAAGCACCAATCTCTGGGCATGGTCTATTATTTAAAGTGAAATTACTTGCAAAAGTTACCCAAGTTAGTTAGATATGCCCAAAAGGATTTTACTTAATTGCTAGTAGAGAAGGATTACTATTCATTGCTTTAAATAGGTGTAGTGACCAAAATAGAAAGTTTTGGTTCATAATTGAAACTCGTACTCATCTTTTTTGATCCAATGATTTGAGGATCATATTCCAAAACACTTGGATGATTATTTGTGCTTTGTGGAAAGCTCAACAGGTCCACTTTGCATTCCTCAACTCAATTTTGGTTGGTATGAAGTGGGAACTTGTGGCACCATCTCATCTCAAGAAGGTTTCCACTCTCCTCCTACAAGATGAATGTTGCATTTTTCCCAAAATACAGCCTTCATAGACATTTTTACAAGGTGCCTCAAGTTTGGGCAAAGAGGAAACCATTTTCGATTTTTGTAGGCATAGCAAACTAACAGAATTTAAATGACCAAAGCATGCACGTCAAAGCTTTGCATCTGAGATAGCATGAGAATCTTGAACTGCACATGTTGAATTATTCACAAAATGTTCATAATCTATGAGTTTATATAGCCCACAATATAAAATTGCAGAATCAATAATAACATCACCATTTGAGAGATCATGAACTATACATCTTTCATCAACAATTTTGACAACCAAGCCAATCTTGGCTGATGCTAAACTAAAAATAGATTTTTCTTGATCCCTAGCATATAAAAGCATCTCACAGTGAAAAAGAACTACCCTGAATAGTAACCAGAATGAAATTACCAACTTCGAGTAAAGGATAAGAGTATTTTGCAACACATGTGATAGTATTCCTTGTAGGGGCAACCTCAAGAGTCATAACTGCAAACATTAATAAACACCCATCCTTCATTTTTCACAAGATTAACAAACTGTATTTTAGGTGTAGAGGCCTCTACAACAACCATTCCAATCTCCTTCCTCTTTGCCTCTTTTGCAGCCAGTTTTGGACACCTCTTTATGAAATGATCATTTGCAACTGTTTCTACTTTTCTACTTTCTTCTCATCTTTGTCTTCACTCTTGGACTATGCAGCATTACCAAATTTTTGCTTACTAGTAGATGAGCTTCATTCAGCTTTGCCCTTCTAAGTAGCTAAGAAAGGTGAATCTGCAACACACATAATGGACTTTTCTACCTAGACTAGTCTTCTTGCACTAAAACAAAGACTAACTCCTCAAATGTTAAGGAATTTGGATTGCATTTCATCGTCAATGGAAGAGTAGAAGCAAATCTCTGATATGATTATGGAAGAACATTAAGTACAGTATGCACAAGTGAACTATCTAGCAAGACTTCATCAGTAGAAATCAGCTACTCCTTCAAATCGTTGATCTTTGATCCATGGAATCTCCTTCATTCATGTTCTCACTGTCCAACTATGTTTGGAGTTAAGCAACACAAGCCTCATTTCTTGCGTGGTATAACGTTGTAAATGTATCCCATGTCAGGAGGAAGGAGATAAGGAAGGGAGCTCACACACACACTCTCACTCTCAAGGAGAAGCACACACACAGATTGAGGCAAGGAAGGATGATCTTCTTCTTCTTCTTCTTCTATTACATAAAAGGAATGTACAAGAATGACCTAAAAACAAGAATACAACAAGTGCAATATATAAAGATCATTACATAAGGAAAAACCTAATGTCTGCGAATGAGTCAGCTGGCAAGAAACAAATGTGCCATCACTCTCGATAGATAAATCTAATAAAGCTCAATGAAGTATCCCTGACATATACCGGTGTGACCATTCTACATGTGAGAGAAACAAAAAATTGGTACGTGTCATCCTGGATCATCACCAACAAATCAATTCCAAAACATAAAAAAGAAGTATTTCAACTTCTTTCTCAAAAAGATGACATAGGGTTTTAGGATTGAGAAATCTTCAGGTGCAAGTCATGAGATCCATGCATAAGAGCTTATGGGAAGGCCATAAGGGCTTTGTTGGGACAAATGAAAAATTTTGAGAAAGCTATTGGTGGCCAAGGATGAATGTAAATGTTAAGGACTTTCTGAGCACATGTGCCACATGTCCTATTCATTCCTCGATCAAACATAGAGATCCCTTACACCCAAATTAGCCACCTTGTATTCATTACAAGTGGGTAGTTGATCTTGTGACTATGCCTAAAATATTGATTGTATGAGATATATTGTACTTGCATGAGAAGATTTGACAAATCAGGTGGAAGTTCATGCACTTCGATCTAATACTACTTATAATATATGTTTATTTCTTTTAGAAGGAGTTATATCCAAATTTGGATATGTACAAAAATATCTATGAATCGAGGAGAGTTAGATGCTAGAGAGGTGAGGGAATTCTTTGATCATCATGGAATTTGCTTATCTCTAATGATAGCCCTATAACCCAAAAGAAAATGGGAAGATTGAGAGAGTTCATCCTTGTATAGTGAAGGCAATCTCAAAGGCATGTGATGGAGATATCAGGCAATGGCCAAGGTATCTTTCGTTTGCTTTATGGGAAGATAGGATGACATATATGAGATCAAATGGATTTATGCTAGTTAAGCTCATGTACTGTCAAAAGCCAATTTTTTTGATACATACTCAGATAATAAATTGAATAAGTTTAGACTCGGAAGATAATTTTTCATGTGAAGTGTTGTTAGCTTTGAGAATTAAACAACTTGCACTACAACAGATCGATGGTATACCGAGGTTTTTACCGAGGAAAATGAACGCGGGTTTATTTGCCGCGACGCCGGTGTAAAGGTCGGTTTCCGCGTCGGTACCAAAGAGTCGGTATAGGCATCGGTGTAAACGTCGGTATAAGCATCGGTAAAAGCGTCGGTATATGCGTCGGTATAAACGTCGCTATATGCGTAGGTAATCGGCTTCTGCTGCATCGCCTCCTGGGTGTACCGAGGGTTATTCCGATGACACTACTGGGAGTACCGTCGCGTATACCGACGACCATACCTGCAAAATTTTTTTTGGGCAGAATGTTTTGTCTTTTGCTACAGCAACATTACCATGATGTTGCTGAACAAAAGACAATACACTCTGCCCAAAAAAAACCGAGTACATGTGATGTGTACTCTAATGACAACCGAAATATGATTTCATGAAACAGAGTATTATTGTACACAAAAGAGATTGATAATGAGAATGAACAACGAACCATGTACAAAAGAAGTTATATATTTCAATAATGAAGCATGTACAAGAGTGTGGCAAACCACTATCATATATGACGCTTTTACAAAATGTGGCAAAGCAATGTATTGCCATATGGAAATCAAATACAAAATATTGGTCTTCCACTGCCATACACATGCAAAGAACGTTCCATATCAACAGTCATGCAACAAAGAACATTAATGGAAGGAGATAAATTCACATGAAAATTACAAACAAGTAAAAACCAAGTTTATAAATTAATTACCTCATCGCAAACGCTCCCATGAAACTACCGCACCGCATCCCTCCAAGTCCTGCAATAGTGCAGTCAACCCATGACTATATCCATAAGACTCCTCCGTTCGTGTTGGAGGACGACCCATTGCCAGCTCCTGAAACAAATATGAAAAGATTAGAGAAATATATATGAGAAATTTAACACAAATAAAATCAATAAATGAAATGGTACTTACAAACTCATGACGCATCGTGTCATATCCGCTGCTGCCCAAATGTGACGGTCCAATCGTGTCTAGACGTGTGGCTGCGGCATTTCGCTGCTGGCGATATCGATCAAGAGTATGTGGTGTACTGCATGGTGTACTACGTGGTGTACTGCGTGGCGTATCTACATCTGAGGTACTCGTTCTAGGAGTAGAAGCAGGCGACACAATGTCCGTCGCACTGCCTCCACAACAACCGCCTCCTCCGCCTCCAGACCTACTTGTAGATCCACTCCTAGAACCTCTTGCTCTAGAGCGTGACCTCGATCTACGAGACGGGCCAGACCCTGTATCGCGCAGAGGTGTCGAACGCACATGTCTACTAGTAGACCCAGTAGGAGATGGTTGCAAAGATGGTCGTGGTGGAGTCACAAAGCTAGGAGACATACCTCCTACGGGAGTAGCACCACCCTCAGGAGTGACATCGGGAGGAGTGACACCGGCGGGAGTGACACCGGCGGGAGTGAGGCCAATGGGAGTGAGGCCGGCAGGAGTAAGGCCGCCAGGAGTGAGGCCGCGAGGAGTGCTACCACGAGCGATCCAATACTGTGATGCAGCGGCCATATACGCAGGAGGAACCTGAGAGATGAACTCCAAAAACTGCTCCTCTGTCATGGACTGTGGAGTGACTGAAGGACTGTCTCCCATCGTGCTCTGTAATAAAAGAACTCAAATAATTAGCATGCGATAAGAAAAATAATATAGGGAATAAACAAAAAAAAAACAAAAAATTAGTACGTACAAGTCTTTTATTCAAAAGTCCTCTATTCTAGCATCCTCTTGAAGATCCGATGCACCGAGAATATCTATCTCTAAATTGATGGCTTCTAAATCGCTTGCTATGCTGGTTTCCTCCTAATCATCGTCTATTGCTTCGTCTTCTCGAACAATGACCTCTTCTTCAATGACCTCTTCTTCTCGAACAATGATCTCTTCCTCCTCAACTATCAAATGAATCTTTGAGTCCACTAGAGATGGACTTTCTTCTACATCTATGTTTTCAAAAATTTGTCTACTACGTGGAGCGACTTGTAAAACAAATAGCCACTCTAGGTCTTTTGAATCTAGTATAAAAACAACTTGCTCACAGTGTTCGGGAAGTACAAATGTATCCCTTTCATCTGTCCATAATCTTGTGGAGTCGACTTGAAGCAAACCGCTCTTATCTCGTCTCACTGTTGCGTTTCTTCCAGAGGTGACTACTTTGAACCATTTCACATCAAAAACAAAGTAATCAAACTTTCTGAAAGATAGTTTCAAGATGTCTTGAATCACACCACAATAATCTAACTTGCCTTCTAGAGCATTATCATCTCTTGCACTCGCTCTACTTTTTTGCAAAAAATTTACCTGGTACAATCCATGTTCTTCACCATCATGATCTTCGTCCATCTCATAAAATGCTTCAAGCATCTCTTCCATATGTTCATTCTGTGTAATATTATTAGTGCTTGCTTCTACGTCTAAGTCCTTTTTTGCTCTCTTTTGTCCATGAGAGGTTACCGATGCAATGTCATTTGGGTCCATCTGCTCACCTGGGGGACCATGCGAATGATAGCGTAGGTTTTCCAATCGACTCCTATCAAAGGATCCATACTCTCTAACATGTGCAGTACAAATCCGTTGTTTCTGATAAATTTCATACTTGCACTGTGTGCAAGGACATGCCATTCTCTCTTCAGGATCCAAAGAAGCCATCTGCTACAATATGGACATTTTAGAACATTAGAACATTTTAGAACATTTGTTTTTTTATTAAACCTAAAAATCTAACTCTTAAAGACCTAAATACTTAAATACCTAAAAAAACTTAAAACCCTAGTTTTAAAACCCTAATCTATATAGCTATCCTATTTTATCTATATATTCGGATTTTTTCTTGATTGATCCTATTTTATATATATATTTATTTATTTATTCAGATTTTTTTCCTCTTAATTTAGTTATATGTATGCCTAAACCCTAAAACCCTAATTTTAAAGATCTAGACCTAAATTATGTATATTTCTATACACATGTGTATATACATGTATATATGTATTATATGTGTATGTGTATGTGTGTATATATGTTATGTACGTGTTAAAACCCTAAAACCCTAATCCAAATGACCTAGAACTAAAACATGTATACATATGTATGCATGTGTATAGATATGTGTATATGTATATATATGTGAATATAGATAGGTATATAAGTATGTGTGTTTTTGTATTGTATATATATTCACTCTATTTAAAATGATTAAATTTAAACCTATTTTTATATATTTAATCATATATATTTCATTTATTTATTTAAAATACTAGCTCTTATCATATGTTATTATCTATATAATTATCCTACCCATATATTTATTTATTTATTTATTCAGATTTTTTCTTTACTTAATTATATTTAATTATATATATTTAATTAAATTATTTATGTATATAATTATCTTATTTTATATATATTTATTTATATATTCAAATTATTTTTTTTACATAATCCTATTTTTATATATTTAATTTTATATATTTAATTATAAATATTTAATTAAATTATTTAAAACACAAGTTCTTTTTATATTTATTTATTTATATAATTATCTTATTTTATATATATATTTATTTATATATTCAGATTTTTATTCCTTACGTAATCCTATTTTTACATATTTAATTTTTTATATTTAAATATATATATTTAATTAAATTATTTAAAACACTAGTTCTTTTTATATTTACTTATGTATATAATTATCTTATTTTATATATATATTTATTTATATATTCAAATTCTTTTTCCTTACATAATCCTATTTTTATATATTTAATTTTATATATTTAATTATATATATTTAATTAAATTATTTAAAACACTAGTTCTTTTTATATTTATTTATGTATATAATTATCTTATTTTATATATATATTTATTTATATATTAAGATTTTTTTTCCTTACGTAATCCTATTTTTATATATTTAATTATAAATATTTAATAAAATTATTTAAAACACTAGTTCTTTTTATATTTATTTATGTATATAATTATCTTATTTTATATATATATTTATTTATATATTCAGATTTTTTTCCTTACGTAATCCTATTTTTATATATTTAATTTTATATATTTAATTATATATATTTAATTATATATATTTAATTATATATATTTAATTAAAACCCTAATCTTAAAATTCTAGATTTGAAATACTAAACCCTAAAACCCTAATCTTAAATATGTAGACCTAAAATATGTATATTTCTGTATACATATGTATATACATGTATATATGTATTACATGTGCATGTGTATGTGTGCATATATCTTATGTAGGTGTTATAACCCTAAAACCCTAATCTTAAAGATTTAAATCTAAAATATGTAATTTTTGTATGCATGTGTATCTACATGTATGTATGTATTATATGTATATGTGTGTTTGTGTATATATGTAATCTACGTATTAAAATCCTAAAACCCTAATCAGAAAGACTTAGACTTAAATCTGAAATACTAAACCCTAAAACCCTAACCTTAAATATGTAGACCTAAAATATGTATATTTCTGTATACATGTGTATATACATGTATATATGTATTACATGTGCATGTGTATGTGTGCATATATCTTATGTAGGTGTTATAACCCTAAAACCCTAATCTTAAAGATTTAAATCTAAAATATGTATATTTTTGTATGCATGTGTATCTACATGTATGTATGTATTATATGTATATGTGTGCTTGTGTATATATGTTATCTACGTATTAAATCCTAAAACCCTAATGAGAAAGACTTAGACTTAAATCTGAAATACTAAACCCTAAAACCCTAATCTTAAATATCTAGACCTAAAATATGTATATTTCTGTATACATGTGTATATACATGTATATATGTATTACATGTGTATGTGTATGTGTGCATATATGTTATGTAGGTGTTATAACCCTAAAACCCTAATCTTAAAGATTTAAAACTAAAATATGTATATTTTTGTATGCATGTGTATCTACATGTATGTATGTATTATATGTATAGGTGTGTTTGTGTATATATGGTATCTAGGTATTAAAATTCTAAAACCCTAATCAGAAAGACTTAGATTTAAATCTGAAATACTAAACCCTAAAACCCTAATCTTAAATATCTAGACCTAAAATATGTATATTTCTGTATACATGTATATATGTATTACATGTGTATGTGTATGTGTGCATATATGTTATGTAGGTGTTATAACCCTAAAACCCTAATCTTAAAGATTTAAATCTAAAATATGTATATTTTTGTATGTATGTGTATCTACATGTATGTATGTATTATATGTATATGTGTGTTTGTGTATATATGTTATCTACATATTAAAATCCTAAAACCCTAATCAGAAAGATTTAGACTTAAATCAGAAATAGTAAACCCTAAAACCCTAATCTTAAATATCTAGACCTAAAATATGTATATTTTTGTATACATGTGTATATACATGTATATATGTATTATATGTGCATGTGTATGTGTGCATATATGTTATGTAGGTGTTAAAACCCTAAAACCCTAATCCTATTTTTATATATTTGATGTAAAACAAAACTTCAAAATAAAAATAGGATTATATGTGTGTATGTATGCATGTGTGTATATATGTGTGTATGTATGCATGTGTGTATATATGTGTGTGTATGTATGCATGTGTACATGTGTGTGTGTGTATGTATACATGTGTATACATGTGTGTGTATGTGTATGTGTGTGTATGTAGGCATGCATGTGTGTGCATGTGTGTGTACGTGTGTGTATGTATGCATGCATGTATGTGTATGTGTGTGTATATGTATGCATGTGTGTGTATGTATACATGCATGTGTGTATATGTGTGTATGTATGCATGTATGTATATATGTGTGTATGCATGCATGCCGGTATATGTGTGTGTATGTATGCATTCATGTGTGTATATGTGTGTATATATGCGTGTGTGTATGTATGTGTGTATATGTGTGTGTGTATGTGTATATATGTGTGTGTATGTATGTGTGTATGCATGTGTGTATGTATGCATGTGTGTAAATTTATGTGTGTGTGTATGCATGCATATGTGTATATGTGTGTGTGTATGTAAGCATGCATGTGTGTATAGGTGTGTGTATGTAAGCATGCATGTGTGTACATGTATGTGTGTATGTATGCATGTGTAAATTAATGTGTATCTTCCTTTCTCTTCTCTCTCTCTTTCTTTCTCTCTCTCTCTCTCTCTCTCTCTCTCTCTCTCTCTCTCTCTCTCTCTCTCTCTCTCTCTCTCTCTCTCTCTCTCTCTCTCTCTCTCTCTCTCTCTCTCTCTCTCTCTCTCTCTCTCTCTCTCTCTCTCTCTCTCTCTCTCTCTCTCTCTCTCTCTCTCTCTCTCTCTCTCTCTCTCTCTCTCTCTCTCTCTCTCTCCTTCTCTCTCTATCAATAGCGAATAAAAGAATCACTTACAAGTATGTCCCTCTTTGAATTGTTGTCGTCAAAGCATAATGTAGGTCGTCTCTCGTCCAATTCCAAACAATCGACGCCAATGAACTTCTGCAAAATCAACGAAAAGAGAATTAGAAACCCTAAAGCATAGAGAAACACAAATGCTAACAGTACGTGTAGCACTTACCAAGATGTGAGATCTATGCCGAAAGAGAGTGTGTGTGTGTAGAGAGAGAGATCCGTGTGTGTGTGTGTGCACAAGACAATGCAGCTTTTGTGATATGTTTAAAATTCACCGCCGGTATAAGCGCCAGTATGGACGTCGGTATACGCGTCGGTAGTTGTCAGTAAATTACCGACGCTTATACCAACGCCTATACCGACGCTCATACCGACGCCTATACCGACGCTTATACCGGCGGCTGCGGGCCACACCGACGATCCGTTTAAAATGGTCATACCGACGGTCACTTGACCGTCGGTATCTCTTAGTGAGATTTTTCGAGGGCTATACCGATGCTGACTATGACCATCGGTATATGCAGCGTTGGTATGCCCCTCATATGTTGTAGTGTTGAAAAAGGGAAAGAAAATATGAAAGAAGTTCATGTTTAGAAATTAAAGGAGTCAATTTTAAAAAATAAGATCTATTTTGATAAGAAACATCGACTTAGGCCACAATCGATAGAGTCAGGGGATTGGGTACTTGTCTATGATAGTACCTTCGATACCCAATATAATGCATGGTGTAA
>CM035429.1:110287868-110295368 GCA_020310875.1 Ceratopteris richardii | reverse complement strand
CCATGATCATGTATGCTTTCCATGAGAAACCTTCATAACCATGTGAGCTCTTCACAACATGCAAACATTTTATGTCTATGAGAGATCCCTAATGATTATGTCCATTTGAACCCTCCATACATAACCCTTACTAATGACATGTATGCCCTATGCATGTTTATATATGTGAACCATAAATGTGGATTTAAAAAAATACTATATTCATATGTGTGAGTATATATATATATATATATATATATATATATATATATATATATATGTGTGTGTGTGTGTGTGTGTGTGTGTGTGTGTGTGTGTGTATGTGTGTGTGTGTGTGTGTGTTTGTGTGTGTGTATGTATGTGTGGTTATGTCTTAATGTGTTTATGTGAATCCTATGAATTTGTCTGACAACAAATGACTATGTATTGCATATCTAAATGTATATGTGAAAAACCATAAATGTGTTTTGTTTATGAAACCCTAGATGTGTTTGTGAGTTTTCTGTTTGTACTGATATTTGTGCCCACCTTACATGTGCGTATGTGTTTGTGTGTTTCAAGTGCATCCTTAAATGTATGTATTATCTAAAGTGATTGTGAATGTGCATCATATATGAATATTACCCTATCTAATTGTATCTGTGCATGTGTACATGTTTTTATGTATGTACCCTTAGGTGTTAATGTGGCTATGTGAATGTGTATGTGTATATGTGTGCCTACATATGATTGATTTTCAATAGCTATGTGCATATATGTGAAGCATGTGAATTATGTAAAGTATTTTGTTTATGTGTTAAAAATAAGGCACTTAATATTAATTAAAACCTAACACATAACATGAAACTAACAATTATAAAAATTGCATCAATAGATACATATATACCTATCTACATGTGTGTATGTGTAACCAACATAAACTATATGTTTACTAGTTTTGTCTTACTAATCCTGTCAAGTGTGCATGATTATGTGTGTGTGTACTTGTGTTGCGTGAATCTGTTTGCATGAATTGGTGAGTTATGTGTGTGTGCATACATGTTCAATGTCTCTATATAATGAAGAAGTTGATTAATTGTTGTTTTTCTATTTGTCTATCTTGCATGTACGTGAATAGTCAGGGGAGAGAGAGAGAGAGAGATAGAGAGAGAGAGAGGAGGAGGAGGAGAGAGATAGTGAGAGAGAGGATTAATGCATTTACACATAGTTCTTGACTAATAAATATGTAGGCAGCCATAGAGAGAGAGGAGAGAGAGAGAGAGATAGAGAGAGAGAGAGGAGAGAGAGGAGGAGGAGGAGGAGGAGGAGGAGAGAGATAGTGAGAGAGAGGATTAATGCATTTACACCGAGTTCTCGACTAATAAATATGCAGGCAGCCATAGAGAGAGAGAGAGGAGCGAGAGAGAGAGAGAGAGACAGAGAGAGAGACAGATAGAGCAAGAGAGAGCTAGAGAGATAGCAAGAGAGAGAGAAGAGGTTGATGCCCTGTTCTAATCAATTCAAATTAACGCAAGGCTGGAGGCATTCGAGTTGTAGGCAAATCGATCTAGAGGTAATAAGAAGGGAAGGAGAGAGAGAGAGAGAGATAGAGAGAGAGAGAGATAGGAAAGAAGTAGTATAGAAATATTGTTTTTTTATTATTTATAAATTTACTTATATTTTTTTCTACAGAACATTATGAGCATTCATGAGATCTTACCTATTATTAGGAAGTTTTGCCAAAATTATGAATTAATTACTAAGCTTATGAGAAGATGGAGCGAGATCGTGTCTGGTGACATTGGGGGCTGTAGATGTTTTAGTTCTCATTCATCCAACATTTCTACTGGGATATATTTAGTTCATATGAGAAATTGGATTTATCTCTTGAGCTAAATGCTACATTGATTTCATATTTTTTAGCAAACTTTGTATCGGGGTTTACCTTAAGTATCATTATTACTCATTTTGATGCATTTCATTGAACAACCACTAATGGATGTACATCTCGTAACATCTATGTAGACTAGGACACTATTTACATTTTTCTTTCCACTTATTTGCTTCCTATAGAACAAAAAACACATCAGTCTTGTAACACTTGTGTAGACCAAGACACTATATACATTTTTATTTCCACATATTTGCTTCTTATAGAACAAAATAAATGTCAAACTAGTAACATTCCTATAGAATAGGAAACTATCGATTTTCTTATTTCCATATATTTGCTTCCTATTGAACAAAGCTAGGCTTCTCCCACTCAAAATTACAAAAAGTAAACTCTTCCGAAACTTAGTTAAGTTACTTAATTTCTTTGCACTTGCATGCCTTCGATCATTCATACCTTAGCATGTTCTCATACGCAATCACCTCAATCAGCTTTGAACTTGCTTCTCACTTCGTAAATCAGTGCACCAAACACCTGAGGTGTTGCCATGATGAGACTTCTAGAAAAGCTAGGTCCGATCCACTCGGTTGTCTCATTTGATGTCCTGACAACACCGAGGGGTGGTAATGGGCATCAAGAGGGGAGGGGGCAGTGAGAACCTAGGGGGGAGGGGGTAGTACACATCAAGGGGGGAGTTGTCAGTGCATAGAAAGGTGAGCAGTGCATGCCAAAGGGGGTTAGTGCATGCCGGGGGAATGGGTCGAGTGATGGGAAGGAAGAGAGTGAGGAGAGGGAGGTGAAGAGAGGGGTGTTTTGTATGTATATAAGTAAGAATGTGTGTGTGCAAGTATGTATGTATGTATGTCTGTATGTATGTCTATTGTATGTGTGTATGTATGTATTGTATTGTATGTATGAATGTATGTATGTATGTATATATGTATGTGTGTATGTATGTATGTATGTATGTATGTGTGTATGTATGTATGTATGTATGTATGTGTGTATGTATGTATGTATGTATGTATGTATGTATGTATGTATGTATGTATGTATGTGTGTGTGTGTTGTGTGTGTGTATGTATGTATGTATGTATGTATGTATGTATGTATGTATGTATGTATGTATGTATGTATGTATGTATGTATGTATGTATGTATGTATGGATGTATGGATGTATGTATGTATGTATGTATGTATGTATGTATGTATGTATGTATGTATGTATGTATGTATGTATGTATGTATGTATGTATGCATGTATGTATGTATGTGTGCATATGTATGTATGTAAGTAAACAAGTATGCATGCATGTAAGTAACTAAAGAAGGAATTAAGTAAGTAAGTAAGTATGTATACATGTATGTATGTATTTATGTATGTATGTATGTATGTATGTATGTATCTATGGATGCATGTATGCATGCATGTTTGTATGTATGTATGCATGTATATAATGAAGTATGTATGTATGCACATATGTATGTATGCACGTATGTATGTACATATGCAAGTAAGTATGTATGTGTATGTGTGTGTATTATCTCTCTCTCTCTCAGTTATTGGATCTCACTCTCTTTCTCCTCTCTTGTTATCACTCACTCTCATTCTCATTGTCACTTGCTCTCACTCTCACTCTCATTTTAACTCTTATCCTCACTCTCCCTCTCACGCAACTTCTCACTAACTCATACATACATGTGTATGTGTGTGTGTATGTACTCTCATCTTACTCTCTTTCGTTCTCTCTCTCTCTCTCTCTCTCTCTCTCTCTCTCTCTCTCTCTCTCTTTGGTTCTATAACATTATAGAGAGAGAGAGAACAAGGTAGAGAAAGAAGAGATAAAAAAAGGATAGAAAACAAGAGAGAATAACCTTAGTGTAAGTGTTGAAAAGGAGAAAGTAGGGCAAGCGAGTGCTTTGAGGGCACTCTTGAGGGGATTGACTGAGAAAGTGGTTTGAGGGTGAGACTCTATCAAGCAAGTGCTCTCAGGGTGAGAATACACCAACAAAGTGCTATGAAGATGAGAGTGCATCAAAATATTTCTCTTGATGAGAGTGCTCTATGTAAATTCTTCTAGCTTGGTGATTCTCTAGAAATGCAAAATGCAAAGAACAACACTCAAAAAACCCTTTTTTGCAGTTCTCATTTGTCAGTCAATGACGCCAATGATCTACCAAAGAAACAATCCAAAAACTCAAAAGTTGCAAGGTCCTGTAATTAGGGTATTCCCCTCTCCCCCAATTAGTCAGTGCACAATTCAAATATTCTAAAGTTGCAAGGTCCCATAAACATGGTATCCCACCCATCCATTCATTTGGTGGCCCTATCGCTAGCCCCATTTGTAGACATGTTTGTAACATCATCCATAAATTTAAAAAAAAAAACAAAAAGAAAAACTGAAACTTAGAGAATTTTTTAGAAGTTTTAATGTCCGAGATAGTTAATAGCCCCATCTAATATCACATCTATGAACACCTCGATATAAAAAGGAACATGTAGATTTTGATGCATTTTGGATGAGTCATCGACATGCACATTTTCTTCACATTTTTTAGTGTCGATATACCAAAATATTGTAGTAGTTTTCATAGCATGTTTCCTTTTTATGATGAAGTGCCTGTATTATTCGTGCTTATCACTTATAAGACTTGCCATTTGTGAGAAATGGATTTTTCTAACGTTCCTTTTGATGCTTTTAAATAAAATTTATAACTAAAAAAGCGATCTTTAGATTCCTACTAAAATATCTCCAAGATTAATTATTATATGAGGGGGAGAGATTTATCATAGTAGGATACAATATTTGAGCTTTGTTATATAGAACTCCTCTTTGCATGATTCCTGTGAACACTTATTCTATTGGATGATACGAGATTGTGGCAAAAATCTCTGTTGGGTTATAATATAAATCACTTCAATTTTGTCTGTTATGGAACTTCTTTATGAATTCAAAGGTGAAAAAGTTTTGAAACAATATGAGGATCCATCCCTAGGAAACATCCTCTCAATCCTATTTGACAAATGTCAAGATCTCAAAGAGAAAGAACCAATTTAGCGAGTAAAAGTTTTATATACCATGAAAATTGAATGAAACTAGCATAGATTCCTCTACACAAAGAAAACATGCTTATGAACCTTAATTTTGTCTCTCGTTCATAATACTTGTGGTATTTCTCTTTTTGAGTTGAGCTTGAGTGTTTGATATTAAAAGAACTGAAATCCTCTCCGTATATAGTTATATTTCCCTTCTTTAATATAAGAATAGCCTACAACCAAAGCATTGAAAGGGGATCCAAAGATAGCTTTCAAGTAGTTTAATAAGTTTTTTGTTAGGATGATTTCAGAAGGCATGGCAGCAAGTGAAGCATGTGAAAGTGAGAATATATTACTGGAAAAGAAATATAGTTATAAAATGAAAGAGATTTGTCGTCCCACATGAAGAGAAGCCTAAAAAACTCAGCTGCTTACCAGCTCGAAGAGAAAGAAATAAGGTCCCAAAAAGTCGCAGAAGAAATGGAATGGCATAGAGAGATACCCCGACAAGAGAGGGACTTGTAATCTTATCGTGAAAGCATGTGGGTGATGCTGGAAAAGAAGCATTATTCCTTCTTATATGCCCATTCAGGAAGTATCTTCCGAGAAATGAATGTTTCAGTCTATTCGAGGATCTGAAATCTCCCGATGCCAAAGGCATAGAAGAGGAGAGAGAGAGAGAGAGAGAGAGAGAGAGAGAGAGAGAGAGAGAGCATACGAATTAAAATTCTATATCTGCTGACTCGTTGATTCGCAATATATTGCTGGCCATACATACGCAAGATATTCTCATCGAGTGGAGTCTCCATCAGGAGACCAATTATTTACAAAAAAGGAGTAACAACATAAATGAGTGTCAAAGGCAATACAAAAGAATCAGAACTTTTGGTATGAATGCTGACATACATGATGTTATACATGCATAATTATACAGATTTCTGCCGAAGTGAAGTCTATACAAACAAAGACTATGAGAAGACACATTAGATAGTACGTCTCTTCAATTAGAGAGAGAGAGAGAGAGAGAAAGAGAGAGAGAGAGAGAGGGAGAATCCACGGGGAGTCAAGACTCTGTCTTTGATTTAAAATTGTATGTCTGCTGACCCTTTGATTCGGAGGAGCACACCTGCTTGATGTGTATATTGATCCACAAAGATATTCGATCACAAGAGAGTTTGATCGGATGAAATATGCATAGGAAGGCCAATTATTTACTAAGATCAGTAGCAACAGAATTGAAATAGATTATGGGACACAATGCGTGTCAAAGACAATACAAAGTACTAATTATAACTTTTGGCGCAAATGCCGTCATACATGGTACTACAGCATGCATAATTATACAGATTTCTGTCGAACTGGAGAATATAGGAAAAAAGAGTATGGACGACAGTACTGGTTATCTTTAGTTATCTTTGGTTATCTTTAGTTATCTTCAGTTATCTTTATATAACTGGAGAATATACAGAAAGAGAGTATGAACTACAATGTGGGCACATTCCGTATACACAGTGCTTCTCTTCAATCACGCCAAGCGTGAAGAATATAGTAGTTGAATTGTTCTATTTTAATGTGTATTACAAACGGGGCACAAACGGGGAGTTCTTTCACAGCATTGTCGACGGCAAGCACGATCCATTCCTCCGCCATTAAACTAGCCATTCTGCCGATGTCACGTGCTGCGATAAAAGAAGAATCATTGCATTAAAGTAGCGATGGTCCACAATTTCTTTGATACGTTTAGAGGAAGCATTCATCTTGTAGTGAGAGTAGAGCAGCGTTCCTTCGGAAATGAAGGCAGATGAGAGTCATTCCTTTGTTTTCGTTACTTTTTTTTTTGAGAGAAGAGAGAAAGAAAATGTATTAATGCTACATGCTGTACAAGGGGCAGGTCCCCCATCTCTTCAGAGAGACTTGAAACACAAAGAAGAAAACCCGCGCAGGCCTTATTGGATTGATAAGGCCATGGTGACTCTAGCTGAGAATAGCATTTCTCCATTTGATGTACCTAATAATACATATGGTGTCTTGAAAAAACGTATCTTAAGTGGGAACATCCTTAATAGACTGCAAGTCTCTTGAGTTCAGTATTAGAGTAGTGAATGTAGGACCTTTTTTCCACTTCAAAGAGTCTTTGATTTCTACTTCAAAGAATCTTATTTCCACTTCAAAGAATCACAGGATTTGTGATCTCCAAAAGTGCCACTGAAATAGACCCAGCTTGTTACATACACCAAGAAGGACCTCTTGATAACCAAGATTGCAGACAACAAAACGCTTGCACGAATGTTCTATAAGGTTCCAGAATTTTTTAGCATGATTAGAGTTAAGGAAGAGACAGACAAGGTCCTATACCTTGTCAAAAAACAAACATTGTCCATTACTAAGATTACATTTTCTTCCTCTTACTCCAATCCACAAACAATGGTGAATAATCAGCCACTGGAGAGTGGAATGATTGATGACCGTAGGAAATCCCCAAAGAGCTTTAAATATGTATCTCCACTCATATTTGTTCTAGCTAGTTTTCCATCTAATGTTAAGCTTTCTCACAATAGTATCAAGTGTTATGTTGTGCTTCTTGTAATGATTGTACATGTCTGTCGCAACATC
>CM035429.1:110280368-110282868 GCA_020310875.1 Ceratopteris richardii | reverse complement strand
CTCATGATAAAACCCTGATCATGAAGATAAGTAGTCAACCTATGGTTCCATGCCCTAGGTGCCTGCTTCAATCCATAAAGAGCTTTGTTCAATTTACATATGTATGTTACCTTTCTTGGATCCTCATGACCACGTACACCTCCTCTGAAATCTAGCCATTTAGAAATGCATTTTTTACATCCAATTGATACATGTTCCAATTCTTTGATGAAGCCACACTTACCAATACCCTGATGGTTGGCATTTTGGCCACAGGTGAGAAGGTTTCTTCATAATCAACTCCTTGGGTTCGTGCAAAACCCTTAGCCACAAGTCTAGCTTTGTACCCGCTTATTGATCCATCAGAATTCCTTTTGATCTTATAGATCCATCTACAACCAATTACCTTCATAGACTCCTTCTTTGGCACTAGCTTCCAAGTATCATTCTCCTTGAGTGCTTCAATTTCCTCATCCATAGCTTCCTTCCATTCTGCCTTGGTGTTTGTTTCTTCATATGATTATGGCTCTTCAAATTACAAGTCTTTTGAAAGATAAACAGAGTGCTTAGTAACTAAGGAAGTGTACATGTCTCAACCTCCTGGTCATGAGGATCCAAGAAAGGTAACATATGTATGTAAATTGAACAAAGCTCTTTATGGATTGAAGCAAGCACCTAGGGCATGGAACCATAGGCTGACTACTTGAAGATTAGTAGTTAACCTATGGTTCCATGCCCTAGGTGCCTGCTTCAATGCATAAAGAGCTTTGTTCAATTTACATACATATGTTACCTTTCTTGGATCCTCATGACCACGAGGTTGAGACATGTACACCTCCTCTGAAATCTAGCCATTTAGAAATGCATTTTTTACATCCAATTGATACATGTTCCAATTCTTTGATGTAGCCACACTTACCAATACCCTGATGGTTGGCATTTTGGCCACAAGTGAGAAGGTTTCTTCATAATCAACTCCTTGGGGTTGTGCAAAACCCTTAGCCACAAGTCTAGCTTTGTACCTGCTTATTGATCCATCAGAATTCCTTTTGATCTTATAGATCCATCTAGAACCAATTACCTTCATAGACTCCTTCTTTGGCACTAGCTTCCAAGTATCATTCTCCTTGAGTGCTTCAATTTCCTAATCCATAGCTTCCTTCCATTCTGCCTTGGTGTTTGCTTCTTCATATGATTATGTCTCTTCAAATGACAAGTCTTTTGCAAGATAAAAAGAGTTCTTAGTAACTAAGGAAGTTTCATACCCATATCTGATAGGCTTCTTGCTCTCCCTTTGTGATCTTTTGATTGCTTGGTTGGATGATTCAAGTATATCTTCCAACTTCTTCATCTTGACTTTGCCTTTGGACTTCCATGCCTTGAACTCTTCTAGGTTGATGATGTCCTCATCATCTGAGTTGATGTCTCCATTCTGAGTAGGCTCTTCCTTAGTGAGGCTTGGAAACTCCTCTTCCAAGTCATAAGGTAGCTTTACTTTCCTGCATTCACTATCAAACCAAAAGTCGTTCTCATCAAAGACAACATCTCTATTGAACATGAATCCTTTGTTTGAAGGGTTGTAGAACCTGTGTCCTTTCTAATTCAAATCATACCCTATGAAGATGCACTTCTCTGCCTTAGGGTCTAGCTTACCTCTTATCTGAGAAGGGATATGCACATAAGCTACACATCCAAAGATCCTACAATGATTAAGTGAAGGTCTTCTACCATGGCATGCTTCATATGGGGTCATCCCATCAAGAGATTTGGATGGCAACCTGTTTACAAGATAAGTGGTAGTAGATACACTCTCTGGCCACAAGTAATTAGGTAGTTTTTTGTCATTTAACATTGACCTAGCTGTTTCAACACTTAATCTATTTCTCCTCTCTGTCACCCCATTTTGCTCCGGGGTATACCTTGTTGTAATTTCTCTTTTGATTCCTCTGTCCTACAAGAATGCATCAAAATCATTTGAGAAGTACTCCCCTCCTCCATCTAACCTTAATCTCTTTAGGTTTCTCCCTGTTTGGTTTTCAACAAGTGTAAGGTACTTTTTAAAACAACTGAATACCTCATCTTTGTGTTTCATAAAGTACAATACAACCCATCTATTTTAATCATCAACGAAAGATACATAATACCTTCATCCAGAAATCGAGGGATCCTTACTTGGTCCCCATACATCTGTATGGACAAGCTCTAGGTAGTCCTCATGCATGTAGCCTTTCCTTGAGAAGGGTAACCTGTGAGATTTTCCAAGCTGACAAGCACCACATTTATAAATCATGTGTTGCTTGGATACATTAGGTATCCCAAGCACACATTGATCTCTACATATCTATTTTAAGGTTCTTTCACCAATATGCCCTAATCTCTTATGCCAAATTTCAAGTTCTGAGAGTGTTTGATCTTTGTAACTATAAAGTGAATGATCTACCTGTCTTTTCTCCTTTGGCAATTCTCTTGAATCCATGTTGGGGATCCTCCACAAATGCTCCATATTAGTTGAACCTGACCT
>CM035429.1:110270368-110275368 GCA_020310875.1 Ceratopteris richardii | reverse complement strand
TCAGCATAGGTACAAGAGAATCCGTACATGTATGCTTCATGCATATTTGGATGAGGTGTTAGAGAAGATATGTTCATATGAGTTTGAGGATTTCTGGCAGCAAACTTATTAGCATTCTTTGCTACTTTTGTAAGTATGTGATCTTCTCACACATGTATCTGACTTAGGGTATTCCATAGACTAAGTTTAGATGAGGATTTGCTGATTATCAATTTTAGACTGATCCTTCCTCTTTCTATCACTCATATTCACTCTTCTGCAACCTATTAGGTCACACATCTCATGATTTCTATCCATACATCTGAATATGTTTGTTACATTTGTATATACACTCTTCCATCTATTTTTGTTCACGTAGAGTGGTTGAGGTTTTGAATCTCACATTGTAAATTGACATTTGCATATATGATAGTGTGAGTAATCAGTGACTTACGTAAAACTTTACACATGTTGTCTAATCTTTCTCTATCTTTGTCTCATCATTTGTATGATTAAAGTGTGGTATGTTCATGTTTTCTCAATATTGGAAGACTGCAATTTATGTCGTAGAACTTGGACTTATGGAACTTGAACCTATGGTATTAGTTATGGGCCTACTAAATTTCCAACATTTTCATTGTACAAATGTTTCTATACGATTATGTAGAAGGTCACAACATGTGAGAGAAAACGATACTCTACATATCCAACAACGTTTCCCCAAATCACCTCACATTTTGAAGGAGGTCAATATAAATGGGACCTCATATCCCACTAGAAAGTATCTTACAAAAACGCGACTGCTTACCAGCTCTAAGAGAAGAAATAAGCTCCCAATACTATAAAACGAGAAAGCAAAAAGTTGCATAATAAATTGAATAGCATAGATGGAAACCTTGTTGGTGCAAATATACAAGCCTTCACATTTGGATTAGCATGGAAGACTATGTGGATTCAATTGATAACTCATATGAACCATAGCTTGTAATCATTTGAGCATTTACCATTTGTAAAAGGTTAAAAAATATTGAGAGAATCTTGTAAAGCAAAATCTTGTGGAGTTTGGAAGAGAAAATTGCTACAAGATTCAATGAGGGAATAACTCCTCAATCATAGGAATCACTTTTAGTTAGAGCCAAGTTTGAATTTCAAATTCAAATTTAGGAGAAACTCCTTATATAAAGACCTTTGTAAAACACGCGGTGGTGTGTGGCCTCATTGATAGTACTTTTCTGATCATTTGTAGTAGCTAAGTGACTTACACCATAGCTCACTTAGACTACGTCCATCATTGAGCACTATCATAATTCCAATGATCTTGTACAATCATGTTTTATAGTAGATATACATCATTGATCATCTCTGTCTACTTCGCTGTTATGACTACTTAGAATAGTGAACTTTGTATGGTCATATCTTAGTGAGTTCTCAACCGTTTTGCATGATCTATAGCTTGTTCACACTAGCTTGAAGTCTACTTTATGCTTTTTTCAAAGATTCAAAGTATTTGTTTCAGACATTTGGGAGAAATTGCCATCAAAAAGCTCACTGGTCACCTACTGTTCAGTCCCTAAAAATTCCGGGGTAAGCTTTGGATGATTAAATTAATTTCTCAGAGACTAGCTCATCATTTTAGATGATTACACTTATAATCATTAGCTATCTAAGCTATTTAAATTCCCTCAAAAGGAATTGTATCAATTGCTGGTGTACTATGAGCATTGAGAAAAAGAACTAGCACGTGTGAGGACTAAAATAGCAAGTTTTGTGACACTAGCTATTTGTGAAGTACTCTATTTTGACTCAATTATTTCAAGCATGTACTCCAAAGTACATAGTTACTTTCTTGGTGTCATTTGCAAGATAAAAGTTCCTTCTATCAAACTCTGAAGTGATTTAGGGCAGATATAAAGCAGGTTTTAGCAATACCACCTCACTTCCTTGAGGTATCCATCCATTTTTTTAAACAGTGATATCAGAGCAAGTTAAGGTAAAATGGAAGATGGTTTCCCTTCTTTCATTGATAAAATGGACAAGAATAATTATCTAGCATGGTCCTTCAAGATGAAGACCTATCTACAAGGAAGGAGTCAATATGGATACATATTAGGAGATCAGGAGATGCCCTTATTCAGAAGCAAAGGTCAACCTACAAGAGAGGAACTAGAAAGACTCAACTCCTGGTGTGCCAAAGATTCTTTAGCAAGGTCATATCTACTTAACTCTATTTCTTAATTCCTTCTTCCTCACATTACGAATTGTAAAACTTCCCAAGAGACTTGGGATACATTATCTTCATATTTTTCTTTCAATATGAGTGCTAGAAAAAATCAATTGTGGATTGAGATTACTACTCAAAGGAAGCAACCTAAGCAGAATGTTTCAGAGTATATGACCAAAGTAAAAGATGTGGCTCATCAATTGGCAAGCATAGGAGAGGAGATTGAAGAAGAGCAAATAGTGAGACAAATAATCAATGGCATCAAGGCAGATGATATGTGGGAAGCTTTCACAACTGCTATGGACCTTTACATGGACATGCAAATTCCTCATCTTACCACTCTCATGGGACAACTCTTTATCCATGAGACCAAGCTCAATAAAAATGGAGAACCATCAAGAGGTAACAATTCTTCTGCCCTCTCTAGAGATAAAGAAAAGTCTAAAGATAAAGGAAAGAACAAGAAAGTAGAAGATGAAGGCACTAATTCTCAAGATAACTATGCAGGGAGAGGTAGGAACTCAAGAGGAAGGGGAAGAGGAGGTAAGCAAGGTAAGGGGAGACCTTTCAACTCTTCCCCATGCCATATATGTGGACTCTCTAATCACACAACAGATGAGTGGTATAGGAACTTCAAGAACTAGAGAGGAAGAGGATTTCAAAGAGGCGGCTACTCACAATCAAGAAGATTCAACCATAATCAAGGATACAACCATGGCGGCAACAACAATTATCAACGAGGATACAAATCAAGTAAAGACTTCAACAAGTATACAGAGGATCAAGAGGATTCCCTTCTCATTACATAATGACTTCAAAACAAGGTATGAATGTTGAGCAGCTCTTCTATATTGACTCAGGTTGTTCAAACCATGTAGCAGGCAATGTAGCTCTTCTTTCTGATCTTGAAGAACCCAAGGGAAAGCACCAAGTACAGATAGGTGATGACACCAGACATTTAGTGGTCAAGGTAGGAAATGTCAAAAATTCTAATGGGAATAGAAATTTGTTGAGTAGATTTCTTTATGTACCTACTATCACAAAGAATTTGATGAGTGTTGGACAGATAGTGGAAAAGGGTTTGCACGTTAGGTTCAATAAATATGGAGCCTTTGTGGAGGACCCCAACATGGATTCAAAAGAATAGCCAAGGGAGAGAAAACAGGTACATTATTTACATTTGAGCTTGAGGACACTAGAAACATTGCACTTTATAATTATAAGGATCAAACTTTGTCTAAATTAGAGATATGGCACAAACAATTAGGGAACATTGGTGAGAGAACCTTGAAAAAGATATGTAGATATCAATGTGTACTTGGGATACCTAATGTATCCAAGCAACATATGATCTATAAATGTAGTGCTTGTTAGTTTGGTAAATCACATAGGTTACCCTTTACAAAGAAAGGCTATATGCATGAGGATTATTTGGAACTTGTCCACATAGATGTGTGGGGACCAAGCAAGGATCCTTTAGTTTCAGGCTCAAGATACTATGTGTCATTTATTGATGATTTCAGTATATGGACTATCTTGTATTTCATGAAACATAAAGATGAAGTGTTTAGTTGCTTCAAGACGTATCTTGCACTTGTGGAAAATCAAACATTGAAAAGTCTAAAAAGGATAAGGTCAGATGGAGGAGGTGCGTACTTCTCATATGAATTTGATGCATTTTTGCAAGAAAAAGATATCAAAAGGGAGATTACTGCTAGGTATACTCCTGAGAAAAATGGAGTAGCAGAGAGGAGGAATAGATTGATTGTGGAAGCAGCTAGATCAATGATTCATGAAAAGAAATTTCCTAATTATTTGTGGGCAAAGAGTGTTTCTATTGCCACTTATCTTATTAGCAGGTTACCCTCTAAGTCACTTGATGGGATGACCCCATATGAGGCATGGCATGGTGGAAGGCCATCACTTGAACATTGCATGTTCCAAGTCAAATTAGAGGTAAGTTAGACCCTAAGGGAGAGAAATGCATCTTCCTAGGGTATGATTTAAATAAAAAAGGATACACGTTTTATCATCCATCCAACAAAGGATTTATGGTCAGTAGAGATGTTGTGTTTGATAAGAATGATTCTTGGTTTCAAATTTAATGCAGGAAGGTCAAATTGCCATATGAATTGGAAGAAGAATTTCCAAGTCTCACCAAGGAGGAGCCAAGCACAATTGAACACATCAAATCAGATGATGAGGACACCCTCAACTTGGAAGAGTTCAAAGCATGGAAATCAAAAGGAAAGGCCAAGATGAAAAGGTTGGATGACATACTTGAATCATCCAACCAAGCCTTAAGGAGGTCACAAAGAGAGAGTAAGAAGCCAATCAGATATGGGTATGATGCTTCATTAGTTACTAAGCATTCCATTTATCTTGCTCTTGATTCATCACTTGAAGAACCTTCTTCATACGAAGAAGAAAGTACCAAATTAGAATGGAAGGAGGCTATGGATGAAGAAATAGAAGCACTCCAAGAGAATGACACTTTGGAGCTAGTATCCAAGAAAGCATCAATGAAGATAATTGGTTCTAGATGAATTTACAAAATCAAAAGAAACTCAGATGGATCCATACGCAGGTATAAAGCTAGACTTGTGGCTAAGGGTTTTGCACAAACTCAAGGAGTAGATTATGAAGAAACGTTTTCCCCTATGGCTAAGATGCCAACCATCAGAGTCTTGGTAAGTGTAGCTACATCTAGAAATTGGATTATGTATAAACGAGATGTGAAAAATTCTTTTCTCAATGGCTGGATTTCAGAGGAGGTTTACATGGCTCAACCTCGTGGCTA